>OZ010797.1:492877537-493477537 GCA_963932465.1 Maratus speciosus | reverse complement strand
TTAATAATAATAATTTATTATCTTTTATTTTTAAACATATCATTAAATTTTAGACAGTAGAATTCACATACGGAATGTTAATGATAAACAAAATTTTGAATAAATAAATTTTTATTTCATTCAGTAAAAAAATAAATAAATATGAAAATTTAACAATCTTTTAAGATAGAATTGTTGGCTAAATAAATAATAATTTAAGACAAAAAAATTGTTCTCTTCTTCGTCAATGGCATTTTCTGACAACACTATTTAATAGTATTAAATGAAGGTGCATTTTTAAGGTCAGCGTAATGCATATTTTGCATTTTGAGAGGCTTTAGAAGTCATATTTCCGTGTTGTTTACATTTTAATAGTAAACAATATCATGAATCAAAATTTGTGTTTGTTAAAAAGGTCTAAAAATATACAATGTAATCAGTTAAAGAAAATTATATGCATTTTTTTTTAATCCTGAAAGGCAATTTGGGTTAGATCTAAACCTGGATGCATAAAAAGGCCACCCTCGCTTCAGTTCCAGTATGAGGCAGGAGAATGCACATGCTAGAATCGCCATTTTTCCCCTGCAAAATAAAAAAAAAAAGCAGAAGGTTTACATTAGATACGATACAAATACATACACTGTTTATGCATAGATTATGTTTAAAATTACATACAGGCATGCACAGTGAGTTAAGAAGAAAGTATATCAAGAAATTATACTAATTAATACGGTAATTACAAGCATGAAATGGTTTTAAATACTTACTTTTTGAAGTCGTAAAATTTTGTCACAGCACAAATCACCTCACAGAAAGCGATTAGTAGCTTGACCACCCCCCACTTTTCGGGAGGGTCGGCGACGGTCAAAAAACTGGTTTTATTCTCTCCTGCTTCTTCTTTTTTTTTCTCTCTCGTATCGGGTAAAGTTGGAAAGCATTGCGTAATGATATATTAAAGGAGATGAATTAGCTTGTACATTTTGACAGATCATACATGTTTGAAGTAACAAATAAATAAAATAATGTAACAAGTTTGTATACAATATTTTTTCTGATTATAATTTGAATACATCAGATTAATTATGTGAAAATATAACATGTCATATTACAAGCATTGTATTTACTTTTATTCAGTATAAAATGTGTTTTAGATACAACACTGTGTCATAAGGTTGTATGTGATGAAATAATATGTCAAATGCGTATGCCATTATTTTTCTTATAATGAGGTTTATTTCGGCATATTAATTTCAGACAAAATTATAGCTTTGAATGTATTTTGGGCACTTAAACTGTAAAGTTACAAAATTAGTAAACATGTGTGTGGTAAAGAAAAAAGGCTTCGAGAAAGACGTCTGATTGTCAGTACAGAGATCTTCTATAAATGTGAATGTCAACAGACAACTATGCTATCATGTGTTGAACTTTCTGTTATGAAACAATAGAAGAACTTCTTATAAAATATACCAGAACCATTCATAATTGAACTTTACAGTCTTCGATCAAAAACTGTGTAGATACACAGTCATATGGACACGTACATACCTTCAAGCTTTAAAAAAAAAAAAATAAATAAAACCAGCAATCAGTTTTTATTTTTTTTTTCTTCCGATACCGGGAGAGATGCTGGGCAACATATAACTATGATATGTTCCCGCACCATGTTGGTTAAATCAAAGTAAAATTGCGTAATTTGTTATTTCTGTTTGTATAAATATTTTTTATAAAATATAATTATGAGTGTAAAATTATAATGTTTATATATTTAAGTAAAATAAGAGTGTAAGTTCATACAGAAATTATTAAGTTGATTTTAAAGATTAAACATATATTTTTAAAAAATTGTTGTATTGTAAAATGAATGTATAATATTGAATGGAGTTCGGATCTCAGACAACAACAATACGCAGACGCCATGGTGTCGTTTTATGACAAGCCAATGGAAAGTAGTGTATAATTAGAAGTCGTAAAATCATAAAAACGTTGGAATCAATTTATGGCCTCAATAAAAGTGTTGGGATAAATTTATGACTTTTCAGACCACCCAAACTTTAAGGCAGATAATAATATTAAAGTATATGTTAGGGGCCATTTGCAGACTGCTAGCTAATAGGCCTATCGAAGTATAATAAAAAATCTTCTCACATCCAATAACAGTGGACTAGACAAAAATAGCTCCACCCACTGCAGGAACTGGTGTGCAAGAAGAATAAGTTTAAAAAAAAGATAGTCTGAAAAAAGATGTAGAGGATGCAAGAGCTCTCCTGAAAGCCCGTGCAATGAGTCCCGCAAGCCCTAGTAAAGCCCAGGCGAGATGGACCTAGCGGAGCGAGCCTAATCCAGCCTAATCAAGCCTAATTGAGGTTGTCTTCCTGAGGTACCTATCGGAGTGAGCCTACACAAGCCAAATTGAGGATGTCTTCCTGATGTACAGATCGGAGTGATCCTAAACAAGCCAAATTGAGGATGCGTTCCTGATGACACATTGCCATGATCCTAAGCAACGCAACAACTCGGAATTTGACAAATAAAGGCCACCATCCCGTATATTAAAAGAAGGTACTATTTTACACATTTTCTTTTACCACATAAGTTCATATGAAAAATCTAAAAAAATACTTTTCTGATATTTTATGGTAGAGAGTTATCTGAGATCCGACCGAACCAATAATTAAATAAGATTAAGGTAATTTTAAAAATGAAAGAGAGAATTTCTTTTAGCAAAAAGAAACAATTATAATAATTAGAGTACGTGAAAATATTGTCTTTTTTTAAAAAAAAGATTAAACATACTTAAAATAATGAGAAGCAAACAAAGGTGTTGCTTTCTATTTTTTGAATTAATATTATGTTTTTCTGTAAATAGATTTGTTCAATGTAAATAAATTATTTAATCAAGTTTTAAAAAGTTTCTGTAATTATTTAATTAATAAGATTTAAAGTGTGTCAATTCTTTTTTTTTACAGCTTAAATTTTAGTTTAATTCATATGTGGAAGAGTTCGTCTAAATAATACACAACGCAAACTCTTAGTTTTATTCGTAATTATTCAAATTTAATAATTACTTTTTGACGCGAATTATAATTTAATTTTATTAATGCTTCGCGTTGCTCTTCTACTAGAATGTAGGTAAATACGATCACTTATATTATTTAAATTTATCTAGGGTATATAAAACTATATACCAATTTGCTATGAGGTTGCTTGGATGATTTGGACCAATTAACAATTTTGAATATATTTAATAAAAAATAAAAAGGTGTAATTATCTGTCCAGCATGCCCTTTTAAATTTAACTAATTTTTTTTCATGTTACTCATTATATATAAATTCTATACCTCATATACAGGGGCTGCACAAAAGTATTCAAGTACCATTCTCCTTATTAGAGGAAATTGCCGAAGGCGAATTTTGAACTGAAGTATATGTATTGCTTAAGTGAACTAAATTTTGGCATGCATCTAGTTAATAGATAAAATCTATATATCATATACAGGGCTGCTGAAAAAAATTCAGATAATTTTCCGATTGTAGATGGAAACAGCTGAAATTGGGTTTTGAAACGTGTTATGCTTTTGAATTAGACGCAATATTTTAATTTATCAAACGGTGCAGTTTTACATTATTCTAAATGTGTTTGAGTTTTATAATCTATGCTTGACGCATTTTTTCTTTGGTTTTTTTTTTTTTTTTTATTTTTTTATTTTTTTTTTTGTCTGACTTGTTATGGTCGCTACAATCTAAATTCTTTAAAGGAAAGTTGGGGGGTTTCCTGTAGCCCGCCCAAATAGTACCACTCTAACAACACACACACTTTTTTTTTTACTGTCACAGAATGAAAAATGTCTAGAGTTAAAAACAGAAGCATATTCAATCATTCAATGATGAATTTAACTGTTTATTTACCATGATAAGAAAAGTAGTAAAGAAAAAGAAAAGTACCCAGTTAAAATGATGTCATTGACCTCACAGGTTATTCACACTTATTGTACAATATACTCTTATTTCAAAGAATAATGCCCTTGAAAAATAAATTAAGGGGGATAACACCCCCCTACTTTATGCTTAACTAATGAACCTCAAAATCTAATCAGGGAAGCGCCTTATCAGAATAAATCTATATACCAAATTTAACCAAATCGGATAAGTCTGCATGAAAAACCCGCTTAGCTAAATTAAGGGGTATTAGCTTCTTTGTTCCCCCCTTTATACTTAACCAATCAACCTCCAAATCTAATCAGCGAAACACCTTATCAAAATAAACCAGAATACAAAATTCGAAGCAAATCGTGTAATTCTGCATGATAAACCCATTGATCTAAATTTAGGGGGGTAAGCCCCCCCATTCCCCCCCCTTAACCCATGTACCTTCAAAACTAATCAGGGAAGCGCAATATCAGAATGAACCTAGAAAAAATTTTGAAGAAAATCGAATAATTCTGCATGTAAAATCCATTTATCTAAATTAATTTGGTGGATTAGCCCCTGCCCCCCCCCCCTCCCTTTATACTTAACCAATGAAACACAAAAAGTAATCAGGGGAGCGCTTTATCAGAATGAACCTAGAAAAAAGATTTGAAGCAAATCAGATAATTCTGCATCAAAAACGCATTTATTTAAATTAATGGGGAGGGTTAGCCCCTTCCCCCCACCCTTTATACTTAACCAATGAATCTCTAAATCTAATAAGGGAAGCGGCTTATGAAAATAAACCGATATAGAAAATTTGAAGCAAATCGGGTAATTCTGCATGATAATCCCATTGATCTAAATTTAGGGGGTTAATCCCCCTCCCCCCTTTATACTTAACCAATGAGCCCCCAAAACTAATCAGGGAAGCGCTTTATCAGAATGAGCCAAGAAAAAAATTTGAAGAAAATCGAATAATTTTGCATGTAAAATCCATTTATCTAAATAAATTTGGTGGATAAGCCCCCGCCCCCTCCCCTCTCTTTTTACTTAACCAATGAAACCCAAAAAGTAATCAGGGAAGCGCCTTATCAGAATGAACCAAGAAAAAAAGATCTGAAGCAAATCAGATAATTCTGCATCAAAAACGCATTTATTTAAATTAATGGGGGAGGGTTAGCCCCTTCCCCCACCCTTTATACTTAACCAATGAACCTCCAAATCTAATCAGGGAAGCGGCTTATGAAAAAAAAAAAACCGGTATACAAAATTTGAAACAAATCGGGTAATTTTGCATGATAAACCCATTGACCTAAAATAAGGTGGTTAACACCCTCCCCTTGTTCCTCCCTTTATACTTAACCAATGAGCCCCCAAAACCAATCAGGGAAGCGCCTTATCAGAGCGAACCAAGAAAAAAATTTGAAAAAAACTCGAATAATTCTGCATGTAAAATCCATTTATCTAAATGAGTGGGGGGGAGAGAGAGAATAACCCTTGTCCCCCCTCTCTTTATACTCAACCAATGAACCCCAAAAACTAATCAGGGAAGCATCTTATCAGAATGAATCTAAAAAAAAAAAAAAAAAAAAAAAAAAAAAAAAAAAAAAAAAAAAATGAAGCAAATCAGATAATTCTGCATGAAAAACGCATTTATCTAAATTAATGGGAGAGGATTAGCCCCTTTATACTTAACCTATGAACATCTGAATCGAATCATGGAAGCGCCTTATCAAATAACCCGGTATATACAAAATTTGAAGCAAATCGGGTAATTCTGCATGATAAAGCCATTGATCTAAATTAAGGGGATTAACCCCCCGTTCCCCCTATATACTTAACCAATGAACACTCAAAACTAATCAGGGTAGCGCCTTATCAGAATGAAGCTAGAAACAAAATGTGAAGCAAATCGGATAATTCTGCTTGAAAAACCCATTCATCTAAATTAAAGGGGGAAGGTGGATTAGCCCCCGTTCCCCCCTTTTTATACTAAACCAATGGACCTCAAAAGCTAATCAGGGAAGCGCCTTATCAGAAAGAACCTAGAAATTTTTTTTTGAAGCAAATCGGATATTTCTATCAAAAGTTACATACATATGTACATACAGAACCTGCAGACACATTAGATCTCAGGCTTTGATAGCCTGTGAGCTAAACAAAAAAACAAAAAAAACAAAAAAAAAAAAAAAAAAAAAAAAAAAAAAACTGAGGGGGGGGGGGGATATATATGAGAAATAAGGTGCAATTTTATTTCTTTTTCACTTTTAGATTATAATAAAATTCGTTTAACATAAATGCTGACATTGATATAGTGGATGGAGAAGGATTATTAAAGTATTATTCAACTCATCATTTAAGTATTTTTAATTAACTACAAAATAATAATAATTTAAAACTAAAATATTTCAATACATGAAAATTAATTTTTGATCAAAAGAATGCAAAAAAATAGATGAATTTCGACTTTAACAATGACTTTTTTTTTTCAGACATAATAGTGAATCAATTTCATTAAGATTTGCTTAAATCGCATCCTGCCAAATCGATTTAACACCAGCTTGCCATGTTTTTCTTAAATCGGAAAGCACTGAAGCTTGCAATGTTTTCTTAAATCGGATCCTGCTAAATCGATTTAACACCAGTTTGCCATGCATGCAGAAGCTGCATCAATGTAAATAAATCAGTTTTCCAATGTTAGCTCTGAATCGGTATTTTATTTTAAATCGATTTAAAGCCAATAGATACATAAATTTTTCTGATATCTTTAAATCGATATAAGACTGATGGTTAAATCAGATTTTTGATGTTTGTTTTAAATTGCGATGTAAGGCTAAAAGGACAATGGCTAAATCGTAATTCAAGACATTAGCTAAATCACGACTTTCGATGATAGTTTAAATCGATTTAAGACCAATGGTTAAATCGGATTTCCAATGTAAGCTTTAAATCAATTTAAGACCTAGGCTTACGTAACGGTAACTTAACCTAACCAGAACTTAAATGTAACCTAACCATAACCTAACTATCCTAGCTGTGCATATGCTTCGAAGTATTTTCCACCGCCACGGGGCACAATGTTTTATACGAATATCCGACACAGGTCACAGCCGTCTGCAGCCGGGTATAGCAGGCATGCTACGCACACTTTGCAATATCTTTTAGTTTCACTTTCCACCACCAGGATGCACACTCTCTCGTAAACAAACCTGTACACGAATGAAACTCAAATTTTCAACCTATCCATAGATATATTACTCGATGGGGTGGTGACACAAATAAGAATTTAAGAAATTTGCTGAAATTTCTATTCGGAAATAATGGTAACTATCATTCAATTAAGACCCCAATATGACCTATAAGAACCTCCGACACGGCTCACTGCTGCATGCTTCACCGTATACTGAAATTTTTGCCATGTGTAGATGCTGTCAATGAAAAGTGCACTTCGCAGCTGGATTTTAAAATGTTAATGTAGATTTTTGTTTTTTTAATTAAAATGTGCATATGGCATTGTGACGGCAATGAAGTAGCCAGCCAATGAGAGCAGGCGGTAAAAAATATGGGATCCAGCGACCGCTATTCCTAGCTTAGGGGTAAAGATAAATTGCACTATTTATGTCTCATCAGCTTTATTTTAAAGAAAAATAACACTTTTGCACATTTCTTTCTGTAAGATTTAATGTTATTTACATTAATTGTGATATTTCACAATGTTTTTTTACGTTTTGTGCAAAGTATACTAACCACATAAGTTAGTTTTAATTGTATTCGTTCTTCATGTTAATGGCGATTTATATATGCATAGTCGCCCAAGAATGGAATGTGTTTTTTGAACTTTACTTTCTATGAAGTAAATAATTTCTGTTCTTGGGCAATTAAGAGTGCATTCATGAGCGATTCTTATGAAACTCGTAATATATCACAAAATGCTCATTGTATAAGTACTTAGCGCACTGAGAATTTTTGATTCTGTTCTTTACCTTTTGTTAATCGTTTCTCATCTTAATGAAAATACATGCTCTATTCTTGGACGCCTAAAAATATTCTTAAATGAAATAAAATGAGCTCAATAACAAATCTGAAAGAAAACATAAATCGTAGACCTCACTGACAGAATTTTCCATTCAGTTCTACAATTTCTCGCATGTTACATATCATGATTTTGATAAGAAATGAAAACATTCAGTAAAGCAAATAAATATGTTTTCATTGGGATTTCTTATGAGACTCATAATATATGAATAAGTCTATGTGGCGAAAAAATATTAACAAAAGGAAAACCCAAATAACCTCATTCATTTTCCCTGAAGTCAAAAGTTGGTGGGTTCCCCCCCCCCCCCCCATTCTTGGGCGATGACAACTTTACATTAAAGTCTTGCATCGAGTCGGGTTACCCCTTTTACCCGAACCCGACCTGCGGTTCGGGTCGGGTCTATATTTTGCCGTTGCGGATCGGGTTCGGGTTGACTTCAACTTTTTTTTGTTGCGGTTCGGGTTCGGGTCGGGTTGGCTTTCATTGTTTCGGGTTGGCATTTTGAGGTTTACCGTTCGGATTCGGGTTGACTCGATTTTTTAAAAGAATGTGCAAAATATTTTTTCACATTAAAATTCTATAAAAACCACAGATCAAAGTTTCACAAAAACAAAATGCGTGCCTGTCAGTTTTGTCTAGTCTTAGAATTCGTTTCTGGAAATTAATATTAACATACTTTTTCAATTACTGATAAGATAATGATTATAACGAATCCAGTAAAAAACCTATAGATGGCCCGAAAGAATTCTTGTAATACGAACCCCACCTGCAGAAAGAAAATTAGATTCATTCCGAGCTGAAAAAACAAAATTCAGGATAACCCGATTTGATGTTTGACTCTATACAACGATCCCAACGTGCTCAGAGGTTTTACTATATTTGAATGTTAAAGAATATAGATTTGTTCATTTTTCTATGTAAAACATAAAAATTGTATTAGAGATACAATTGTAGATTATTTTCCATAGTGGCATTAAAACATAATTTATTTTTTTTGCATTGCAGGTTAAGGTCGGGTTTCTGAAAATTATTTTTGCGGGTTCGGGTTATGTTGACTTAAAATGGAATTGGCGGGTTCGGGTCAGGTACAACCCGACCCGTGCAAAACTCTAATATACATCTTATACCAGACTGCATGTCCGTTTTGGGGAAAAGATGTATCCCAACAAAAAGTTTTCGGTAAAAAAAAAAAAAAAAAGGCGCCAAGTTCTCCTTAATGTTTCGGCCAGAAAAAGTAGTGATATCTGATGTTCGCACAAGTAAAAAGCCAAACATCCCAAATCTTTCATTGAAAATGGCTTCCTGCGACTTGGCCGTTAATGCCTTCTACAGCATTTCAAAATTAATGATTGGAAATTACGCATTCATGAATTATTTAAATATTAAAAGTAATATTAGAATGCAAAGAGGCAAATTCACATAAAGACATTATAAGTAAAAGATTTCTGATAACTAACATTCAGTTTCAACAAACATTAGCTTTGATTACAGATCATTTAGTCCACTTGCGATTTAATTGCCATTTTGTACGGCCTAAAGCTAAAGTCATTAACGTAAAACCCAAGAAATAAAACAAAATTTACTTACTTCATATCTCACAATATGTTACATTACATTTTATTGTATAACATTGAAATCTTGTGTATTGACGAAAGAGATTTTTTTGAACATTTATTATAGTTTGTTTGCAAAAATTAAGAGGTATTCGATTTATAAACTGTTAAAAGTTGATATTAATTATGTTTTAGCAATTAGGGATATTATCTCCTGAGTACAAGTATTTTGTTATTTTTAACTTCTAAGCATTTAAATAGACTGAAGTTGTTTAAATGCTTTTTTCAAATATGTATTTTATGTCTGTATTCTGTGTCCCAAAATGCCTCAAATAATCAAAAAATGTAGTTGGCATGTAGCTCATATGTACATATTTTGTAATTTGAAAAACTCTCACGAAGGCATTAACGGCCAAGTCGCAGGAAGCCATTTTCAATGAAAGATTTGGGATGTTTGGCTTTTTACTTGTGCGAACATCAGATATCACTACTTTTTCTGGCCGAAACATTAAGGAGAACTTGGCGCCTTTTTTTTTTTACCGAAAACTTTTTGTTGGGATATCACTACTTTTTGTATGTTTTTTCAAGTTTGTTATTCTAAACTATATTAATATGAAAAAACTTAAATTTCGGTACTTTTATGTTAGCCGGGAGCAAATCTCCTCATTAGCCTTTTGTTGTTTCGCCAATAGCAGTTTTCATTTTTCACATGTGTAAATTAGAAACAATGCTTTGATTTTCAAATAAAATATTTTGATTTATGTTATTTTTCTTATTCATTTATTTATTTATTTCTATGTTAAATATTCTATTAAATAAAATGAGGGAAATGCATCTATTTTAAATGAGATGACTGAAAAGTATATATCTTTAAATGAAATGAATGCAATATAAACAATGGAGTTGGGAACAGTACTTGGCGATTTGCCACTTGCGCCCGGCTAACATAAAAATACCTAAATTTATTTTAGTGAGTTTTACAAATTTATACTTTATTTCTTTTTATATTAAAGTACTAGCCGCCTCTAGCAAGCAGTATTTACCGTATTACTTCCATGTTAAACATTGCATCATGTTACTGTGATTCAAAATTTAATTTACTTGCCCATTCTTTCGCCAATTCGGAAGCTTTTGATAGAGAAATCAAGAACTCTTTACGAACATGGAAGCACATCATATATTTTGTGTTGTTATGTATTTCATCTTTCGAGACAAATATCTCTTAACTCATTTATGCATGCTTCCTTAGCAGTTATAATTCGTTCTCTAATGCGGAAATTTTTAATCCTATTAAGTAATCTTTTCTAACTGGGCTCACTGCCAATTGTTGTATTTTAACTGATACGACTGGGTACAAGTGAAATGGTTCTTATGAAATCCTTTGACAATATCTGTATTTGCATTAAACCATATTGATGCTAATATCTTTTTGTTTCACATTAACCTTTTCAATAGACTCGATTACGGAAGAATAGAAGGTCTACCGGCTCACTGCCATGATCCATTTGAAAATCTATCATTCTTCTCATCTGATCGTGTTGAAGAATTAGTCGATGTGCCTCGGTTTTAAGATTTTAGCTAATTTTACTCGAAACCTGAAAACTAAAATGCGAGGAACCGGATTATAGAAGATTCATTCTAACGTACATATTAATTAACAGGTTACATATTATAAAATTACAATAATCATAAGGAGAACTGGCAGTTTCAATGCTTTAATAGTTTCCGTAAATTCTCTTTATATAACACAGAAGTTTTAGCGGTGTAAAGTTTAACAACATAGCCACAGTAAGTATAATAACAGTACAAAATAATAAGAATAGCAGAGGTTTTGGGCAGTGACGAATCTATTAGCACTTTGGAAATATTAGTATGTTATATCATTTAACTATTCAGATGATATGCGGAAAAATAAAAATAGATGGCATTAATAATTAACTCATTGAAAAATAGCCACAAGCGCCAAATATTCGCCAAGCTTGGCGACATTTAGCAAAGTTTCGCCAAATTTGGTAATATATCATGTCAATTCTCAAATTTGGCGACAAAAAAATGTTTTATTTATTCTGACGTCATAATGATGCATATGTATTATGTATTATACACATACCTACCGGGTGTCCCAAAAAGGACTGACTGATTTTAAAATTCAATAACTTCCAAACGGTGACAGATATTAAAAAAATTCTTGCAGGAGGGTTATGCATAAAGTCAAAAGTTTTATTACAGTGATTTTCGATTTTAGTTCGAATTACAAACAATAGATGGCGCTGCGATCCATATATGCTAAATTCAGGCTCGATTTTTGGTACTTCGTGGCCCGGATAATACATTTCCATCTCTTTTTTCTGCATGGAACAACATAAATGACCAAAAATCGAACCTGTATTTAGCGACTATTGCTTACAGCGCCATCTATTGTTTGTAATTCGAACTAAAATCGAAAATCACTGTAATAAAACTTTTGACTTTATGCATAACCCTCCTGCAAGAATTTTTTTAATATCTGTCACCGTTTGGAAGTTATTGAATTTTAAAATCAGTCAGTCCTTTTTGGGACACCCGGTATAATATGTATGATGCAAATGTATTACGTATTATATGCATATGCATAAGTTCATTAGCATCACTAAAACGCACTTAAAGAAATAGTGTTTCATAAATAGTAGGGATAATTTCCAGATTGACCAGAGTGCTATTGAGATTAGAATACCGACATTTATAATAGACGTCTGTACACGCCATCACCTCATCGAGTTTACAGCTGAAATGTTAGGATTAGTTAAAACTAGATTAGCATATTTAAATGCAACTGGTCTGTTAAGTCATATCTTGTTAGAAACCACCTGAAGACCTAATTTTAGTGGTTAACTGATAGGTTTACTATTGTATTTTCCTGCATCCAAAAGTTTGGAAACATGGAGAAATGGGTGCAGGAAAACACAATGGAAAATCCATCAATTAACCCGTAAAATCAGGTCTGTAGGTGGTTTCCACAAAGATATGACTTGTCAGACCAGTTACATTTAAATACGCTAATCGATATTTAACTAATCCAAAAATTTCAGCCTTCAACTCGATGAGGTGATGATCTGTGCAGATGCCTCCCGGTCTTTAATAAAATTTGTTTTAAGGAAGTAAAAGATAGAAAGATGGACAGATAAACTGAAAGATTTGCCTTATTAAGATTTTTGTAAAAGCATATAAAAATTCATTCAGCTTGAAATCATGTAACACCTTTATAACTCAGGCTAATTTTCTCTAATCGGGTTTTGTTGACCAACATATCTTATCTATAACTATAATCTTTCTTTTACAGATTTAAAATTAACAATAAATTAACAGTAAGTAGGCTAATAATACAATATAATAACATTAGCAGCGGACTTCGGACGCCGCATCTGTCGCACATCGTTAAAGATAGTTTATTAGTTACACATTTCATTTAATTAAAAGGAGATTTTTAAACTTCCATAGCTTGGCATTTAAAAAAAATCTTGGCGCAATTCGGACTTCAGAAACTGAGATATGTTGCCAAATGATATAAACAACTACGAAAACAAACCTGATGAACTTTTATGTTATTTATATGTATTTGTATAAATATAAACATTTTATTTATACATGTATAAAATATTATTTTTTATATACAGATTATTTATGTTGGTATATAAAAATAAATAAACGGGTTCCTTACATTAAATAAATTGTATACATATGGAAAAAATTGCTTGTGTATATGTCACGGTAAATAGGTTGCCAGAAAATACGTTATCATCAAATTTCTTTTCTCGTCAAGGCTATTTTCTGTATTTCGCTAAGGCTACTATATCGGAAACGTACCGAATTGCGGTTATATTTTGTCAAATGTTTTATTGTTTTAATATCGTAAATATATCATAACCTATACTGATTAAAATTTTTAGGTATATTCATTTTTTCTATTTAACAAACATCTTTGGAAAAGCATACATATGAAATGTTATTCTGCTTGAAATCACGTGACCGCCTTCAAAGCTCTGTAATTGTGTTTTGGCGACCAACATTGGCACAATTGAATGCGTAGGAACTGTTTACGGCCAAATGAACACCCCCTGCATGAAGGGTTTAGAGGCGGAAATTCTGTGTTTTCAGATTTTTCTCGTTAATTGTGCTACAAACCCGACTTACTTGTGAAATTTCATGATTCTACGACTTTTAGAAGTACCTTAGTTATTTGATGATGCGAAGTGAGTCAGTGACAAAAAAGCGCTTTTTCGGAATTTAATATTTCGAAAACTACTAAATATAGAAACATGAAATCGTGGAACCTTAGTTCAGTTTGACCATACGAACATGTGTATAAACGAAAAATTTCTATATCTCTCCCTAAAACGACGTTATGAGGGGGTGAAAAGTATGCCGAAATGGTTCAGGAAAAGGTAGCTTACGGCTTGTGCGAACTTGGCGGACGCACTGCCGTGCTCCCAGATATTGTCATGAAACCATTTTAATTTGCAAAAATGAAGTCAATAAAATCATCATTTTGTGACAAATTGAGTTTCATAAGAATCGTCCAAGAACGGGCATGCAAATCTGGCATAAAATGTATGTTGTCATCACATTAAAAGGAAGAAAGATTTAAATAACAATAAATACTCAAAATTTTCGCTTCATTGAATTAGGCCTAAACTTTGAACTCATATTCTTGGCACTATGAAAATATTCAGTAAAGTGCAAGATATAGGTTTTTGTTAGGATTTCTTACCAAACTCATAATATATGGTGTTTTGTGTATGAAATAAACTAATTTCAATAACAAATCTTAATTAAAACATACATCTCATACTACATTCACAGGATTTTGCATTCAGTTGTACAATTTATAGCATGTTATGATTTCACCGTTCTTGGGTGTCTAAAAATATAGTCAACATTAACAGAAAGAAAGATTATAAATAACAGTACTCAAAAATTTCGTTCATTGAATTACGCCTAAACTTTAAACTGATATGCCTGGCACTATGAAAACATTCAATAAAGTGTAACATATGTAGAAAAGATTTTAACAAAAGGAAAAGAACTGAATTTAAAATCCTGAGGGCTTGAAATACTTATATAATGAAATTATATGGTGATACATTATGAGTTTCATAAGAATCGAACATTAACTTCACTTTTAATTGCCCAAGAACAGAAGCTATTTACTTCAGGGAAAGTAAAGTTCAAGAAACACATTTCATTCATTCGCGACTACGCCATTAACACAAAGAATAAATACAATTTAAACTAACTTACGTGAATTGTATACCTTGCAAAATAAGTAAAAAACACTTCGAAATGTCACAATTAATGTAAATAATATTAAATCTTATAGGAGGAAAAGCGCGAAAGTGTACTTACACGAAGCTGAAGACGCACAAACATTGGGAGTTGCGAGTGCAGTTTGCCGGTTTGCCCTTTGCCGCTACGCTAGATCCAATATTTATCGCCTGCTCTCATTGGCTGGCTGCTTCATTGCCGCGGATTGGCGGAAAGTTGTAAATAGCCTCTAACTCATAAAGTTTTAATTAAAAACAAAAAATAGAAATTGAAATTTTAAAATCCGGCTGCGAAGTACACTTTCTGAGGACAAAATCAACACATGACGAAAATTTCAGAGCCCTAGGTGCTATAATTTCGGTGCTTGCCTCGGTCAGGCAGGCAGGCAGGCAGGCAGGCAGACATCTCTTCTTTTATATATATAGATTTTGAGAGGATATTTTTCAACTATTTTTCTTAGGAAAGCGCAAATAATATTTCATTTCTAACACAAGTATTTTCACGTGAATATTAAAAAGAGAAAGAATAGTTTGGTCAAAATTACGTCAGATTAAAAAAGATTAATTTAAAATGTCTCATTTAAAAGAACTTTCTTTTCGCTTTGTTAAAAAATACCGGGAGACAAAGATTCTGTTTACTTAATTCCTTTTATATTAGCTTATTTTGGAATGTTGTTACACGTGTCTACGTCATCAAGTTATTTTTATTTCGACGTTTTATTTGAATTTTTATTAATGTTGTACTAATTTATTTGTTCTTTCGTTATTTAAAATAAAAATTATGTCAATTTGTATAATTTGGCGAGTGGTTTGACGCTTTATATAATTTGGCGAAATTAGTCGGCGGGATAATCAAGTAGTACCGCAGCGGATTTGGCGTTAAAATTTCCCCAATCAAAGAGAAATGAATAGAAATCCGTTTATAGGGAGATCGCCACCGTTTTTTAAATTATAATTCAATCTTTCGAAATCTTTTTAAAGCCGATCACATTAGCGTGCATGTAGAGTCTGCGGTGTCTGGACGGGGGTTGGCGAGCGTAGCTCGTAGGGGGCCGAGCTCCCTAGTAAAAATAAATAAATGTAAGTATGTTAAAAAAAATTATAAGCATTCAAAATTTATTTTGAAAATCACCCCAATTTCATAACTAAAATTCTCGTAGCTCCAAGCAATTTACGTTACAACACGATAATTTGGCGTGGGTTTTAATTTTCAAAATTCAAAATTTTTATTTACGCTTGATAAAAAAGGGGTAGCTAGTGAATTAAAAATAAGATAATTTTTTCCTTTTTTCTTCTTTAAAATATGGCAAAAGTAAGGAAAAAAAGCATTATTTAAGCTAATATTTAATATAACAAAAGAATCCAAATACACTTTCTTACTTAAAAAAAGCAGGGGCCCCCACACAGTCCGTCTTTTCACTATCATGTTTTTAACACTTTCTAACATAGTTGAAAAATGTTTATGAATTCCGTTTGTCCATCCGTCTGTATCAAAATACAGTAGTACGTGCAATATTGTGTATGCTATACTGGCACTAATCAATGGATATACGGATACAACCCCTCATCTTTTTGCTTCATTTTGGAAACAACGGGTTTTGAGCTTATTCTATCGACGATAATTTTCAGAATTTTTAAGCTGTGCTTTTGAGACTTTTACAAGTTTCTCTATACGTTTAGCTAATACATTATGCACATTATACTTTGTTTACATTACATTGCAGTGAATCATTATTTAGTAAAACTGCTCATTTTTCATACAAATTTTATTATTTTTTCATTTTGATTGCAGGGTATTGTGTACAATGTTATTTGTCATATTTTCTGAAAAGAACTTTTTTTATGTAAGAAATCTACAAATTATAAGCAAAAAACTTGGCAAAATTTCGGACTGTTTTTATAAAAACTTTAATTTCTCTACGAATATGCATGCTATTCTAATAAAAATGAATACAATTTATTACAATAAGGCATTTAATCATAATCTGCAGTTTGAACGCTTTTGCTACATTAGTTTTTACAAGGTTGTCCAAAAGATATTCCTTCTTTTTTAATTTGTTGACGGTCTCCTATGGGGTTTCGGGAAAAAATCTTCACGGAAATATATGACCTGTACTATTCTGTTTACAGACCTGGAGATTCAGGATAGTTCCTCAAGTATTTTTGTAGATATTTAAGAAAACGTCAAAAATCGCAAGTGGCCGGTTACCTTTGGCCATATAGTGTAGGTTGGTTTTGAAAATCACCCCTATTTCATAACTAAAATTCTCGTAGCTGGAAGCAATTTACGTTACAACACGATAATTTGACTTGGGTTCCGTTGCACACTCTTTGTGGAGCTCCCGGATGTATATCTCTACTGTTGTAAATTTTCTTGTGCTATCTCGTCCTTGTATATTGATTATGACTTATAAGGGCTTTCATGTCAAGCACACAGGTCAGATGTATGTGTTCAATAAATAAATAAATCGGTTTTCGTTTGGAATTCGAAGATGAAACGAGTCAGATTCGGCGTTTGCTATCCTGAGAATAAAATCTCTCTATTCTAAAAAAAAAGTAACTACCGCTGTCACCGCCGCCGCCAGTTTTGAATTTTCTGTGACCGGAGGTCTTTCTTCGTCAATATTAAGAAAAATATTGCATACAATGATATGAAAATCGGTGGTATTATAGAGAAATGTTTGATAAACACGCTGATGCAGACAGTTTTCGAATCGAAGAATTATTTTAAGAGATATTTAAAGCTAAAGTTGGGCAAAATCGTTCCACTAAAAAAGTTTTATAGCAGCAAAAACTATATATGGCAGTGTAAACATTTTTAGATAATTTTATGCATTAGAATTTGCCAGAGTGCAGATTGCATTGATTTTTTTATTTTGACTCATTTTTTGAGGTCTTATTTCTATTTTAAATTCAAATTTTCAGCATTTTGAGAGATATTTTTCAATTCCTAATATTAGCTCACACTCTCCCTATATTTATTTATTTATTGAAGTATTGCGCGGCAGCGCAATACTTATTTATTTCCAGTGTCACTTCTCAATGTTAATTTAACATAGAAAAGCCTAGGGAGATCATAACTTTTTCATTTTTTCTTCCCACCTTTTTGTCCCTGATGCCACTCATTTTTTATTCTTTACTAATTCTAATGATATTATAAATTTAAAGTGTAAAAACTTTTGCCTGACGTCAGGGTTAAAACGAATGGTAAAATGCCTTTGCATATGGGTGAATTATAACCCAGAGAGAAACATGGGCCAATTTTTGTTTACATTATTCAATTATTTTTCTTAATAATTCCAATTTTCGCTTTTCCCATTGAAAATCAACGGACATTGTTTCATAGAAAATGCAGCATTTTTACTTCATTGTTGCAAAAATTTCAAAAGCCGTAATAATAATTTATTTCTTTTTAGTTGAAAGATTTTCACGCGAAATATTAAATTGTGCTAGTTTTTTTTTTTTTTTTTTCTTTTCAAAAATTAAAAAGGTGAATATGGCGTCATAGTGGAAATAAAAAAGGATATTTTCAGAATAAGTTTTTGCTTTGGTCAAGTTTATATTTTAGTAAAAAGTTTCTAATGGATAGCTATTTTTACGCAGGTAACGAACTTAGTGGGGAATTACATAATTAAATTTTAAAATGTATTTTTTTTCCAAGATGAGAACTATTTATACCCCAAGTTAAACTTAGGTAATAATTTTCTGATGCGTTTACATCACCCCTTGGGAGAGATTAAGGTTTAAAATTTTAAGTAAAACTTTTATTGCTTATTTTTTACTGTATCACAGGTATAATATTGTTATATATTTGTAGTAAGGATTCAACACAATTTACATTTAGATTCATAGCGTTCCTGAGTGGGAAATAGGGTATCTAAATTTAAGTGAAGTTAATTTTTTATGATTTGATTATAGATTTTTTATGTTCAGATTGGAAGTTTTTGTCCAAGCTACCATAACCTGCATTACTGCAGTGGTGAAACATTTTGAATTGCACATTGGTAAACTGCATCCCACATTGTGATGCAGTACCGCATACATCAGAGCCTGATGATGATACTCTCTATTAATTTTGAAATGCGTTCGTCTGAGTGCAGTAGTTATTGAAAAACTTGACATATTAAACAAAAACATAATTTGAAGAACAAATTAAAAAAACGAAATTTATTTCCTACATTGTTTAAGCCCGAGAAGGGACATATATTAAGTTATTTCATTCAATTAGTTCTACATTTAATGTTAAATTTTTGAAACAAATTAGTTAAGCCAATTGAAGATTAAAAAATAAAAATAAAATTCATACAATATGATACTTAAAACACCCTAAAAAATAGATTCCGTTCAAATGAAATCGAAATAAATCTTACACTTCTTCCATTTTGAATTGAAAATATTTGTATTGCAGATTTTGTATTATGTTTGCGACAATTGTGTATTCAAAATGATAAGATGCATGCAAAATACAAAACTTTAAAAAAAATGTCTAAGATTTATTTTGATTTCATTCGAACGGAATTTAATTTTTTAGGGTGTTTTAAGTAACATATTGTATGAATTTTATTTTTATTTTCTAATCTTCAATTGGCTTAACTAATTTGTTACAAAAATTTAACATTAAATGTAGAACTAATTGAATGATTTAACTTAATATCTGTCCCTTCTCGGGCTTAAACAATGTAGGAAATAAATTTCGTTTTTTTAATTTGTTCTTCAAATTATATTTTTGTTTAATTTATATATTTATCTTGTTCAAATTTTCAATCGTTAAATCGCATGAATATTCTTGAATTTTTCAAAAAATCATGCTTAAAAATTATTTTAGAAAACATAATACATCAGTCAATTAAGATACAGTTTTTAAACAAATTGTATTTTAAAGTAAATTTTTTCCCTATGCGACGAAAATTGAAAATGTACGATGGTCAGAAGATTAAAAAATTGCAGTAACGAAAATTTCAAAACCGAAGTATTTTCGTGAAGTGTTGCCATTCGCAAAATGACGTAAGCGTTACGCACAGATACGTTTGTCCTTTATAATATAGATACATAATCAGTAAAATATAATAAACATCAGTTATTAGGATGTGGTTATCAATTGAGTCTCTTATGCTTGGTATTCCGGAATGAAAAACAGCAATTTTCACCTTCTCAAAATTTGCATACGAATTCTCATATCCATATTCATCATTTTTTTTTAAAATTGTATTTTGTTTGATCATTTTAAAATCACTTTAACTCAAAACTTGATGTCACGATTGTCAGCAACATCTTTTATGTGAACAGACGCACTCTTTACTTGAGATTCTAATCTCAATTCCGGAGAGTAAAAATTTCTGTAATTTATGTTTTTTAGACGCTTTTGTGTTAAAATGTTTAGTTTTATCTAAGAAAATGATAGTTTTTTTTAAAATATGACTTCATTTTCACTTAAATAATCATTTCGCCTAGTGTCTGAAGCTCAGTATCAGTACACATGCAGAAGGAAAAACAATATAGATAATTTATGAGGAAAAATGCGTGTTTTCAAAAGCAGTAAGTTATTTTCCGTTATTATGCCCCTAATATAATATTATGCTCCAAATTGAATTTTGCGCCACTAAATCCTCTACAACAATTTTTATCAACAATTTTTTTAATTTTTATCAGAAAATGGCATGAATAAAGATAAAAATTCCTCATTATTTCTCTCTTGTCTGCAATAATGAAAGCTATCTAATTTTCACCATTTTGAAGAAATTTCATAAAATGCTTTTAAAATGAATATATAAAAGTGTGGATATTAAAAAAAAAACAGATAGTGCGATCACATCTACAAATGAACAGCTTTCAGTTAAAAAAAAAATTAATAACATTGGTTCAGCAGAAAGATCAGGGCAGATGATTAAAAAACACATTTATGTTTTAAATATATAGATTATATAAAATTATGAAAAGTTAAATTAAGCAAATTATGTTATTGTAATAAAATTATAGTAGAATGTCCTAAAGCATAGCATTAAAATTTTATTATTTGAGAGAATTTTGGACAAAAAACTTCAGGAACATCATATTATTTTAAACCTCGAAATATTTGTTTGCTTGTCTAAGTCGGCGAAGCAAATTCATCCAGGCGAGAATCATCAATTTCTGTAATATAATTATAAATTGCTATTATTTGCATGTCACCTCTCTTTAATAAAGACACTATAAATTTTTGTAATACACTGTGTTTTATCAGTGTGTGATTTCGATTACATTATTTTCATAAGTGAAGCATTTTCACCTGTGAAGAATTTCAAAGTAGCTGGGCTGTGAAAATGACACACTTCTTTCTACAAAACATAATTTAGGTTTAAGAATTAAATTACACGCTTTTTTATAAAATGACGTCCTTTGCATCCGCTAAAGCTTTTCACAATCCAGTCGTAAACTTCGTCTATAGAAAAGTATTCTTATGACGTCATTATCACATTATAACAGACAATATTCTTGACATAACCCGTATTTTAATTTCAACTTTTTTTTCAGGTTTTATGAGAAATGGCAACAAAAAGATACAGTATCTCCTATTTTCAACTATTTTCCGTTTACTTTCAATAAAAATGGGGTACTTTTGTTGCCACTATTAGAAAAATAGTATTAAAAACTACAATAAAATTAATGTCTCAAAAATAAATTGAGATACAGCTTTCAAACAAATTGCATTTAAAAGAGCACTTTTTTCCCTCATACAACGGTGTAAAAATTAAAAATGTGCGATGTTTAGAAATTTAAAAATGTGCAGTAGAGAAAATTGCAAACCCAAAATTTTATTTCAAATTTCAAATTGTTGCCATTCGCAAAATGACGTTCGCGTTACGCACATATATGTTTGTCCTTTATAATATAGATAGATGAGTTATACAGAATAGCTATATTTGATATTATTTAGGTTCCATATCTCTTTGAACTTTCATGGTATATCCATTTACACTTTTCTAGTATATAGTTATACCCAACCCTACATTGTACAGTTTTTAACAAAGTCTTAGTAGTCTTTTAGCAGCGTTTTTAGGTGCGTTCTTAATTATTTAAATATGTAGCACCTATAGTCGTCGTTCCGTCCGTCTTTTTGTCTGTTTTCCTGTCCGTCTGTCTGTCCGCCCGCATATAACAGTGCAAAAACTACCCAACCGAATCGTTTCAAATTTAAAATATATAATTGTTGCATAATTTTGTCGAGTCATTTCCAATTTTATGAAAATCGGATGTATATTTTAATTACAGGGACAGTCAAAAGTGTTCCGTTACATTACGGCCAATGGGAAAAAATTATTGGAAGTGCATTTTAATGATGTTACAGCCTTCCGAATGGTCTGAAATTTTAAATATAAAATTGTTGTAAAATTTTGTTGAGCCATTTCAAATTTTATGAAAATCGGATGTATAGTTTAATTACAGGGACAGTCAAAAGTGTTCCGTTACATTACGGCCAATCGGAAAAAATTATTGCAAGTGCATTTTAATGATGTTACAGCCTTTCGAACGTTCTGAAATTTTAAATATGTAATTGTTGCAAGATTTTGTCGAGTTATTTCAAATTTTATGAAAATTGGATGTATAGTTTAATTACAGGGACAGTCAAAAGTTTTCAGTTACATTACGGCCAATAGGAAGAAATTATTTCAAGTGCATTTTAATGATGTCATAGCCTTTCGAACAGAATGGGTTACCCGACCAGTGGCTCTGAGGTTCTGCTCTCGAAACTGGTAGACGGGATATGCTGGGTTCGAGCCCGATCGCGCCCGTCGCCCTATCCGCTTCGGAGTTTTCGTGATTTTTTTCGAAACCTTGGATTTCCATGCGTAAATATGGGCTAGGTTCCCTTAGAAAGACCCCCACGGAGGACACTCCCCCTGGGGCCTATATCCCTCGAGTAGATAATACACCGTCAATAATCAACCCAACTCAACCCGAACAGATTGAAATAGATAGACACTAATGAAGTTCACTAAAATATACATTCAGTACAATATGATTTCTCTTGAAATTCCTCATTATTTCTCTCTTGTCTGCAATAATGAAAGCTATCTAATTTTCACCATTTTGAAGAAATTTCATAAAATGCTTTTAAAATGAATATATAAAAGTGTGGATATTAAAAAAAAACAGGTAGTGCGATCACATCTACAAATGAACAGCTTTCAGTTAAAAAAAAATTAATAACATTGGTTCAGCAGAAAGATCAGGGCAGATGACTAAAAAACACATTTATGTTTTAAATATATAGATTATATAAAATTATGAAACATTAAATTAAGCAAATTATGTTATTGTAATAAAATTATAGTAGAATGTCCTAAAGCATAGCATTAAAATTTTATTATTTGAGAGAATTTTGACCAAAAACTTCAGGAACATCATATTATTTTAAACCTCGAAATATTTGTTTGCTTGTCTAAGTCGGCGAAGCAAATTCATCCAGGTGAGAATCATCAATTTCTGTAATATATTTATAAATTGCTATTATTTGCATGTCACCTCTCTTTAATAAAGACACTATAAATTTTTGTAAAACACTGTGTTTTATAAGTGTGTGATTTCGATTACATTATTTTCATAAGTGAAGCATTTTCACCTGTGAAGAATTTCAAAGTAGCTGGGCTTTGAAAATGACACACTTCTTTCTACAAAACATAATTTAGGTTTAAGAATTAAATTACACGCTTTTTTATAAAATGACGTCCTTTGCATCCGCTAAAGCAATACACTTTTACAATCCAGTCGTAAACTTCGTCTATAGAAAAGTATTCTTATGACGTCATTATCACATTATAACAGACAATATTCTTGACATAACCCGTATTTTAATTTCAACTTTTTTTTCAGGTTTTATGAGAAATGGCAACAAAAAGATACAGTATCTCCTATTTTCAACTATTTTCCGTTTACTTTCAATAAAAATGGGTTCTTTTGTTGCCACGATTAGAAAAATAGTATTAAAAACTACAATAAAATTAATGTCTCAAAAATAAATTGAGATACAGCTTTCAAACAAATTGCATTTAAAAGAGCACTTTTTTCCCTCATACAACGGTGTAAAAATTAAAAATGTGCGATGTTTAGAAATTTAAAAATGTGCAGTAGAGAAAATTGCAAACCCAAAATTTTATTTCAAATTTCAAATTGTTGCCATTCGCAAAATGACGTTCGCGTTACGCACATATATGTTTGTCCTTTATAATATAGATAGATGAGTTATACAGAATAGCTATATTTGATATTATTTAGGTTCCATATCTCTTTGAACTTTCATGGTATATCCATTTACACTTTTCTAGTATATAGTTATACCCAACCCTACATTGTACAGTTTTTAACAAAGTCTTAGTAGTCTTTTAGCAGCGTTTTTAGGTGCGTTCTTAATTATTTAAATATGTAGCACCTATAGTCGTCGTTCCGTCCGTCTTTTTGTCTGTTTTCCTGTCCGTCTGTCTGTCCGCCCGCATATAACAGTGCAAAAACTACCCAACCGAATCGTTTCAAATTTAAAATATATAATTGTTGCATAATTTTGTCGAGTCATTTCCAATTTTATGAAAATCGGATGTTTATTTTAATTACAGGGACAGTCAAACGTGTTCCGTTACATTGCGGCCAATGGGAAAAAATTATTGGAAGTGCATTTTAATGATGTTACAGCCTTCCGAATGGTCTGAAATTTTAAATATAAAATTGTTGTAAAATTTTGTTGAGCCATTTCAAATTTTATGAAAATCGGATGTATAGTTTAATTACAGGGACAGTCAAAAGTGTTCCGTTACATTACGGCCAATCGGAAAAAATTATTGCAAGTGCATTTTAATGATGTTACAGCCTTTCGAACGTTCTGAAATTTTAAATATATAATTGTTGCAAGATTTTGTCGAGTTATTTCAAATTTTATGAAAATTGGATGTATAGTTTAATTACAGGGACAGTCAAAAGTTTTCAGTTACATTACGGCCAATAGGAAGAAATTATTTCAAGTGCATTTTAATGATGTCATAGCCTTTCGAACAGAATGGGTTGCCCGACCAGTGGCTCTGAGGTTCTGCTCTCGAAACTGGTAGACGGGATATGCTGGGTTCGAGCCCGATCGCGCCCGTCGCCCTATCCGCTTCGGAGTTTTCGTGATTTTTTTCGAAACCTTGGATTTCCATGCGTAAATATGGGTTAGGTTCCCTTAGAAAGACCCCCACGGAGGACACTCCCCCTGGGGCCTATATCCCTCGAGTAGATAATACACCGTCAATAATCAACCCAACTCAACCCGAACAGAATGAAATAGATGGACACTAATGAAGTTCACTAAAATATACATTCAGTACAATATGCTGTGCATAAAATTATTTATAAAACTAGTTATATTACGAATGCACCTCATTTGCCAAGTTTGACGAGCAATTTCTAACTTTTTTATTTTTATTTTAATAATACAATTACAAATTCATATATTTATCCTACGGAACCCCCTGGACGCGAGTAATACTCGCACTTGACCGTTTATTTTATCTAAATATAAGTATAATTCCACAAACTGTCACAATAGTCGTAATTTTTACGAACGTCTAGTACAGGGTCGGCGAACCTCTGGCACGCGTGCCATTTTTGGCACGCGAAAGAATAATTTTGGAACGGCGGCGCAGCGTTGATTATGTCTCTAAATCAGGATATAGTGATTTTACTCAAAATACACGAATTTTACGACCTGATTTCATTCTAAATTCGATTAATCTGAAGTTGAAGTACAGTCGAACCTCTATTTAACGAACCTCTGTTTTGCGAATTTCTCTATTTTACGAACTTTTCCTTGGGACCAAGAACATTTCGCGAATTTCTTCATAAAATAACCTCACAATAGCGAAGTGCATTCTCTATTTAACGAACTTTTTCTTGGAATCTAAAATTTTTTCCCTCCCTATTTGTCAAAATATTACTGGACATTTCAAACCTATTCTTTCTTTTAACACATTTTATGATGATCAATGACCATGAACAGGTCTTACCAGCACCTAACTCACCGAGATCAGTAAAATCGCTGTGATTATTTGCTTTTCATCCAAGAAGTGTCTGTCTCGTGTCCTTTAACTTGAGTCTGTCGTTTTCTAGATCATTCAGTCGTGCTGGTAAGTTCGGTTCTTTTAGCTCGAAAATGTCAAAGAGAAAGTGCTTGGCGTAAAAAAAAAAAAATCTTGATGTGGTGGATAAAAGCGTGAAGAAAAAGAATATTGCTTTAAAATTTGGTATTCCTCGAAACAGCTTATCGACCATAATAAAGAATCGTGATTGTAATGTAAAATTAGATTTTTAACTGAAAATACAATGTATTTTCAGACAATGTATTTTCAGACAATGTATTTTCAGACAATGTTTTGTTTCATTCTTATTTCCCTTGCAAGTTTCTTTTTGAAGGGTAAAATATATAAAACAAATAGATATAATATATACAAAAAGTGTGATTAATTACTTTTTTAAAATTATATTAATGTTTATGGGTTTAAAATAGGTTTTATGTAGTTTAAAGTATTTTAAAAGGTGACTCTCTATTTAACGAATTTTCCATATAACGAACTTTTTTTCGGAATTTAGCGACTTCGTTAAATAGAGGTCCGACTGTATTTTAATCTTATTCAATATAGTTCGAAAATTTATAAAACAAAGAATATATTTGAAAACTGCCGAAAAGGAAAGATTATTATATGTATTAGTAAAAATACCAATGGTAAATTAGGCAACTTGAAAATTTGAGAACTATTTAAATATAAACTGCCTTTTTTCTCATTTTAATAAATTTTCCTACTATTTATACCTGTGAGTTATCATTTTCTCAAATGAATAATATAAAAAATAAAATAGAGAGCAGTTGCCAGATGAATCCATTTTAGTTTGCATTCTGTTAAAATTATAACTTATGAGCATTAAAATGATATTAATTATTTTTCGTCCAAGATACAACGCTATTAACCAAATTAATTTCTAAAATATAAGTGTTTCTATAGTTATTACAGTGTAATACTAACATGTATGCAGGGCCCGACTAAGGCTATGGGGGGCCCCGGGGCAAGCATCATTCTGGGGGCCCTCCTTTCTATATATCTATAGAATTTTTTTGGAATAATGCAGAAGTGGCTAGTACTAAACTTCATACGTATTGTATGTATGCATAAATTTTGTACCCGGTACTGCTCCCAATTGTAAACAGGGTATCACAAAATGATGGTCACAACTTTAAGAAAAAATACTAGTAGGATAATAGCAGAAAAAATAATAGATTAGTTGACACGAGTATTTTTTTTTTTTTTGCTTTGCTTATCTAAGTACGTTATAAGATGTGTAAAAGAAAATGTCTCAAATTGATCATAATGAATGGTTTTTAACTTGCCACATTGCGAGGAAAACGTTAATAAAGAATTTCTTTTGAAAACAACAGAATACTAAGTTATCATAAAAAAATTTTAATCATTAGTTTTTTAATCATATAGTTTGTTTTTTGCATGAATACAGGGGGTACTGGAAGTAGAGAGGGGAAGGGGGGCAGCACTTCTTCCTAAATGTTTGAAAATGTAGGAATTTTGGTCACTTTCGTATAATTTTAATCATTTTGCACCTTTTAATGAAAATCCTGATTACTCTTATGGGGGGCCCCCTAAGAAGGGGGTCCCGGGGCAGCTGCCCCGCATGCCCCTGCATAAGTCGGGCCCTGCATGTATGTTACCCATATTACCGTATTTTATGGAAGAAAAGCCGCGGCGTTTACGATTTTTTTAAAAATACCAACTTGGTTTCCTTAATTTAAAATTCATAAAAATATTTAAAATCGGATTTCAATATTTTAAATAAAACTTCAGACATCTTAAGATATTAAAAACGAGGCATCCTACACTGCTCAGAAAACTTTGATTAAAGTTAGGTCAATGTGACGCTGTCGACAAAAGTAGCTTACCGATGGATGCGGCGTTTACAATGGGTGCGGCGATTACGATATTTTTAAGCTTATTCAGGCCAATTTGAGGAGTGCGGCGTTTCTTCCATAAAATACGGTAAAAAAAATCTTAATAAGTAATTTTCAAGTAGCTTTGATTCATTATTTTTCAATCCACTAAATTTGTTTTATAGTTGGCACGTCAAGGCCATGTAAAATATTTTTTGAAAAAAATTGGCACGCGACTATAAAAAGGTTCGCCAACCCTGGTCTAGTACATCACGCTATACTAACTATGTCTAGTATTCTAGGGTTAATTTTAGGTAGATTT
Source organism: Maratus speciosus (assembly GCA_963932465.1). NCBI lineage: Eukaryota > Metazoa > Arthropoda > Arachnida > Araneae > Salticidae > Maratus > Maratus speciosus. The sequence goes on along the minus strand of OZ010797.1, from coordinate 493,449,504 downwards.
CGTATGAAATACTATATATTGCATTCTCCACTATGTTGGAATTTCTGAAAAAAATTTGCAGATATACACCGACCATGACCCCTAGAACCCAAAACCGCCCTCAGTGAAAAACTTTATATATTTATAAACTATCTATATCACTTCTTTATGGACACAATAACTTCCATAATTCTGCACAAATTTCTTCCAAACTGATACATAAAATCAAGGGACATAAAAACTCAGCGAAGTCCGTTAATGCGCAAAATCGAACCAAGGGGGTGGATATAGGGAGGGGTTTTGTGACAACCGAAAAAATCCTATAACTTCTTAATTATAATACATATCGAATCAGTTTAAAGTTATTATTACTTCTTAAAAAAGGGACAAGAATTTATGTAGGACAGATTTTTGATAAAATAAAAAATATGCTCAAGGTCCGAAAAAAATAGGGTTTTGGGGAGAAAAAAATTCATAACTTCGTCAATTCTTCAGATCTCAAATTAAATTTAATTTATTATAAATCCTCTTAATATTATCTACAACTTTTATACTGGCAAGTTTTTGATAGGACCAATTGGTACCGCAAAAAAAAAATTAAAAACGAAAACAAAAAGGTGGTGTTGAAGAAGAAAAAAATGCAAAATTTCCTCAATTCATAAGATATGAAAACCTCATGAATTTATTATAAATCCTCCTAATATTATCTACAATTTTTATACTGACAAATTTTTGACACGACCAATTGGTACTGCAAAAAAAAAAAAATAAATAAATAAATAAATAAATAAAAACGTTGAAGAAGAAAAAAATGCATAATTTCGTCAATTCACATGATATAAAATCCGCATGAATTTATTATATATCTCCTTAATATTGTCTACAACTTTTATATTGACAAATTTTTGATAGAACTAATTCTTGCAGCAAAAACAAATTAAAAATACATTGCGGTTGAAGAAAAGATCATCGTATTAAAGGTGTACTCAAATCCAAATTGCTTATTTTCTGACACATTTTTAAATTTCCTTTTTGCTCTCAAACGAATCCAATCGGTATGTTTTCTTATTCAGAAACTGTATAGTATACCGTAGGGGTCGATCTTTTGATAGAGGCAGAATATATTTAAAAAAATCATGTTTGAGCGAACCGAATTTCCCGATGTGACCGTGTTTGAAAGGTAAAATATTATCCTACTGAGGAAATAATTGTTCAAAAATCAAGTTCTAATTAATTGAACAAAACAAAAAACAAACAAACAAAAAAAAAAACCAAAAAGAAAAACAGGTCGCTTATAAATCTCTTCAAAAATCACGTCAGCAAGATTCATGTTTTTTCTTTTAAAAATGAATCTGAAAATGTGTCAGAAAATTTCGAGTTTTTGAGCATGGAAAAGTATTTTTTTTAAGACCACATTAACATGATTCTGATAAAACCATTTCCTGAGATATCGTGGAAATTGCATGTTAGAATGTTTTTAGAACGCTTTTCGCGAATTTTAACCCCTTTTAAATTTCGAATTTTTTAGAAACTGTTCTTAGAGAGCATTTGCATTTCCTGTGGGTACTATGCAAATTCATTATAGTAAAAAGTTAGAAGAAAATAAAAAGTTTTAATGGTAAAATGGTAAGGAAAATTAAACTCGCAAGTTTAACTTAAACCTCACTTAAATAAAATCTTTTCGCCACTGACCATTTTTTTTTTTAATAATTAAGGCTATGAGATTAAAATGTTATTTTAGCAAGTTTAATTTCACCAGATTTTTATTCCTGAAATTCAAAAGTTTGTGAGAATGCCCCACATATATTAAACTACTTATCAAACACAGGGCTGTTCAAAAGAATTGGAGTACATATTTAGCTATGGAGGGTAACAGCTGAAATCAGTTTTTTAAATGTTTTATGTTTTTTTCTAAACTGTTTACTTATTTTATTTATCTTATTTCCCTAAATAACGAAGTTTTGTTAAAGCATTTAGGGAGTGTTGGTTAGCGCTTCATAATCTATGCTTAACGCATGATTTTTCCTTCTTGTTTGTATTATGTTGCAGGAAGCTCTCATAAATGCTGTATAGTGATCGCGGAATTAATGAATTTATTTTTTTTATTGGGATTAGAGTACAATAACGTTGATGCATCCAGTGATTTTTTTTTCTTTCATGACGCATGATTTTTCTTTCTTGTTTGTATTATGTTGCAGGAAGCTCTCATAAATGCTTTATAGTGATCGCAGAATTAATAATTTTTTTTTTTTGGGGTGGGGGGGATTAGAGTACAATAACGTTGGTGCATCCAGTCATTTTTTTTCGTTCATGTACGCTAAATGCTCAAACATGATCGCTGCTAAAAATCCAGATAGAAAGCGCATTTATTCCCTAGTTTTATTAATCGGTAGGGATGTTTGCGACATATTTGTCAACCACGCATATTGGGTAATCATGTAATAACAAAACTTTGTAATTTTCACATTGCAAAATAACAATTAAAAATTGCCTCAACAATAGAAAATTCACGTTTCTTAGTTATTTTGAAATCTGAGGTAACAGATCTAACTCACATATTGTATAAAAATGTGATAATGAAACTCTATTTTAAACAATTAAAATTGTCTCAACAATAGAACAATTATGTCTCTTTGTTATTTCAAACAATGAACTATTTTTTAATTCGTAATTTCTGACAGAATAATTCAAAATTATAGGTTGGATAAAAAAGAAATTCCGAGTGCTATAAATAAAGAAGGATTTGTCATCTAGTGGTACATTGTCATATTCTATATTCATTCGTCGCAAAATGGTATGTACTTGATATTCTTTAAATTTCTTAAACCTATCTTTACCTCTTATCATCCAGTTGTAATGCAAGGAATTATCTTTTAATGTTGCAATCTTAGTATGCCTTTCCCTCACTTATAGCCAAGATAAAACGTAATAGTTCTTATCCCATTCTTGTTTAGCATTTAAAAAAAAGGCATTATTTTACATTGTACTTCTGATAACTTATAAATAGTATGAAAAGTATACATTCATATATATATATGAACGTACTACTATATGTATATATACATATACGTATAGTAGTGGACGGGAATTAACTTCCCAGATTCTTTTGATAATAACATTCAATAAGCAATATGAATATTAAATTCACAATATACATCTATACTAAACAGGGGCTAATATACATAAAAAATTAAAACATTTTAAAAACAATCAAGATGTTAAAACACTGGAGTCAGATACTGTTAAAATCCGAGCGCTTTCGACAAAAACTTTAGTCGTCATCAGGGAAAATTACTGCTGGCTGAAAGACAATTGCTGTTTAAAGACAGAGGGCGAAACCAAAAACGACAAACAAAGGGTGTAAAAGGAATGAAATGGAGCAGTAGCTATAGAAACATGGGAACAGATGCTGAATATTGCCTCGGCCGCCATCTTGGATTTTTTCTTGGCGTGAGAACCACTTTCCGCCAAGTAGTAAATGTCGCCAAGCAGCGATTTATGCGCATGTTAGGTTTAACGGGGTTGCCTTATCGATAAACAACGCCAAGATGCTGTGGATAGTTTACCCTTTTTGATATCTGTCATATGCTCTTTAATCCTTTCAAATAATTTCTGGTACACAGAATGAATGATCCTGTAGATAAATATGATATATCTGGAGTTTATAGTATCCCTTTTAAAGTTAATAGCAGTTCAAAAACATATACTTATGTATGCATGACCACTCGCAAATTTTTTGAAAGGATTAAAGAGCATATGACAGATATCAAAAAGGGTAAACTATCCACAACTCTGTCACGGTTAAGTCAAGATACAGATACTGATATCCTATTTTAAAAAGTCAAAATCATTGCACATGCATCACATTATAATATTTGTATAATCAGAGAGTCGTTGGAAATTTTGGCAAGAGGCAAGTGTACCTGTAATGACGTTCTGTCCTATAATATACCAAGAATTTGGTTTAACATACTAGGTGTAAATGGTGAATTTGGTTTTGAATAACCATTCCCCTCCCCTCTCCTTTTCATGTTTCTATACCTACTCCTCCATTTCTTTCCTTCCCACCTTCCTGTTTATGGTTTTTGGTTTCGCCCTCTGTATTTAACCAGCAATTGTCTTTCAGCCGGTAGTAGTTTTCCCTGATGACGACTAATATTTTAGTTGAAAGCGCTCGGATTTTAACATCATCTGACTCCAATATTTTAACATCTTGAATGTTTTTAAAATGTTTTAACATTTTATGTATATTAGCACATATTTAGTATAGGTATATATTTAATAATTTAATAATTTAATATTTATATTGCTTATTTATTTTATTAAGGAGAATCTGTCGTTCAGCTTGAAATATGCATTTTCTATAATTATTTTAAATAACCTTCAATACCATCATCTGCTTTCATGAAACTAAATCCCTTTTGGCCGAACAGTCAATCACCGCTTAAAAATTAGATAAAAATCACTATTATCCGCTACATTTATCAGTTTTTCTAAATAATTGGAATTTTTGCGACATATATGTCAATCTCGCATCTCGGATAAGTATGTAATAATGAAAAGTCACATTCATATATATTTTTTTAACTCTTAACCCAAGAATACTAGACGATCGTAATTATCACGACTATGGTATTTTAACGAGCTCTACTGGTGAAACGGAATGCTAGAATGACTTGTGCTCTTAGATATGCTTCTAGTAGTAGTCACTCTTAAAATACACAAATTAGAAACTAAAAATTATAAAACAATTTTTGAACCCTTTTTTTTAAATCTAAGTATAATTTCCCAGACTATCACAGTAGTCGTAATTTTTACGAACTTCTAGTACGTCACGCTATACTATGTCTAGTATTCTAGGGTTAATTTTAGATAGATTTCGTATGAAATACTACCTATTGCATTCTCCCCTATGTTGAAATTTCTGAAAAAAAAAAAAAATTGCAGATCTACATTAATTATGGCACCTAGAACCAAAAACCACCCTCAGTTAAAAACTTTATATATCTATCAACTATCTATATCACTTTTTTATACACACAAGAACTTCCATAATTCTGCACAAATTTCTTCCAAACTGATACATAAAATCAAGGGACATAAAATCTCAGTCAAATCCGTTAACGAGGAAAATTGGACCAAGGGGGTGGAAATAGTCAGGGCTTTTGAGACAACGAAAAAATCCAATAACTTCTTAATTATAATACATATCGAATCAGTTTAAAGTTATTATTACTTTTAAAAAAGGGCCAAAAATTTATGGAGGACAGATTTTTGATAAAATAAAAAATGGGCTCAAAGGGAAAAAAAATAGGGTTTTGGGGAGAAAAAAATTCATAACCTCGTCAATTCTCAAGATATTAAATCCAATTTAATTTTATATAAATCTTCTTAATATTATCTACAACTATTATATTGACAAGTTTTTGATAAAACCTTTTGGTACTGCAAAACAAATTAAAAACGAAAACAAAAAGTTGGGGTTGAAGAAGAAAAAAATGCACAATTTCGTCAATTCACAAGATATAAAATCCGGATGAATTTATTATATATTTTCTTAATATTGTCTACAACTTTTATATTAACAAGTTTTTGATAGGACCAATTCTTGCAGTAAACAAATTAAAATACATAGCGGTTGAAGAAAAGATCATCGTATTAAGGATGTACTGAAATCCAAACTGTTTATTTTCTGACATATTTAAATTTTTTTTTTGCTCTTAAACGCATCCAATTGGTAGGTTTCCTTATTCAGAAACTGTATAATGTACCTTAAGGTCGATCTTTTTGTAGAGGCAGAATATAATAAAAAAAAATTATGCAAAGTGGTAATTTTGAACCGAATTTCCCGATGTGACTGCGTTGGAAAGGAAAAATATTGTCCTACTGAGGAAATAATTGTTTATAAATCAAATTCTAACTAATTGAACGAAAAAAGACAAGTCTTATAAATCTCACGTCAGCAATATTCATGTTTTTTCTTTTAAAAATGAATCTGAAAATGTGTCAAAAAATTTCGAGTTGTTGAGCATGGAAAAGTATTTTTTTTTTTTTTAAGACCACCTTAACATGATTCTGATAAAACCAGTTCTTATATAAAAATGAAATTAAAAATTCCTCAAAAGCGGCCAGATAAAATTGTTAAAGTGGGTTTATCTCTTATCATGATTAAGTTGTTTTTGTTGAAATTAGTACTTAACTTCGAAATCTACCTGAGCCTGCATTCCGAGCCGGCGGGGATTTTATTTATTTCTTTTTCTTTTTTCTCGGTAAAATCTTTCAATTGAAAATTAATTACTGAGGAGAAATTATTATTCCGTTATTTTATTTTTTGCAAAGAAAAGCGAAAAAATTGTTTAATTTTATGGGAAACTTGTCAATTGATTCTGTATGAAAAACAATGAAATTTTAAATTATAAAAAAAATATTTAAATAAAATTAATGATATATAGCCTATTTTCATTTCTGGTTTATGATTTATTTATATGCAAAGTTACAGAGGCATTAATTCATCCGTTTTGATGTTGACTTCACTTAACACGTTCACGCCGGCGCGGTGGGTCACACTCGACTGTCTCAGAGTTTTCAAGTCTCCGGCTTTTTGCACACCACTGTTATTTTAGAGAAAATGTTGTTCCTTTAAATCCTTCAATTGTTCTAATTAAATAAAACAACATTTTCTGTATTAAAATACTGGTATCCAAAAGGCCGGAGACTTGCCAGCTCTGAGACAGTCAAGTGTGACCCACCGCGCCGGCGTGAACGTGTTAAATTTCTGACCCACTTTCGCAATTATAATATTACTAGAAGGCTAAACCCGCTGCGCTGGTCTATATTTCAAAACAAAACATGAATCAAACGGAATCTTGAATTTTTCTTTAAATTTTAAAGCAACGTGGACCTTCACCTCAAATGCTCTTTTGAATTGCTGAAAAGTGTAGGAACGCCATTGCGCTGCTGTATTATCTTATGCGTCGGGCAAAATTTGGGCTTTTAAGACACAAATCTTTTAGTTGATCATTTTATAGTAGGGTTTGGTATGAGGCAGATGAGATGAGGCAGTTATGACAACAGGGAGTTTAAATATTCTGTAGTCACCACAGAACTAAAATAGAGAATATTATAATGATTGCAGAGATTGACCACTGGTTTAATTAAATTTCAGGTGATTCATTTTCATTTGATAGTTTTTGAACTCTAGACCTCTCAGCTTGACGATATGTGCTGCTATAGCAATTTGAATACACCCTTACTCTACATTACATTATATTTCGCAACATACATCTTTTTTTGACAGATCTATCAGAGTTTTCCATCTTCTGATTGAAACAGAATAAATAAAGTCAAAGTCTAAAAATTATTTGCACACAAAACACGGTGCTTAACTCTAATATTTAAAAGATAAATGAAGCAGAAAAAGCGTGAACTTTTAAAGCCGAATTGTTTAAAAAAATTAAAAGGACGTCATTTTCACTGGCTTTTCATTTTATAGTTCAGATGCAATCATTTAACCGTTAACCTGGAAAACAATCTCGGTGACTGGTTCGGTAGAAATATAAGCATTGCAACCAATAAAATCTCCTGAATCTTCCATAATCCCGTCAATAGCCAAATTTAATGTCAAGCATTAGGAGTATTGGCAACGATATGGTTCCAAATGTAACAGACTCTACGTTCCATTCAATTATGCCAAACTGCTATTAACACAGTTATTGATCTTTCACCAAAACTGACAATGATAATCAGCTTTAGTTATCCAAAAGTTTTACTAAAAATATTTTTGGTAACTACTTGGACAGAAGATTTCTTCGAATTTTTCTAATGAGCATAATAACACGGAGAGATAAATACACTTACTATACTGATTATGTTTAAAATTAAATTATTCTTCAGTCTGTTATTTAAGTTATCCCGATAATGAAAATAATTGTTTATTTGAGACTAAGTTTAGCTGGTAGGTATGTGTGTCAGCCGAAATTGCTTTATAATGATCGAAATTTTAACAAATTAGCATTTTATTTATTTTTTTCTTATATTTGCTAACTGATAAATTGACAAATGTTGTTCCATCCATTAGCATTACAAAGATTCTTTCGTGCATTGCAAGAATTGCTTTTTTGGTGATATTACAATAACAGAAGAGGAAAATTACATAATGCTAAATTTAGTTCATTTGCTTCATAATAAAAAACAAATATACTAATTGCTAATTACAAAATCCGTTTAATCTCCTGTAATCTTGAAATACAAATAAAATTTCCAACAATATAGAAAAAAAACCAATTGTCTGGTGACCAGAATATTATAGAAAATTAGACTAATTTATTTTAAATACCTTCCTAAAAGAAAAGAAGATATGCAGAAAAAATTAAAAAGAAATGATGAATTAAAAACAATATATAAAATATAGGGAAGAGTTAAGTATCCTGTTCTGGTTGGCGCGATTGACGAAGAAATTCAAAATGGCTCCTAAAGAACGTTTTAGCAAATTTTTAAAGAGATGGAAATACATGGTTTTAATTTTTTCTAAACCTATATTTTTGTATATAAACATCATATTTGTATTATTTTTTGTACATTATACATGTAATTACATATATACAGAGAGATATATACATATAAATGCATATTATATACACATTTACCGGGTGTCCCAAAAAGGACTGACTGATTTTAAAATTCAATAACTTCCAAACGGTGACAGATAATAAAAAAATTCTTGCAGGAGGGTTATGCATAAGGTCAAAAGTTTTATTACAGTGATTTTCAATTTTAGTTCGATTTACAAACAATAGATGGCGCTGTGAGCAATAGTCGCTAAATACAGGCTCGATTTTTGGTCCTTTATCTTGTTCCATGCAGAAAAAGGAGATGGAAATGTATTATCCGGGCCACGAAGTACCAAAAATCGAGCCTGAATTTAGCGACTATTGCTTACAGCGCCATCTATTGTTTGTAATTCGAACTAAAATTGAAAATCACTGTAATAAAACTTTTGACCTTATGCATAACCCTCCTGCAAGAATTTTTTTAATATCTGTCACCGTTTGCAAGTTATTGAATTTTAAAATCAGTCAGTCCTTTTTGGGACACCCGGTATATAAATATACAATATACTTGTGCATGTTATTATAATTTTAATTATTTCACATTTTATATATTTATTATACATGGGAAATTAAAACATAATATTATATTACAAAGATTAAGATATGTATATAATATTATATCTACAGAAAAATATAGTTTAAAAAAACCCCGGAAAAGAAACATTTATCGCCCAAAAAACCAGAACAGGATATGGAACTCTTCCCAAAATTCATTTCAAGAATCAATTATTCAAGGGTTCAAGTCAAGAAAATTCATATTGGTGTGTGAGAGGGGAAGGGTGTAATTCAATATGCATCTTGTTGGTCGTGGGAAGAAAGGGTTCAAGTCAAGAAAATTAATTAAAGAATATTCATGTTGGTGTGTGGAAAGGGAAGGGTGTAATTCAAGATGCATCTTGTTGGTTGTGGGAAGGGAAGGGTTGAAGTCAGAAAAATTTATACAAGAATATTAATGTTGGTGTGTGGGAAGAGAACAGTGTAATTCAAGATGCCTCCTGTTGGTTGTGGGAAGGGAAGGGTTCAAGTCAAGAAAATTAATTCAAGAATATTGATGTTGGTGTGTGGGAAGGGAAGGGTGTAATTCAAGATGCATCTTGTTGGTTGTGGGAAGGGAAGTGTTCAAGTCAAGAAAATTAAATCAAGAATATTCCTGTTGGTGTGTGGGAAGGGAAGGGTGTAATTCAAGATGAATCTTGTTGGTTGTGGGAAGGGGAGGGTTCAAGACAGGAAACTTATTTCAAGAATATTCATGTTGGTATGTGGGAAGGGAAGGGTATAATTCAAGATGCATCTTGCTGGTTGTGGGAAGGGAAGGGTTCAAGTGAAAAAAATCAATTCAAGAATATTCATGTTGGTGTGTGGATAGGGAAGGGTATAATTTAAGATGCATCTTGTTGGTTGTGGGAAAGGAAGGGTTCAAGTCAAGAAAATTAATTCAAGAAGATTCATGTTGGTGTGTGGGTAGGGAAGTGTGTAATTCAAGATGCATTTTTTGGTTGTGGGAAGGGAAGGGTTCAAGTCAAGAAAATTAATACAGGAATATTCATGTTGGTGTGTGGGATGGGAAGTGTGTAATTCAAGATGCATCTTGTTGGTTGTGGGAAGGGAAGGGTTCAAGTCAAGGAAATGAATTCAAAAATATTAATGTTGGTGTGTGGGAAGGGAACGGTGTAATTCAATGATGCATTTTGTTGGTTGTTGGATGGGAAGGGTTCAAGTCAATAAAATTAATTCAAGAATATTCATGTTGGTGTGTGGGAAGGGAAAGGTGTAATTCAAGATGCATCTTGTTGGTTCTGGGAAGGGAAGGGTTCAAGTCATGAAAATTAATTCAAGAATATTCATGTTGGTGTGTGGGAAGGGAAGGGTGTAATTCAAGATGCGTCTTGTTGGTTGTAGGAATTGAAGAGTTTAAGTCAAGGAAAATAATTCAAGAAAATTCATGTTGGTGTGTGGGAAGGGAAGGGTGTAAGTTAAGATGCATCTTGTTGGATGTGGGAAGGGAAGGGTTCAAGTCAAGACAATTAATTCAAGAATATTCATGTTCGTGTGTGGGAAGGGAAGGGTTCAATCAAGAAAATTAATTCAAGAATATTCTTGTTGGTGTGTGGGTAGGGAAGGGTGTAATTTAAGATGCATCTTGTTGGCTGCGGGAAGGGAAGGCCTCAAGTCAAGAAAATTAATTCAAGAATATTTATGTTGGTGTTTGGATTGGGATGGGTGTAATTCAAGATGCATCTTGTTGGTTGTGGGAAGGGAAGGGTTCAAGTCAAGAAAATTAATTCAAGAATATTCATGTTGGTGTGTGGGAAGGGAAGGGTGTAATTCAAGATGCATCTTGTTGGTTGTGGGAAGGGAAGGGGTCAACTCAGGAAAATTAATTCAAGAATATACATGTTGGTGTCTGGGAAGGGAAGGGTTCAAGAGGAGAAAATTAATTCAAGAATATTCATGTTGGTGTGTGGGAAGGGAAGGATTGAAGTCAAGGAAATTAATTCAAGAATATTCATGTTTGTGTGTGGGAAGGGAAGGGTGTAATTCAAGATGCATCTTGTTGGCTGTGGGGAAAGAAGGGTTCAAGTCAAGAAAATTAATTCAAGAATATTCATGTTGGTGTGTGGGTAGGGAAGGGAAGGGTTCAAGTCAAGGAAATTAATTCAAGAATATTCATGTTGGTGTGTGGGAAGGGAAGGGTGTAATTCAAGATGCATCTTGTTGGTTGTAGGAATTGAAGGGTTTAAGTCAAGAAAATTAATTAAAGAAAATTCATGTTGTTGTGTGGGAAGGGAAGGGGGTAAATCAAGATGCATCTTGTTGGATTTGAGAATGGAAGGGTTCAAGTCAAGAAAATTAATTCTAGAATATTCATGTTGGTGTGTGGGAAGGGAAGGGTGTAATTCAAGATGCATCTTCTTGGTTGTGGGAAGGGAAGAGTTCATGTCAAGGAAATTTATTGAAGAATATTCTTGTTGGTGTGTGGGAAGGGATGTGTGTAATTCAAGTTGCATCTTGTCGGCTGTGGGAGGGGAAGGGTTCAAGTCAAGAATATTAATTCAAGAATATTCTTGTTGGTGTGTGGGAAGGGAAGGGTGTAATTCAAGATGCATCATGTTGGTTGTTGGAAGGGAAGGGTTCAAGTCAAGAAAATTAATTCAACAATATTCATGTTGGTGTGTGGGAAGGGAAGAGTTCAGGTCAAGAAAATTCATATTGGTGTGTGGGAAGGGAAGGGTGTAATTCAAAATTCATCTTGTTGGCTGTGGGAAGGGAAGGGTTCCAGTCAAGGAAATTAATTCAAAAATTTTCATGTTGGTGTGTGGGAAGCTAAGGGTGTAATTCAAGATGCATCTTGTTGGCTGTGGAAAAAGAAGGGTTCAAGTCAAGAAAATTAATACAAGAATATTCATGTTGGCGTGTGGGAAGGGAAGGGTGTAATTCAAGATGCATCTTGTTGGTTGTGGGAAGGGAAGGGTTCAAGTCAAGGAAATTAATTCAAGAATATTCATGTTGGTGTGTGGGAAGGGAAGGGTGTAATTCAAGATGCGTCTTGTTCCCTGTAGGAATTGAAGGGTTCAAGTCAAGGAAATTAATTCAAGAATATTCATGTTGGTGTGTGGGAAGGGAAGGGTGTAATTCAAGATGCATCTTGTTGGTTGTGGGAAGGGAAGGGTTCAAGTCAAGGAAATTAATTCAAGAAAATTCATGTTGGTGTGTGGGAAGGGAAGGGTGTATGTTAAGATGCATCTTGTTGGATGTGGGAAGGGAAGGGTTCAAGTCAAGACAATTAATTCAAGAATATTCATGTTGGTGTGTGGGAAGGGAAAGGTTCAATCAAGAAAATTAATTCAAGAATATTCTTGTTGGTGTGTGGGAAGGGAAGGGTGTAATTCAAGATGCATGTTGTTGGCAGTGGGAAAGGAAGTGTTCAAATCAAGGAAATTAGTTCAAGAATATTCATGTTGGTGTGTGGGAATGGAAGGGTGTAATTCAAGATGCATTTTGTTGGTTGTGGGAAGAGAAGGGTTCAAGTCAAGAAAATAAATTCAAGAATATTCATGTTGGTGTGTGGGAAGGGAAGGGTGTAATTCAAGATGCATCTTCTTGGTTGTGGGAAGGGAAGGGTTCATGTCAAGAAAATTAATTCAAGAATATTCATGTTGGTGTGTGGGAAGGGAAGGGTGTAATTCAACTTGCATCTTGTTGGCTGTGGGAAAAGAAGGGTTCAAATCAAGAAAAATTAATACAAGAATATTCATGTTGGTATGTGGGAAGGGAAGGGTGTAATTCAAGATGCATCTTGTTGGCTGTGGGAAGGGAAGGGTTCAAGTCAAGGAAATTAATTCAAGAATATTCATGTTGGTGTGTGGGTAAGGAAGAGTGTAATTAGAGGTGCATCTTGTTGGCTGTGGGAAGGGAAGGGTTCAAGTCAAGAAAATTAATTCAAGAATATTCATGTTGGTGTGTGGGAAGAGAAGGGTGTAATTCAAGATGCGTCTTTTTCCCTGTAGGAATTGAAGGGTTCAAGTCAAGGAAATTAATTCAAGAATATTCATGTTCGTGCGTGGGAAGGGAAGGGTGTAATTCAAGATGCGTCTTGTTGGTTGTAGGAATTGAAAGGTTTAAGTCAAGGAAATTAATTCAAGAAAAATTCATGTTGGTGTGTGGGAAGTGAAGGGTGTAAGTTCAGATGCATCTTGTTGGATGTGGGAAGGGAAGGGTTCAAGTCAAGAAAATTAATTCAAGAATATTCTTGTTGGTGTGTGGGAAGGGAAGGGTGTAATTCAAGATGCATCTTGTTGGCTGTGGGGAAAGAAGGGTTCAAGTCAAGAAAATTAATTCAAGAATATTCATGTTGGTGTGTGGGTAGGGAAGGGTGTAATTCAAGATGCATCTTGTTGGCAGTGGGAAGGGAAGGGTTCAAGTCAAGGAAATTAATTCAAGAATATTCATGTTGGTGTGTGAGAAAGGAAGGGTGTAATTCAAGATGCATATTTTGGTTGTGGGAAGGGAAGGGTTCAAGTCAAGAAAATTAATTCATGAATATTCATGCTGGTGTGTGGGAAGGGAAGTGTGTAATTCAAGATGCATTTTGTTGGTTGTGGGAAGGGAAGGGTTCAAGTCAAGGAAATTAATTCAAGAATATTCATGTTGGTGTGTGGGAAAGGAAGGGTTTAATTCAAGATGCATTTTGTTGGTTGTGGGAAGGGAATGGTTCAAGTCTAAAAATTAATTCATGAATATTCATGCTGGTGTGTTTGAAGGGAAGGGTGCAATTCAAGATGCATCATGTTGGCAGTGGGAAGGGAAGGGTTCAAGCCAAGGAAATTAATTCAAGAATATTCATGTTGGTGTGTGGGAAAGGAAGGGTGTAATTCAAGATGCATTTTGTTGGTTGTGGGAAGGGAAGGGTTCAAGTCAAGAAAATTAATTCAAGAATATTCATGTTGGTGTGTGGGAAGGGAAGGGTGTAATTCAAGTTGCATCTTGTTGGCTGTGGTAAAAGAAGGGTTCAAGTCAAGAAAATTAATTCAAGAATATTCATGTTCGTGTGTGGGAAGGGAAGGGTGTAATTCAAGATGCGTCTTCTTGGTTGTAGGAATTGAAGGGTTTAAGTCAAGAAAATTAATTCAAGAAAATTCATGTTGGTGTGTGGGAAGGGAAGGTTGTATGTTAAGATGCATCTTGTTGGATGTGGGAAGGGAAGGGTTCAAGTCAAGAAAATTAATTCAAGAATATTTATGTTGGTGTGTGGATTGGGAAGGGTGTAATTCAAGATGCATCTTGTTTGTTATGGGAAGGGAAGGGTTCAAGTCAAAAAAATTAATTCAAGAATATTCATGTTGGTCTCTGGGAAGGCAAGGGTGTAATTCAAGATGCATCTTGTTATTTGTGGGAAGGGGTAGGGTTCAAGTCAAGGAAATTAATTCAAGAATATTCATGTTGGTGTGTGGGAAGGGAAGGGTTAAAGAGAAGAAAATTTATTCAAGAATATTATTGTTGGCGTGTGGGAAGGGAAGGGTGTAATTCAAGATGCATCTTGTTGGCTGTGGGAAGGGAAGGGTTCAAGTCAAGAAAATTAATTCAAGAATATTCATGTTGGTGTGTGGGAAGGGAAGGGTGTAATTTAGATGCATCTTGTTGGCTGTGGGGAAAGAAGGGTTCAAGTCAAGAAAATTAATTCAAGAATATTCATGTTGGTGTGTGGGTAGGGAAGGGTGTAATTCAAGATGCATTTTGTTGGTTGTGGGAAGGGAAGGGTTCAAGTCAAGAAAATTAATTCATGAATATTCATGTTGGTGTGTGGGAAAGGAAGGGTGTAATTCAAGATGCATTTTGTTGGTTGTGGGAAGGGAAGGGTTCAAGTCAAGAAAATTAATTCATGAATATTCATGTTAGTGTGTGGGAAGGGAAGGGTGTAATTCAAGATGCATCTTGTAGGCTGTGGGATGGGGAGGGTTCAAGTCAAGAATATTAATTCAAGGATAATCTTGTTGGTGTGTGGGAAGGGAAGGGTGTAATTCAAGATGCATCATGTTGGCTGTGGGAAGGGAAGGGCTCAAGTCAGGAAAATTAATTCCAGAAGATTCATGTTGGTGTGTGGGTAGGGAAGGGTGTAATTAAAGATGCATCTTGTTGGTTGTTGGAAGGGAAGGGTTCAAGTCAAGAAAATTAATTCAAGAATATTCATGTTGGTTTGTGGGAAGGGAAGGGTGTAATTCAAAATTCATCTTGTTGGCTGTGGGAAGGGAAGTGTTCCAGTCAAGGAATTTAATTCAAGAATTTTCATGTTGGTGTGTGGGAAGCTAAGGGTGTAATTCAAGATGCATTTTGTTGGTTGTGGGAAGGGAAGGGGTCAAGTCAGGAAAATTAATTTAAGAATATTCATGTTGGTGTCAGGGAAGGGAAGTGTGTAATTCAAGATGCATCTTGTTGACTGTGCAAAAAGAAAGGTTCAAGTCAAGAAAATTAATAGAAGGATATTCATGTTGGTGTGTGGGAAGGGAAGGGTGTAAATCAAGATGCATCTTGTTGGCTGTGGGAAGGGAACGGTTCAAGTCAAGAAAATTAATTCAAAAATATACATGTTGGTGTGTGGGAAGGGAAGGGTGTAATTCAAGTTGCATCTTGTTGGCTGTGGGAAAAGAAGGGTTCAAATCAAGAAAAATTAATACAAGAATATTCATGTTGGTGTGTGGGAAGGGAAGGGTGTAATTCAAGATGCTTCTTGTTGGCTGTTGGAAGTGAATGGTTCAAGTCAAGAAAATTAATTCAAGAATATTCATGTTGGTGTGTGGGTAGGGAAGGGTGTAATTCAAGGTGCATCTTGTTGGCTGTGGGAAGGGAAGGGTTCAAGTCAAGAAAATTAATTCAAGAATATTCATGTTGGTGTGTGGGAAGGGAAGTGTGTAATTCAAGATGCGTCTTGTTCCCTGTAGGAATTGAAGGGTTCAAGTCAAGGAAATTAATTCAAGAAAATTCATGTTGTTGTGTGGGAAGGGAAGGGGGTAATTCAAGATGCATCTTGTTGGATGTGGGAAGGGAATGGTTCAAGTCAAGAAAATTAATTCAAGAATATTCATGTTGGTGTGTGGGAAGGGAAGGGTGTAATTCAAGATGCATCTTGTTAGTTGTGGGAAGGGAAGAGTTCATGTCAAGAAAATTAATTCAAAAATATTCATGTTGGTGTGTGGGAAGGGAAGGGTTTAATTCAAGTTGCATCTTGTTGGCTGTGGGAAAAGAAGGGTTCAATTCAAGAAAAATTAATACAAGAATATTCATGTTGGTGTGTGGGAAGGGAAGGGTGTAATTCAAGATGCTTCTTGTTGGCTGTTGGAAGTGAATGGTTCAAGTCAAGAAAATTAATTCAAGAATATTCATGTTGGTGTGTGGGTAGGGAAGGGTGTAATTCAAGGTGCATCTTGTTGGCTGTGGGAAGGGAAGGGTTCAAGTCAAGAAAATTAATTCAAGAATATTCATGTTGGTGTGTGGGAAGGGAAGTGTGTAATTCAAGATGCGTCTTGTTCCCTGTAGGAATTGAAGGGTTCAAGTCAAGGAAATTAATTCAAGAAAATTCATGTTGTTGTGTGGGAAGGGAAGGGGGTAATTCAAGATGCATCTTGTTGGATGTGGGAAGGGAATGGTTCAAGTCAAGAAAATTAATTCAAGAATATTCATGTTGGTGTGTGGGAAGGGAAGGGTGTAATTCAAGATGCATCTTGTTAGTTGTGGGAAGGGAAGAGTTCATGTCAAGAAAATTTATTGAAGAATATTCATGTTGGTGTGTGGGAAGGGAAGTGTGTAATTCAAGTTGCATTTTGTCGGCTGTGGGAAGGTAAGGGTTCAAGTCAAGAAAATTAATTCAAGAATATTCTTGTTGGTGTGTGGGAAGGGAAGGGTGTAATTCAAGATGCATCTTGTTAGCTGTGGGAAAAGCAGGGTTCAAGTCAAGAAAATTAATACAAGAATATTCTTGTTGGTGTGTGGGAAGGGAAGGGTGTAATTCAAGATGCATCTTGTTGGCTGTGGGAAGGAAGGGTTCAAGTAAAGAAAAGTAATTCAAGAATATTCATGTTGGTGTGTGCGGTGGGAAGGGGGTAGTTCAAGATGCGTCTATTTCCCTGTAGGAATTGAAGGGTTCAAGTCAAGGAAATTAATTCAAGAAAATTCATGTTGTTGTGTGAGAAGGGAAGGGTGTAATTCAAGATGCATCTTGTTGGCTGTGGGAAGGGAAGGGCTCAATTCAAGAAAATTAATTCAAAAATATTCATGTTGGTGTGTGGGAAGGGAAGGGTTTAATTCAAGTTGCATCTTGTTGGCTGTGGGAAAAGAAGGGTTCAATTCAAGAAAAATTAATACAAGAATATTCATGTTGGTGTGTGGGAAGGGAAGGGTGTAATTCAAGATGCATCTTGTTGGCTGTGGGAAGGGAAGGGTTCAAGTCAAGAAAATTAATTCAAGGATATTCATGTTGGTGTGTGGGTAGAGAAGGGTGTAATTCAAGGTGCATCTTGTTGGCTGTAGGAAGGGAAGGGTTCAAGTCAAGAAAATTAATTCAAGAATATTCATGTTGGTGTGTGGGAAGGGAACGGTGTAATTCAAGATGCGTCTTGTTCCCTGTAGGAGTTGAAGGGTTCAAATCAAGGAAATTAATTCAAGAAAATTCATGTTGTTGTGTGGGAAGGTAAGGGGGTAATTCATAATGCATCTTGTTGGATGTGGGAAGGTAATGGTTCAAGTCAAGAAAATTAATTCAAGAATATTCATGTTGGTGTGTGGGAAGGGAAGGGTGTAATTCAAGATGCATCTTGTTAGTTGTGGGAAGGGAAGAGTTCATGTCAAGAAAATTTATTGAAGAATATTCATGTTGGTGTGTGGGAAGGGAAGTGTGTAATTCAAGTTGCATTTTGTCGGCTGTGGGAAGGTAAGGGTTCAAGTCAAGAAAATTAATTCAAGAATATTCTTGTTGGTGTGTGGGAAGGGAAGGGTGTAATTCAAGATGCATCTTGTTAGCTGTGGGAAAAGCAGGGTTCAAGTCAAGAAAATTAATACAAGAATATTCTTGTTGGTGTGTGGGAAGGGAAGGGTGTAATTCAAGATGCATCTTGTTGGCTGTGGGAAGGAAGGGTTCAAGTAAAGAAAAGTAATTCAAGAATATTCATGTTGGTGTGTGCGGTGGGAAGGGGGTAGTTCAAGATGCGTCTATTTCCCTGTAGGAATTGAAGGGTTCAAGTCAAGGAAATTAATTCAAGAAAATTCATGTTGTTGTGTGAGAAGGGAAGGGTGTAATTCAAGATGCATCTTGTTGGCTGTGGGAAGGGAAGGGCTCAATTCAAGAAAATTAATTCAAAAATATTCATGTTGGTGTGTGGGAAGGGAAGGGTGTAATTCAAGATGCATCTTGTTGGCTGTGGGAAGGGAAGGGTTCAAGTCAAGAAAATTAATTCAAGGATATTCATGTTGGTGTGTGGGTAGAGAAGGGTGTAATTCAAGGTGCATCTTGTTGGCTGTAGGAAGGGAAGGGTTCAAGTCAAGAAAATTAATTCAAGAATATTCATGTTGGTGTGTGGGAAGGGAAGGGTGTAATTCAAGATGCGTCTTGTTCCCTGTAGGAATTGAAGGGTTCAAGTCAAGGAAATTAATTCAAGAAAATTCATGTTGTTGTGTGGGAAGGTAAGGGGGTAATTCAAGATGCATCTTGTTGGATGTGGGAAGGTAAGGGTTCAAGTCAAGAAAATTAATTCAAGAATATTCTTGTTGGTGTGTGGGAAGGGAAGGGTGTAATTCAAGATGCATCTTGTTGGCTGTGGGAAGGGAAGGGCTCAATTCAAGAAAATTAATTCAAAAATATTCATGTTGGTGTGTGGGAAGGGAAGGGTTTAATTCAAGTTGCATCTTGTTGGCTGTGGGAAAAGAAGGGTTCAAATCAAGAAAAATTAATACAAGAATATTCATGTTGGTGTGTGGGAAGGGAAGCGTGTAATTCAAGATGCATCTTGTTGGCTGTGGGAAGGGAAGGGTTCAAGTCAAGAAAATTAATTCAAGGATATTCATGTTGGTGTTTGGGTAGAGAAGGGTGTAATTCAAGGTGCATCTTGTTGGCTGTAGGAAGGGAAGGGTTCAAGTCAAGAAAATTAATTCAAGAATATTCATGTTGGTGTGTGGGAAGGGAAGGGTGTAATTCAAGATGCGTCTTGTTCCCTGTAGGAATTGAAGGGTTCAAGTCAAGGAAATTAATTCAAGAAAATTCATGTTGTTGTGTGGGAAGGTAAGGGGGTAATTCAAGATGCATCTTGTTGGATGTGGGAAGGTAAGGGTTCAAGTCAAGAAAATTAATTCAAGAATATTCTTGTTGGTGTGTGGGAAGGGAAGGTTTTAATTCAAGATGCATCTTGTTGGCTGTGGGAAGGGAAGGGTTCAAGTCAAGAAAATTAATACAAGAATATTCTTGTTGGTGTGTGGGAAGGGAAGGGTGTAATTCAAGATGCATCTTGTTGGCTGTGGGAAGGGAAGGGTTCAAGTAAAGAAAATTAATTCAAGAATATTCATGTTGGTGTGTGGGAAGGGAAGGGTGTAGTTCAAGATGCGTCTAGTTCCCTGTAGGAATTGAAGGGTTCAAGTCAAGGAAATTAATTCAAGAAAATTCATGTTGTTGTGAGGGAAGGGAAGGGTGTAATTCAAGATGCATCTTGTTGGTTGTGGGAAGGGAAGTGTGTAATTCAAGTTGCATTTTGTGGGCTGTGGGAAGGTAAGGGTTCAAGTCAAGAAAATTAATTCAAGAATATTCTTGTTGGTGTGTGGGAAGGGAAGGGTGTAATTCAAGATGCATCTTGTTGGCTGTGGGAAGGGAAGGGCTCAATTCAAGAAAATTAATTCCAAAAGATTCATGTTGGTGTGTGGGAACGGAAGGGTGTAATTCAAGATGCATCTTGTTGGCTGTGGGAAATGAAGGGTTCAAGTCAAGAAAATTAATACAAGAATATTCATGTTGGTGTGTGGGAAGGGAAGGGTGTAATTCAAGATGCATCTTGTTGGCTGTGGGAAGGGAAGGGTTCAAGTCAAGAAAATTAATTCAAGAATATTCATGTTGGTGTGTGGGTAGGGAAGGGTGTAATTCAAGATGCATCTTGTTGGGTGTGGGAAGGGAAGGGTTCAAGTCAAGAAAATTATTTCAAGAATATTCATGCGATTTAATGATTAGCAAACAGAAAAAGTTCCATCTGCGAAGAGCTCGTCAATTCTTCCCTTAGTTTCTACTCATTCAATTTTTAGTACTCCAAATGCGCTCTTCTCAACTCCTGACAATTTTGTTTTTTTAACTCCAAGCACATAATCATTAGAGCTTACAGAGCTTCATAATTATAAGAATTGATAAATATAAAATTACTAGCTGACCCGCCCGTCGTTGCCCGGGTCCGTGGTAATATTTATAAAGTAACCTTTAATTTATATGCTTTTATATGTAACTCGATTTTGTCTGAAATACGTACCCACTCACAGTGTGAAAATGGGGGAGAAGCAGTTGCAAATTGTTGAGATGTTATGCAAATTTTATTCATAAATGTTTGTAAAATGGTATGCCTTAGTCATGAACAAATTAAAATTATAAAACACCCTCTACTGATGAAAAAATTAGTTAATAGGAGAGGAGTGAGTGCTTAGTAATGACAGGCGAAAAGCTTTAAAATGACCTCTGTCAGAAAACAACATATAAAGGATACTCATCGTAGAAAATGCTACATTTGTAAGGACAATTATCGTCACCCGCCTTCCAAACTCAAATTTCAACTCTCCCACCTTCTTTAAAATGTTAAAGTGTTATCAAGTATATCATTCACGTAAGTTAATTTCAATTGTATTCGTTCTCCGTGTTAATGGCAATTTACATATGCATAGTCGCCCAAGCATGGAACGTGTTTCTTGAACTTTCTATGAAGTAAATAATTTCCGTTCTTAATTATTAAGAGTCCATTCACGAGCGATTCTTATAAAACTTATAATATATCACAAAATGCACAGCATATTAAGCATTTCATGCACTCAAGGATTTTTCACTCAGTTCTTATTCTTTTGTTAATATTCTCTCATCCTAATGAAAACATATGTTATACTTTATTGAATGTTTTCACATTGAAAGGGCAGTGTAAAATTTAGGCATAACTCAATAAAGCGAAAATTTTGAGTGTTTGTTATTTATAATCTATCTTCCTGTTAATGTTATTCACTACATTTTTAGACACCCATGAACGGTGAACACATAACATGCGATAACTTGTCACAAATTTAAAAAAAATCACAAATTTTGTCATAGATCGTTGAAAATTTGTGAAATGATCATTTAAAAAAAGCTATTTTTATCAAACGATCTTGGAAAAAAAATCATGAATTTTGCGAAACAATCGAAGAAAAATATTGCAAATTTCATCAAAAGATCGCAGAAGCACATGCTGAATTTGGCCAATCTGTCACTGAGGAATATCGGGAACTTCAACAAATAGTTGCGGAAAAAAAATCAAATTCGTCACAGATAATTGAAAAAAAAATGCGAATTTCGCCAAACAATCTTGGCAAAAAATCGTGCATTTTATGAAACGATCGCTGAAAAAAGCCCTCGAATTTCAGTAAACAATCGATGAAAAATATTGCAAATTTCAGCAAAAGATCGCGGAAGTGCATAGCAAATTTTGTAAAAAAAAAAATGCAGAAGCATATGCGAATTTGCCAATCTGTCGCTGGAAAATATCGGGAACTTTGGCAATTGGTCGCAAAAAAAAAATAAATAAATAAAATTACAAATTTCGTCATAGATCGCTGAAAAAATATGGACGCGGAAAAGAAAAACACAAATTTTGTCACTGATCGTTGAAAAAAAAATCACGAAAAAAAAATGCAAATTTCGTGAAACGATTTGGGGGGGGGGGGGGGGATCGTGCCTTTTGTGAAATCGCTGAAAAAAAAACTGTGAATTTCAGTAAACAAAGAAAAATGTTGCAAATTTCATCAAAAGATAGCAGAAACGCACAGCAAAGTTTGTCTAAAGAATGCACATTACAAATTTTGCCAATATGTCGTTGAGAAATATCGGGAATTTCGACAAATAGTCGTGGAAAAAAAATCACCACAAACTTCATCACAGATCGTTGAAAAAAAAACGCGAATTTCGTCAAACAATCTTGAAAATAACAATTACTATAACAAAAATTCGGTAAACAATCGAAGAAAAATATTGCAAATTTCATCAAAAGATTGCAGAAATGCACAGCAAAGATTGTCCAAAGAGTGCAGATGCATATGTCGAATTTTTCCAATCTGTCGCTGAGAAATTTTGGGAACTTCGTCAAATGGGCGCATAAAAAAAAAAAAAAAAAAAAAAAAAAAAAAAAAAAAAAATCACAAATTTTGTCACAGATCGTTAAAAAAGAAAAAAAACGCGAATTTCATGAAACGATCTTGTAAAAACAATCACTATAAAAATAAAACACAAATTTCGATAAACAGTCGAGGAAACTGCAAATTTCATCAAAAGATCGCAGAAATGTATAGCAAATTTTGACAAAAGAGTGCAGAAGCACACGCTGAATTTTGCGAATCTGTCACTGAGAAATATCGGGAACTTTGGCAAATGGTCGCAAAAAAAAAAAAAAAATAAAATCACAAATTTCGTCATAGATCGTTGAAAAATAAACGCGAATTTCGTCAAACGATCTTGGAAAAAAAACCTTGAATTTTGTGAAACGATTGTTGAAAAAAAACCCCGCGAATTTCAGTAAACAATCGAAGAAAAATATTGCAAATTTCATCAAAAGATCGCGGAAATGCATGGCAAATTTCGTCAAAAAAGTGCAGAAACATATGCCAATTTTACCAATCTGTCGCTGAGAAATGTCGGGAACTTCGACAAATGGCCGCGGAAAAGTAAAACACAAATTTTGTCTCTGATCGTTGAAAAAAATGCAACTTTCGTGAAACGATTTGGGGGGGGGGGGGGGGTCGTGCATTTTGTGAAACGATCGCTGAAAAAAAAACCGTGAATTTCAGTAAACAAAGAAAAATATTGCAAATTTCATCAAAAGATCACAGAAACGCATAGCAAAGTTTGTCTAAAGAGTGCACATTACGAATTTTGCCAATCTGTCGCTGAGAAATATCGGGAACTTTGACAAATGGAGACAGAAAAAAAATCACAATTTCTCTTCAATGAATTACGCCTAAATTTTAAACTGCTATGCCTGGCACCACAGTTGCAAATGTTCTTAAATGAAATAAAGAAGTTTTGTGGAGGGTCCTGTTTTGATTTGAAAAATATTGTGAAGGGTCCAGTTTTGACATGAAAAATACTGTGAAGGGCCTTGTTTTGAAACGAAAAATTTTGTGAGGGGTCCTTTAAAGAGCCCAATTTTTTCCTAAACAGATCCCTGTGCTTGTTACATATCATGACTTTGATAAGAAATGAAAACATTCAGTAAAGTGTAAAAATTATGTTTTCATTTTGATTTGTTATGAAACTCATAATGTATGGGGAAGTGGGAAAGAAAGAAAAACAAAAGAAAAACTGAACTAACTTCATTCATTTCCCCTGAAAAGAAATATTTGTTTTTTTTTTCTATTCTTGGGCGATGACAACATACATCTCTCAATCGCCCAAGAACGGAAATTATTTACTGAATGTTTCCATTTCATACACTGTTAAATATTTTTGTAAAATCACAGAAAAAAAATCTAGACTCTCTGTAAATTTACACTAGTTCTTGGTTAAATGCATTCGATCGAGTTTCTCGGTCAAGACTCTCTGTAAATTTACACCAGTTCTTGGTTAAATGCATTCGATAGAGATTCTCGGTCAAGACTCTCTGTAAATTTACACCAGTTCTTGGTTAAATGCATTCGATCGAGTTTCTTGGTCAAGACTCTCTGTAAATTTACACCAGTTCTTGGTGAAATGCATTCGATTGAGTTTCTCGCTCAAGGCTCTCTGTAAATTTACACCAGTTCTCGGTTAAATGCGTTTCATTGAGTTTCTCGGTAATCGATTTACAGACATTTCCCTTATCTTGTATGTAATTGCCTGTAGGGATTTATGTTTTTATTTAAAAATATTTTCAGCTTTGTTAAAATTTGTAATTCAAGTACACACGTTTAAAATTCTTTTGCAATTTTATTAGAATTATTAAAGAAAAAAAAATTTGTTTCAATTTTTTTATTTTTTTTTCATTCATTTAGTTAGAATCATAATACATTTAAATACACTGCTTTTATAAGAATTGTGATATAACCTTAAAAGTCATTTTGGTTAATTAATCTGATTATTTTTGTAAATATTTTACAAAAAAATGTTATAATTACCTATATATTTAACCAGTTTTAACGAAAAAATACACCTAAATTTCACATTATTATTATTTAAAAATTCCAGTATATCTTCAGATATTAAAGAAGATAATTACAGTCGAACCTCGTTAACATGAACCTCAAGGGGAATCAAAATTTTGTTCATGTTAACAATAATTCATGTTATCAGTATCAAATCTTTGTATTCATTTTTATAGTGGACTGTGAAAACAATTCATGTTAAAAGTAATTCACGTTAAGCTTGTTCATGTTAACAAGGTTTGGCTGTATTGAGAAGAAGCAATTTCTTGATAAATAATTCCGTAAATAAAGGATTAAAAAATTAAATTTGATTTAAAAAATAATAGGTATTATGTTTCGGTCCAAACTAAATTAAAATAAACCGTTTAAGAAATTTTCTAACGAATATATTTGAAGCGAAATCTTTGAAAAGCACAAGTACAATAGATTTTCCCCCGCTTTATTATAAAAGACATCCTTTATAGAACGCCGTAACAGCTCCTATGGCGCAGCCAGTAAGATGTTTTTCTCCTGCCCAGAGGTCTCGGGTTCAAACCCCATTCCGGCCAGAAGCAAGTTGTGTAAAAAAATTAAATGGCACAGCAGTTCAAATTTGCTTGAATAACTCTGATACTTCGAAGTTCTAAAATTCGCTGATTTCGAAAACTAAGTTAAAATATTTTAATTAAAAAAATAAATTGATTTACAGAATCGTGCGTATTTTTAACGATGTTAATTTACAGAGTCTTGTGTATTTTTAACGATGTTAATTTACAGAGTCTTGTGTAAATTTACCAAATAACTTCTCTGCTATTTAACAGAATCTCTGTTTTTCTAATCTCTGTAATTTTACATAAGACTTAAGATAATGGATTACCCGTAGATTCTCTGTAATTTCACAGGAAAATTTTTAACAGTGTAGAAAGTAAAGTTTTCATCTTACACTTTGCTATAAAATGTACAGTTCTATTTTTGCTAAGAAATAAAAACATTCAGCGAAGTGTAACATGTATGTTTTCCTCAAAACAATTTAAGTATCAGATAAAAAAAATATATATATCCATTTTCTCACATATTGAATTTCATAAGTAAAACATTAAGTAAATATTGATGATTTGCGGAACTGTTTCTTCCTATGAAGTGAATAACATCGCCCAAAAACCCGCAACAGAAAAAAAATTACAAAGTAATAGTCTTTAAAAATAATTCCTTAGAATAAATTTGCATTTTATTCGCAATCCTACGACGAAATTTGCGTTTTTCCGTGATCCTTTACAGAATTCTCGTTTCCTTCCCCCAATTCTTTGACAAAATGAGCCTTTTTCTGCGACTCATTGACGAAATGCGCATTTATTGGGCAATGTTTTGACGAAAATCGCATTTTTCAGCGATCCTTTGATGAAATTCTCGTTTTTCTGCGATTCTTTGACGAAAGTTGAATTATTTTCGCAATACTTTGCTGAAATTCGCGTTTCTTTGACAAAAATAGCATTTTTTCGAGTTCCTTTGAAGAAATCTGTGTTTTATTTGCGATCCTACGACCAAATTTGCATTTTTCCGTGAGCTTTGACAGAATTCACGTTGTTTCCCCCCAATTCTTTGACGAAATGAGCATTTTTCTGTGATCCATTGATGAAATGCAAGTTTATTTGGCAATTTTTTGACGAAATTCACATTTTTCAGCGATCCTTTAATGAAATTCTCATTCTGTCTGCGATTCTTTCACAAAATTTGCATTTTCCCCGCGATCCATCGACGAAATTCGCATTTGTCAGCGATCTTTTGAGGAAATGCGTGTTTTTTTTTTAGAAATACTTTGACAAATTTCACGTTTTTTCCGCGATCTTTTGAAGAAATTAGCAATTTTTTTCTGCGAACAATTGACGAAATTGATTTTTTTCGGCGACCATTTGTCGAAATTTTTTCTGTCACAATTTTCGGCTGATGACCGATTTCTTTTAAATTTTCGGAACCGAATGCCTTAAATTTTCCAAAAATGTGGAAAACTCACCCCTGATTGAATGGAAATTAGTTACTGAATGTTTCCATTATATAGAAAGTAAAGTTTACATCTTACACTTTACTATAAAATGTACAGTTCTATTTTTGCTAAGAAATAAAAACATTCAGTGAAGAGTAAGATGTATGTTTTCATAAAAACAATTTAAAGTTTTATGAGGTAAAAAAAAAAAAAAAAAAAAAAAAAAAATCCCCGTTTTGTTTCACATATTGAGTTTCATAAGTAAAACATTAAGTAAATAATGATGATTTGTAGAGCTGTTTCTTCCTATGAAGTGAATAACATTGCCCAAAAACCCCAACAACAAAAAAAAAATAATTACAAAGAATACGAAGTAATAGTCTTTAAAAATACTAAAACTAATGTGATTTCTAGCCCCCTTTTTTCATATACTATATATAGAATGAGTTTGATATTTCAATTAAGAAAATGTTTAATCACAAAAGAATGGAAATAATTACTTTAATTATTAATTACTGAATGTTTTCTTTTCATATGACACTCTGCATTCTTGGACAACTAAAAACTTCTACAATTTCCCCGCTTCAGGAGTCTGTCCAGACTTTTTTCTCAGGGTCCTGTTTTTGCGAAATTGTGAACAGCTTTTTTACTTTTATGAAAAATCTAGTCCTAATTTTGTGAATTAAAAATTATAGTTTATCAGGTTCCTTTTTATATGTTTTTAATGTGAAAAGTTTTGTTTTCAGGTGAAAAAGTTTGTAAAAAGCCTGCTTTTATGACAAAGAATTTTGTGAAGGGTCCTTTTTTTAAGGTGAAAAGTTTTGTGAAGGGTCTTGCTTTGATTCGAAAAAATTTGTGAAGGGTCCAGTTTTGACATAAAAAATGTTGTGAAGGGTCCAGTTTTGACATGAAAAATGTTGTGAAGGGTCCTGTTTTGAAATGAAAATTTTTGCGAGGGGTCCTTTAATGAACCCAATTTTTCCTAAACAGATCCCTGTGCTTGTTACATATCATGACTTTGATAAGAAATGAAAACATTCAGTAAAGTGTAAAAAATATGTTTTCATTGGGATTTGTTATGAAACTCATAATATATGGGGAAGTGGAAAAAAAAGATAAATAAAAGAAAAACCCAAATAACTTCATTCATTTCCCCTGAAAAGAAATATTTGTTTTTTTTTCTATTCTTTGGCGATGACAACACATACATCTGTTAATCACCCGAGAACGGAAATTATTTGCTGAATGTTTCCATTTCATAGAAAGTACAGTTTTCATCTTACACTTTACTATGAAATGTACAGTTCTATTTTTGCTAAGAAATGAAAACATTCAATGAAGCGTTGATTCAGCAAATTTGAAAAAAAAAAAAATAATTACTTTAAGATCCCAGAAAACAAAGTTCAAGAAACATTATACTATTTCATTCTTGGGCGACTACGCGTATGTAAATAGTTATTAATACGAAGAACGAATACAATTTAAAGTAACTTACGTGAATTGTATTTGATCATTTCTTATAAACAATATAAAAAAACATTATAAAATAATGTCAATAAGATTAAATCTTTATAATAATAATAATAAAAAAAAAAGCATGAGTAATAAACAGTGCAATTTCCCGCTACAGTTAGGCTGGAAAATGCAGTCGCTGTATCTCATATTTACCACCTGCTCTCATTGGCTGGCTTCTTCATTGCCGCGGATTGGCTTAGAGCTGTAAATAGCCTCTAGCCCATAACGTTTTAATGCAGCGGATTTGCTTAGAGCTGTAAATAGCCTCTAACACATAACGTTTTAATTTTTTTTAAATATCTGAATTGAAATTTTAAAATCCGGCGATGAAGTGCACTTTCCGGTAATAGCATCTACATATGACAAAAATTTCAGAGGCCTAGGTGTTATAATTTCGGTGCTTTCCTCGGTCAGGCAGGCAGGCAGACAGACATCTCTTATATTTATAGATATATATAGTGTTACGAATATTGTAAATAGCTAGTGTTTATGCTTAAAAATAATGTAAGTAGCTCAATTAAGCTCCATTCATAAGCTAATATTAGTTTTTGTTGCATGAAAATATCTCAATTTGTTGATTTTCTGTAAACAATTAAACCCTATTGGATTTCAATGAGAGTATGTGGAAATTTGGTGAAATACTGGAAATAGCGTTAAGTTGGCGTTACATTTGGCGATAAACTTGGCGACGTTTGGCGACAGAGCCCCCTCCTTTTGGTAACCCCCTTATAGCGTCCGAAAGCTCTGACCAGTCAGATGCGTTTCGCGGTATCTACGCAGATTTTCATTGGTCCATTACCAAATCGTTACTTTTTTTTATATATAGAAGGATATTTCTACCCATCTGACCGTTTCAAAATTTTTGTAGGTTATGTAAATCTGATATATTGAGATGCTTTAAAAAAATTGTATTATAATACGGAAGTTTAGTTACTTTTAGCAAAGAAAAATCGTCTGCGTTAGGTGTAAAGTGACCTGCGTTCACCGGTGTATTTGAAAGGGTTAAAATTCATATATTTTAAATCTGATTGCACCATCGCTTAGAAGAAGATACTTTTGGTTTGTAAGTATCTCTAAAATTGTAAGAAGGCTTAGAAGAAATCACATTCAGGGGCGTCGCCATGGGGGGGTATGGGGGGGAGCCTCCCCCCCAATATATGTGAAGTTGGGAAATTTGAGCTTAGAGTTGGGAAATTCTAGATTTTTGAGGCATTTTCTTTTTTAAAAGTAATAGTAAAAAAATTATGAAATTTTTATTGTTTTGGTGATTATTTTGAGTACTGCAACAGTAAACAAGTTAAATTATTAAAAGAAATACAAAAAGAAATCAGCCACACTCAATCTATCATTGTATTTTTCAGTTCTGCAAAAATATTGTACATCTACCATACCTAAATTTCTCTACACCTGTCCATCCATAACTGACTGACCAGTTCCTTTATTTCCTCCAAAACTTTGTTCCTTTCTCAAAAATTTCACCCTACCTCCCCTTCTCCCCCCCAAAAGAGAATCCAGCTATTTTAATCCAAAGGGTTTGCAGCTTCTTTTGAAAATTGGAGATCACTTGTAGCACAACAGAAAGGAATGTAGTAACCTACTCGAAACACAGCTATGGGCAAGAAGATTTGATGAGTTTTCACAACTTTTTTGACTAATTTTGCGATTTTTGGACAATATTTTACTCATTCTCATGATTTTTTTTCCACAAAAATTAGTTAACCCTTCGCTGTAAAGTAAAATGCGCTATATGAACAAATGCGGATATAAGAAGTCGTTAGTTTAGATAAATTTGTCACATTTTACTTTTATTTATGTGCGGAAATATATAAAAGTCCTGTTCGTTTATATTCATATGTGTTTACAAAATTTTAAACCAAAAGTCCAGTGTTCTGTGCTTAAAGCTGTTCTAAAAAGTTACTATAAATCTCAGCACGAAGAATCCCTTCATAATAGGAAAAGAGATTTCGTGCAAGATTTTGGAGCATCTAAAAATCCATTTGATGATGAATAAGGTAAAAAATGGACGATTTTAATTTGGAACAGAAATATGACCATGAAAACAGTCCATCAACTGAAGAAAAAATCGACATGCACTGTAACACTGACACGTTGCACTTGAATAAAATTTTGAAGAAATAAAGATTTCCTTACAGACAAGCTCACAAACAATTATGCATATTAGAATGTGACTGGAGAAGCTGAGTTCCGAAAGCATCGTAGAAAAACGGTTTCACCAAAGACAATAGATAAAAGTAATAGCACAGCAATGGACATTGATACACATAAGTTTTACAGTAAAGAATTATAAGAAATGCAAGAAAATTTCGTGAATTTAGTAATGGGCTTAAATGACAATGTTCCCTATATCAAGAGAATATTGCAGCCATGCATTCCATATTTAAATTACAATTGTGCAAGGGAAAAGTTAATAATGTTTCCACCTGGATATGAGAAACCGGATGTACATGACTTGCAGAGTCAAACAGAAATAAACCAAATCCCAACTGGCTTAACAAACCTTTTACTCATGCCATGAAATTCAAAGACTATTTGGATGACGCCGTCAAACTATATACTCGTACCTTAACATTCACAGCAGCTTATCTTTATGGCGTTGCATCTAATGAAAGAATCTTTAGTCAAATAAAAATTTAAAAAATATATATTGCAAGCTACAATGAGGGATGACAGACTTGACAGTCTAATTCTTTTAAAATAGGAAAGTGAAATAGGGAATTTTATTAAACTAAGCGATATTATTAACAGGTGGGCTTCTTTGAAGACCACAAGAATTAATATTAAGTGAAAACTAGTCGGATGTGCCAATCCGAAAAATTTTTTCTACTCCATACATGCTAATGCCTCAAAATTTGCAATCACAGTGTCAACATTAAATGACAATTCTTTGCCTATAATAACAAACTCTAAAGGTATAGATTTGTTGAATTGTGTGCATTTAAAAAGGAGATATAAGCATAGCATTTTTCAAACAAATCATTGAATTTTGGCCTCCAGCCTCTTAGATGTCTGCAACCAAATTTCCTTACTCAAAGTGCACAAAAGCGATATCTTTGGACAGTATAGATCCAAACCTAATAAGGATCTATTTATGTGGAAGTGCTACTTATGTGGAATATGAAGTTTGACTAAATTCTGTGCATTAGTTTTTGAGATACAGCTATTGCAAAATCGTGAAAAATGCTGCATAGCAGCGCCACCTGGTAAATGATATACATAAAAAAGCTAATCTGCATCAAATTATGTCAAGGTTTAACAGAATATGACGTTTGATATAATTCCGTGCAATAGTTTTTGAAATATAATTATCGCTAAAATCATGTAAATTGTGAAAAATGCCGCATAGCAGTGCCACCCGTCGGGCGATTTACACCAAAAACAAATCAGCACCAATTTTTATCAAGGTACAGTCAAACCTCGTTAACACGAAATGTTTCCGATTGCCTCGTCCAGTTGTATGTAATGTAGTTAAGTTCCTATAACACGAACTACTTTTAATACGAACAAAAAAAGTTTTCCCTTGAGTGTTCGTGTTAACGAGGTTCGACTGTATAAGTGAATCTCTAAGTTTTATTAAATTTCGTGCATTAGTTCTTGTGTCAGAGCGCCCACAAAATTTGTATCACATATAGACAGACAGATATTTTCTAAAAACAGTCGAATCGTGTTCAGGACTTACTAAAACGTATGAATGAGTCTAAAACCGGAAGTCGAATTTTTTCACGAATCCAATAATTTCTTCTTGTAAATATAGAAGAAAGCAAAAAGCGCATTTATTTTTTTAGTAAACTAGGGGGCTCTGCCCCCTACGAGCTACGCTCGCCAACCCCCCGTTCAGGCCTAAAAATCCAAAAAGCACGCTAATTTGATCGGCTTTAAAAATATTGAAAAAAAAAAAAAAAAAAAAAAAAAAAAACAGTAGCGAGCTCTCTGTAAACGGGTTTCCATTCGTTTTCCTTGGATTGGGGATTTTTAAGGCCAAATCTGCTGTTGTTAAGAGATACAATGGCTGTTTTCGTGTTTAATTAAAAAAATTAGTTAAACATTTGAAAAAAAGCTAATGTAAAATGAATTAAGTAAACAGTGTCATTGTCTCCCGGTATTTTTTAACAGCGCTATAAGATAGTTCTTTTAAATAATTCATTTTAAATGTATCGTTTCAAATCTGACGTAATTTACACCAAAGTTTTATTTCTCTTACTAATATTCACATGAAAATACTTTTGTTGTTAGAAGGAAATATTATTTGCGTGTTTAACATGTCTTCGAATTCACGATAATAGTTGAAAAGATTATCTCAAAATATCTCCCGCAAATATATTTTTCAATTTAAATTGTTTTGTTGTTTTTTTTGCCATTTTAAATATGACGTAATTTCCTCAAATTACAAGTTTTAACACATAATAATGATTTTTTTTTATTTTAAGATTTTGTTTCTCTTTTAAAATTCAAGTGCAAATATCGTTCGGCACAGATGTCATATGTCCCATATTGGCGCAATTTTTTTCTGACGCCAATTTCATAGACGCAACGGGTACTTAACTGGTGCTAAAGTGTCGTTATTTTGCTTGATATGGTAACCCGGATGTTGTTGTTTATGATATTAATGTTTTCGCCAAATTGGCGTCGGAAAAAATTGCGCCAATATGCGCGTATATGACATCTGTGCCTATGGTTGTTATGACGTAATTTTCCTGCTTTTAACATGTAATCATTTAATTCTAATTTTAAAGTTTTTTTTCTGTTTGTAATAGTCACGTGTAAATAAATTTTTAATTTGAAGTAAACATTATTGTTTGCGCTGCTTATACAACTGGCAACAGTTTAAATTAATAACATTTTCTAAAATTTGTAAAAAATATCTCTCGAAATGCTGAAAATTTGAATTTAAAATGGAAATAAGACCTCAAAAAATGACTCAAATAAGAAAAATAAATGCAATCTCCACACCGGGAACTTATAACGCATAAAATGATCTAAAAATGATTAAATTCTCATGTATAGTTTTTGCTCCAATAAAACTTTTTTAATGGAACGATTTTGTCCAACTTTGGCATTAAATATCTCTTTAAATAATTCTTCGATTTGAAGACTGTCTGCATCAGCGTGTTTACCAAACATTTCTCTATAATACCACCGATTTTCATATTTTTCTATGCAACAATTTTTTTAATATTAACGATGAAAGGCCATGCTTAAGCATTCAAATTGGATGCGATCTACCCGGAATATCTACGCAGATTTTCATTGGTCCGTTTCCAAATCAAAACTTTTTTTTATATATAGAAGGACAAACCCATAATTAGAATTTTTATGTTTTCAGTTTCAGAAATTTTCTTTGGAAAGGAATTTTTTATGCAAAAGTATCATTATAATTATTACACACGTTGTTCATATCACTTTAGTCGAAAATTGGAGCAACTTGTTTCAAGTTGGGAAATTTTCGAATTCTCCCCCCCCCCCCCGAAAAAATATCTGTGGCTACGCCCCTGGTTACATTTACGTCACATTACAGTTATTACGTAAAATGAACAAAAAATAATATTGCAAAACAGTTTAAATTTAGAAATTGCGCGAGACATTTACTTGATATTTTGAGATGATCTTTTCAACAATTTTTGTTAGGACAGCGCAAATAATATTTCATTTCTAACAAAAGTACTTTCACGTGAATATTGAAAAGAGAAAGAATAGTTTGGTCAAAATTACGTCAGATTAAAAACGATTCATTTAATATGTCTTATTTAAAAAAACTTTCTTTTCGCTTTGTTAAAAAATACCGAGAGACAAAGACTGTGTTTACTTAATTCATTTTATATTAGCTTATTTTGAAATGTTTAACTGATTTTATTTAATCAAAGACGAAAACAGCCATTGTATCTTTGAAAAGCATCTTATTTGGCCTTAAAATTCCCCAATCAAAGAGAAATGAATAGAAACCCGTTTATAGGGAGATCGCCACTGTTTCTTAAATTATAATTCAATTTTCCGAAATCTTTTTAAAGACGAAAAAATTAGCGTGCTTTTAGAGCCTGCGGTGTCTGAACGGGGGTTGGCGAGCGTAGCTCGTAGGAGGCAGACCCCCTAGTAATTTACATTAAAGTAAGGCACAAAGAAATGTACTAATTATCAGTGGAAGAATAACATAAGGAAACATTAGCCATTCAAACATGAGGGAAAAAATTGAAAAAAATGTCATGAAAAAGCATTCCTAATTTCGTCCCCGGGACGAAAATAAGAAATGCAAGGGGGACAAAATTGGGACCACGCTACTTCCAAATATAACGGTGCTTCAGTTCCCGTAAAATGAAATGAACGTCCTAAAAATCACTGCATGCTACTGCCAGCATCTTATCAACGTAAAATACATGCAATTAATAAGAAATAAATACCTACAGTACAGTAAATAACGTTCTAGAAACAACGTAATAAGAACTCAAGTCTTCTAAAAATAGGAAATTCGCCGTCTTTAATTTATGTATGCGTCTTGGCGAACGAAACTTTCAATGCTGACCCCTTTTACCTTCCATCCCCTGTGCCTTACGTCATAAGTGGAGCCACTTTCGCACAAGCAGAGAAGGGACGAAATATGGGCACTTTACCCTACTACTTATCATATTTGGAAAAAAAAACTCGCCACTCAAAACGACTGGTTTTTCTAGTCTATATTATAATTATAAACGACAAACGTGACCGCCCGTAACGCTGACGTCATTTTGATGTTGGCAACAGCAAACGATTAAATTTCGCTTTTACTGCAATATTTTAAACGTCTAAGCATCGCACATTTTTAATTTTTACATCGTCGAAAATGCAATTTATTTTTAAACTGAATTGCAATTTGTTTGAAAATTGTTTCAAAATTTAATAATTTTTTATGGTTTTAAAAATAATTTTCAAGGCTCATTTCTTTTAAAAAATCTGTTTGTATCGTACTCAGATGATTATCAAGATAAATTCGTTTGCACTTAAGTTAATATAAGTAGTTCAGGTTTTTGTTTCCGGCTGATATTCCATAACGAAGTTAATACTTCATGGATAAAATAACATAATAAAATAATATAAATAAAACAGAAATTTAATATACATGTAAACAAACTGCGCGCTTAAAAAACTAAAATAAAAAAGGAATGTTGTATGCAACGATATTTTTGGCTATTAACTCATACGAAAGTATCGCTTTTAATTAATTTCAAAACTTTGTTAGGATGCAAAACGAATACTTTTTAAATAAAAAAAAGTCACAACTTGTATGTCAAACGCGGCAAATGAGGTGCGTTTGTACTATAGCTAGTGTTATCAATATTCAGATCTTGGTGCCGTAGCGGTTGCACTCTTCTGCAAAAATGCATGAATACAAAATTTATGACTGTTCTACATATTAAATTCTGTCATATGGAAATAATAGGACTCCGTCATCATCATGGAAACCTAGAATCATGACCTATCATGGGATATGATTGAATTCATTACGTAGGATAGGATTTAATAGCATCTGAAGAAAACTTTTATTATTTTTAAGTTTCGATTCGATTTTCATAAAATTTGAAGTGACGCTACGAAATTCTGCAACTATTCTATAGATTAAATTTCAAACCATTCTGTTGGGTAGTTTTTGCGTTGTTATAGTTAGACAGACGGACAGACAGACAGACGGATAGACAGACAGACGGACGGACCATTCGACGACTACAGGCGCTACGTATTTATATAATTACGAACACACCTAAAAGTGATTTTTGGTGTTGTAAGTGAGAAATTAAAAAAAAAATACATATTAATCTCTCTATTCTAAAAGAAAAGTAACTAATGCTGCCACCGCTGCCGCCTGTTTTGAATTTTTTGTGACCGGAGGTCTTTCTTCGTTAATATTAAGGAAAATATTGCATGCAAAAATATGAAAATCGGTGGTGTTATAGAGAAATGTTTGATAAACAGGCCGATGCAGACAGTTTTTAAATCGAAGATTTATTTTAAGAGATATTTAATGTTAAAGTGGGTCAAAATCGTTCCAGTAAAAAAGTTTTATAGGAGCAAAAACTATACATGGGAATTTAATCCTTTTTAGATCATTTTATACGTGAGAAGTTTCCGGTGCGCAAACTGCATTTATTTTTTTAATTTGACTCATTTATTGAGGTTTTATTTCTTTTTTTAATTCAATTTTTCAGCATTTCGAGAGGCATTTTTTAGAACTTTTAGAAAAGGCTATTATTTTAAATTGTTGCCAAATTTTAAAACAGCGCAACGAATAATATTTCTTTCAAATTAAAAATTGTTTACACGTGACGATTTATAAAGAGAATAAAACTTTTAATTGAAAATTAAATGATTACGTATTAAAAGCAGGAAGATATTTATAATTGCGTCATAAAAACTATATTTATACGTGAATTTTAGAAAGAAAATTGTAAAATAATAAATCCATTAATATGCATTAAAAGTGAACATGGAGGAAATTACATCATATTTGAAATTTCCAAGTCATTGCCAAGCCAATATTGCCAAACAGTTTAAATTTAAAAATATATTTGCGCGAGACATTTATTTGATATTTTCAGACAATCTTTTTAAATTGTTGTTGAGAATTCTAAGGTAGCCGCAAATAACATTTCCTTTCTAACAAAAGTATTTTCACGTGATTATTAAAACGAGAAAGACAACTTTGGTGAAAATTACGTCAGGTTTAAAGCGATACATTTAAAATGTCTTATTTAAAAAAACTTATAAAAATACCCAGAGACAAAGACTCTGTTTACTTAATTCATTTTATCGTTATTAGCATAGTTATTTATAGTTATTTTTACATGTTTCACTGATCTGATTTAATCAAAGACGAAAACAACCCATTAGCAGGGAGATCGCTACTGTTATTTTAATTATAATTCATTCTTCCGGAATTTTTTTAAAGCCGATCAAATTAACGTGCTTTTAGAGTTTGCGGTGTCTGGGCGGGGATTGACGAGCGTAGTACGTAGGGGGCAGAGCCCCCTAGTATTAAAAAAAAATACATGTTAATATTTAAAAAAATGGTTTTACCTTATATTCTGTAACCCGGGAGATTTGGGTTGTATCCTCTAGTAATTTATAATTCAAATTTCGCATTATTAGAAAAACATGATTAGAAAAAACCTACTTTAATTCCAGATACTTTTGTGATGTATTTCAGCTTATCTGAATAAGCTGATCTAGGTATCACTTATTTTTCCTCCCACTCCTTTTACAACCGACGTTATTGCTTTTATAACTTTTCAATAAAGTACATTCGTCAAGAGACAATGAAGTGTCAATTTATATTGCTTGATAAATTTTTACTATGTTATTTCATTTCGGAACAGCTATATTTCGATTTAAAAAAAATTAGATACTTTGATTTTGATGTCAAGAGAAACAGCTGGTGGAGCTGAATTCGATAAATTACCAAATAAATCTTTCGAAAATTGTACCATCTGTTCTATTTAAATGAAGAAAAACTACTTGATTGAAAAATAACCATTGCTGTCATTTATTTCAAAATATAATCATGGTGCAGAAAAATTCCCGTATCTCTCTATTCTAAAAAAAAGGTAACTAACGCTGTCTCCGCCGCCGGTTTTGAATTTTTGTGACCGTAGGCCTTTCTTCGTTAATATTAAGAAAAATATTGCGTACAAAAATATAAAATTCGCTGTTATTATAGAAAAAAGTTTGATAAACAGGCTGACGCAGACAGTTTTCAAAACGAAGAATTATTTTAAGAGATATTTAATGCTAAAGTTGGTCAAAATTGTTCCATTAAAAAAGTTTTACAGGAACAAAAACTATGCATGGAAATTTAATAATTTTTGATCATTTTATACATTATAAGTTCCTGGTGTGCAGACTGTATTTATTTCTTTAATTTGACTCATCTTTTGAGGTTTTATTTCTATTTTAAATTCAAATTTTCAGCATTTCGAGAGATTTTTTTACATATTTTAGAAAAGGGTCTTATTTTGAATTGTTGCCAAATTTAAAAACAGCGCAA
This sequence comes from Maratus speciosus, assembly GCA_963932465.1. Lineage (NCBI taxonomy): Eukaryota > Metazoa > Arthropoda > Arachnida > Araneae > Salticidae > Maratus > Maratus speciosus. The sequence goes on along the minus strand of OZ010797.1, from coordinate 493,411,550 downwards.
AGAATAATGTTTCCTTCAAATTAAAAAAAAATATTGACACGTGACTATTATAATTAGAAAAAAATCCTTCAAATGAGAATTAAATGGTTACGTATTAAAAGCAGGAAAATATTGATTATTACGTCATAAAAACTATATTTACACGTGAATTTTAAAACAGAAAGAAAATTGTAAAATAATAAATTCACTAATATGCGTTAAAATCAGAAATGGAGGAAATTATGACCTATTTAAAATTTCCAAACAGTTTAAATTTAAAAATATGCATTTATTTCACATTTTGAGACGATATTTTCAAACTATTGTTGAGAATTCTGAGACAAAAAATATTTCCTTTTTAACAACAAAAGTATTTTCACGAGAATATTAAAAAGAGAAAGAAAATTTTGGTGAAAATTACGTCAGATTTAAAACACGATTCATTTAAAATGTCTTATTTAAAAGAACTTTCTTATAGCTTTGTTAAACATTACCGTGAGACAAAGACTCTGTCTACTGAATTTAATGTTAGCTTATTTTCAAAATTTTCACTGATCTGATTTAATCAAAGAAGAAAATAGTCCGTTAACTGGGAGATCTCCACTGTTTTTAATTATAACTCAACCTTCAGAATTTTTTTAAAAACCGATCAAATTAGTGTGTTTTTAGAGTTTGCTTTGTCTGAACGGGAGTTGGCGAGCTTAGCTCGTAGGGGGCAAAGCACCCTTTTTTGTAAAAAAAAAAAAAAAAAAAAAAAAAAACGTAGCAGCGGTAAACAGAAGTAAGTATAGTATAACTTCGAAAATCTGGCTTTCAGAAATCCGGCAACTTTTAATATTCCTTCAAAAATCCGGAATTTTTCCTTTTATCCTTTTTAAAAAATATAAAACATGCTTTTTTCAATAATTTCTCATTAAATATTCATTTTTAGTACATTTAAATAGTTCCTTCATTATGAATAAAAACAGTTTGAAGCGTATAATTAAACAAATCATTAAAATATATATCTTCCAAGTATTTTTTTAAAAATCATGAAAGTACCAAATACTCCACAGGGAGATATTCAGTTGACAAAGCCCAGACCTCAAAGTGTTAAATTTCGAAAATCTATTGGTTTCTCTGTGGCATCTAAAGATAACAAATTGGACATTGCACGTCAAACGTGGCAAATGAGGTGTGTTCGTACTATAACTAGTTTTATAAATATTTTTTGCACCGCCTATTGTACCGAATGTCTATTTTAGTGCACTTCATAAGTGCATATCCATTTCATTCTGTTCAAAAGGCTGTCACATCATTAAAATGCACTTGAAATCCTTTTTTCCCATTGGTCGTTATGTAACGGAAAACTTTTGACTGTCCCTGTCATTAAACTATCTATACGATTTTCATAAAATTGGAAATGGCTCGACAAAATTTTGCAACAATTATAAATTTAAAACTTCAGACCATCCGGTTGGGTCGTTTTTGGTTTGTTTTATGCGAACAGACAGACGGACAGAGAGGCAGACGGACCAAACGACGACTATAGGTGCTACGTATTTATATAATTACGAACGCACCTAAAAAAATGCTTTTCGAAATCGTGTATATCTGAAAGAAATTATGGGAACGTCCATTCGTTACTCTTGTGATAATTAGAGCAAATTTTTATATATAATTCCAATTATTTTATTACAAAATATAAGTAAGATAAAAATTGATATAACCAGCTAAATACCACTGTGTTCCACACACAAACATATATCTAATTTATAACAAAAAAAAATACTTATGTATATATTAAATGACTCTTGTGACACTCTGGTCACAAGAGTAACAAAATTTTGGTTGATTATATAGACAAGGGAAATGCTTTTTGTTACAAAATGGATATATATTAAATGAGTGGAATACAATAGTATTTTACTGGTTATATCACTTTTTATCTTAATTATATTTTATAGTAAAACAATTGCAAGTATTTGTAAAAAACCGCACGAATGGTCACAAGAGTAACAGTTGACGTTCCCTTATATTACATCTTCGTTTTTTGACAATACTATTTTTGTAGAATAAGAAACATCTGATTATTTTTACACAGTAGCCATTTTTGATACTTTCCAACATAGTTGAAAAGTGCTTATGAATTCGGTCTGTCTGTCAGCCGTCTGTCCGTGCTCTAACTGTCGTAAATAGGCTCGGGTTGCAATGTACCGTAATTTCCGGCGTATAATCCGCGGATCAAACAATTCTGTTTGGACCCAGAAATTTTATTTAGTAATTGAAGTAAAATATTTACCGTGATTTGATAAGTTACATTTTATTTTTTAAAGTTTCTGCGTCGAAAAATGATTGTTTGATCCGCAGATTATACGCCGAAAATTGCGGTAATTAATATATGTAATTGGGGTTTACTGTGGTATATTCGGTATTAAAAACGAAGTAGCTCTTACGGTTTGTTCACAGGGACATTAAAAAAAATTCCGTTACTTGACGGTCTATGGGGGGAAATCGTCTGCGGTGTATTTTAATGATATTACACTATTTAAAATATATTGAATTTTATATATATCACCGAGGTGTACTACAAGGCATTTACAGTAGAATCGGTATGCCTATAACACAAGCCTGCGATGATTGAGACGTTTAACTTTTAGTGATTGATTTGTATGTATTGTTTAGCGATGCATCCGAAAATGACCTTCATTTTTAACCAGCATGTCAGGATTTTTTGCAAATCGTAAATTTCAATAGTAAAAAGTAAAAAATTACGAAAATCTGATACTAAAAGAGACAGAAGATGGTTATGTTTCTTAACTTTTGGGAAGTTATTTTTATACATTTTCTTAACGGTGAAATCGGTAATGACCTTTATTTTTAACCAGCACGTCAGAATTTTTTGCAAATAGTAAATTTCAAAGTCAAAAAGGAGGGAAATTCTGATACTATAAAATAGATGTGACTGTGGTGATTTTTATGTACTTTTTAGCACTAAATCTGAAAATAACTTTCATTTTTAAATATCACGTCAGGGTTTTTCACAAATCATAAGAACTTTTGTTAAAAAGTAAAAAATAAATAAATAAATAAATAAAAAGCGAAAATCTGATACTATAAAATAGATGTATTTTTTTATTGAATTTAATTATATTTAATTCATTTTTTTTTTCTTTTTACGAATACTAGGAATTCTTACAGCTTAACAGCTCAGGGGTCCGAAGAGGGGGGAGTGGAAGTTCACTTTTAGCTTTCAACTTTGAAACTTTGAAACTTACGATTTGTGGAAAATCCTGACGTGATGGTTAAATATGAAGGTCATTTTCGAAATCAGCGCTAAAAAATACATAAAAATCGATTATCAGAGGTTAATAAACAGAACCATCACATGTTTTTTATAGTATCAGATTTTCGCTATTTTTTTTTTTTTTTTTTTTTTTTTTTTTTTTTTTTACTATTTGTCTTTGAAATTTACGATTTGCAAAAAATCGCGACCTGATAGTAAAAAATGAAGGTCTTCTTCAAATTCAGACCTATAAAATATACAAGAATCAATTATCAAAAACTAAACAACATGGCACAACCCAAATTTTGCAGGCTTGTGTAATTTATCGTTCATTTACAGGGAAACACAAAAGAATTTGGCTACAGAATGCCAATGAACAATAATTGCTATGACTGCGTTTTTTGTTGTGGTACGGGTTTTAAAATTATTATTTTAAATAATTTATTTTATATGTTTTTCCATTACAGACGCATTTTTGCAAATAAAAAATGAAAAACGTATATTTTCAGAGGAAAAAATAAATCATGGAGTTACGATTTCTGTAATGAAATTTTTAAAATACCTTTTTTAGGAAAATTATAGCATATTTTTAATGAATTAAAATATGTGAAAATTTAATTATTTACATTCAATTGTGAAAGTATTTTTCAGTGTTAAGGATTCAAATACACAATTTATTCTTATTATGTGAAATCATTTACGCAGACAATACTTACGCATTTTAAAATATTTATATTATGATTTTTTTTGCAAAGTGGCAACAAAAGAATTATAAACAAATAAAATTAAATCTAAAATTCGTTATATAAATATTTTGTAAAATTTTGCTTCGAAAATATTTTTATTTATACCAGTCTTGTATCATAAATAGAAAATTCCGAGGAAATTCTTAGTTATTTGGCTGAATTTACATTTCTAAAATTAAAATGCTCCAAAACATAAAATAACGTTTTTCCTTAATAAAGATGCAAGAATAATATAAAAAAGTATGTTGCTGCTTTCAAATATTTATCTTATCAAATAATGATTCGCGAAGACAAACAAAGCATGCCTTTTGCTAGTTATTATTATTATTATAATTGTATATTACTTGGTGTGTATAAATTCTATAGAACCTATACAGGCCTGCAAAAAAGATCTCAAGTACATTTTCGTTTAATGACGTAAATGGCTCAATGGGAATTTTCAACTGTGCTATGCGTTTAAGGGGATCCGGAACATAAAAATATTCAAATTTACTAAAAATATGTTATTGCAAAATAATAATAATAATAATAATAATAATAATAATAATAATAATAATAATTCTCCGTTTTTATATGCCTAAAATGACGTTTAATTCAGGTTTCTATAGTAATTAGAACAGGCAATGTTAATTTTTTTCGTTTTGGTTTGTTTTCAATATATAGCTTTCAAGCAATAGCTGTCATAGAAATGACTTCTTATGAAGGTGCTTTTTTCTTCATAATGGGTTTTTCCATCATATCTCCTATTTAAATTGTTATAAGTCAATAACCGTTAAAGATAAATGGTTCAAACTTGGAACATGTGTTTTTCAATTATTTTAATTTAATTTTGATTCAGCAAATTTGAAAAAAAAATTACTTTGAAAAATATGATTTTAAAAAAAAGTTACATTATTTTTTTAAAATTTTTACTTTAAATATTTTTAAAAATTTGTATTAATATTTTTGTAAATGCTGAATCAAAATTAAAACTTACATATTTCTGTTTATTTAAATGAAAAAAAAATAAATTATATAAATAATATTTTGAGTTATAATGATTTTAAATTACCCCACTTTTTTAATAAATTTAAAATTTAAAATTTTTAAAATAAAATTATGAGAAGTTTTATCATGTGATTTTGTTTACAAATGATATGGTTAACCATCAGAAAAAAATTCAAAACTTAACTCAATAAATAAAAATTATTCTAAAATATGTCCCGGACCCCCTTAATTGAATTAACTTTATTTCATACCAGGTAGTATATATACGAATCTATAAATCATATACAGCACTGCACGAACAAATTCGGATATTTCTTTGACTATTGATCATAATTGAAGAAATTAGGTGTTCGAATGCGTTATGCAAATTCTGAGTTGTTCATTTATCCATCGACTTTCACTTTAATAGACTGTAGAGTACTGTTACAGTGCTTTGAATTGTTGGAAAGTGTTTAATAATCTATGTTGGACGCATGAATTTTCTTTCTTTTTTTATGATTGCCCCAATTATCTGGATTTTTAGATAAATACGGATTTGTCCGTAACAGATAACAAAAGTTCAACTGTACTATAACAATAGCATTAATACAAAAATATTAAAGAAGGAAGTGAAATATTATTATGACGCAGTTTCTATAAAATGCTTCACAAGAGTTATCAGCATAGATCACCTGCTATTACATTTTTTTTTTCAAACATATATTTGCAAATCATACAAAAACTTTTCCTGAAAATGCTGAAAGACGCAGCTGCATTTGCATATCGACAATAACTATCCTTGAAAGGCATTTGCACGGAACCGAAACGAAATGATAGACTTTACACGCAAGAAAGTGTCACGCGATGAACGTCCTTTTATATTGTTTTCTTTGTCCTGCTATTAGATTAGCGTCATATTAGTCGACCTCAAGCACTTGAAACATGTCTATTTCCATTAATATATATTCGATAAAACACTTATCGAGATAATTTTAAAGATAAATACTTATTATTTTAAAGATAAATACTTATTACGGATCTTTATTAAGGTTAAACACGTGACCAATCTTTATTTCATGACTTTATTTCAATCTTTATTTCATGACTCTCACGATGAAATTGACGGTTTTTATGTGTATGAATTGCGGTGCAGTACTATAGCATGCTTTCTGTAGAATACGGGATGTAATGGGGTGTATCATTCACTTACAGGGTCACAGAAAAGAGTTTGGTTACATAATGCTTTATTATATACGGAGAAAAACTGTTCGCAGCGTATTTTAATTTTGTTGCACTATTTCAAATGTGTTGGAATGTGCTGGAAACATTTAATCGTTTAAATGAATTTTAGAACTATATTAATACATGGAAATTACTCCAGAGAGAAATATTCGCCTTGCATACAATATTTCAAATGAAAATCAAATTTCAAATTTCAAAGTAATTGCTTAAAAGGCGCAAAGGCGAACATTGTGAAAAAGATTCCAAGCCGGGACTCGAACCCGGGCCATCAGTATAGCGCACTGACGTTCTACCGACTAAACCACTGGGAACGATACCTAGCTCGGAAAATTTCTCACTATTATATGTTGGCAAGGCTACAAACGCAGCACAAGATGGAATATTTATCGTGAGTCACCGACCTGGGACAAACACGAAACATAATTAAATCCAGCATCGATAGAAATTATATTAATACATGGAAATTACTCCAGAGAGAAATATTCGCCTTGCATACAATATTTCAAATGAAAATCCAATTTCAAATTTCAAAGTAATTGCTTAAAAGGCGCAAAGGCCAACATAGTGAAAAAGATTCCAAGCCGGGACTCGAGCTAGGTATCGTTCCAAGTGGTTTAGTCGGTAGAACGTCAGTGCGCTATACTGATGGCCCAGGTTCGAGTCCCGGCTTGGAATCTTTTTCACTATGTTCGCCTTTGCGCCTTTTAAGCAATTACTTTGAAATTTGAAATTGGATTTTCATTTGAACTTTAGAACTTTGGTTTATACTAACTGATCCACCTGGCGTTGCCCGGGTCGTGATGAATTACCCTTAAATGAACCTCAGGTACACATGATTTTATATCTTTAAATCAATTTTCACTGAATTTAGATTTTTAAACGTAAAAATCGCGAAAAAATATTGAATTGAAAGTACATGCTATTTGGTATTTCATTTTGCGCGTAGTTTTTTTTTTCTTTTTTGAGTGTATGCGTACCGAAAACGAGCGAAACCGCGACGAAACACTCAGGTTTTTACAGATTTCCTCCACATTTTGACACATTTTATTTTGTAAAAAAATATTTATACCCGCCCGAATGTTTCAAAATTTTTGTAGGTGATGTAAGTCTGATCTATTGGGATGCTCTTAAAAGATTGTGTTAAACTGTGGGCGTTTAGTTATTTTTAGCGTAAAAAAATATTGTCTCCGTGAAGCGCGAAGTGACCTGCATTCGCCGGTATATTTGAAAGGGTTAAAATTCATATATTTTTAAACCAATTATACCATCGATTAGAAAAAGGTTTTATCTTTAAGAACATATTTTTGGTTTGACAGTACCTCTAGAATTGCGCTCTGGAAGGGCAAAACCGCGTCGAAACACTCAATTGTTTAGGGATTTCTGCGAAATTTTCACACATTTTATTTTGTATAAAATATTTCTACGCGTCAGAACGTTTTAAAATGTTTGTAGGTGATGTAAATCTGTTCTTTTGAGATGTTCTAAAATACGGACGTTTAGTTACTTTTAGCGTAGAAAAAATATCGTCTACATGAGGCGCGAAGTGACCTGCATTCGCGGGTGTGTTTGAAAGGGTTAAAATTAATATTTTTAAAAAACGATTACACCATAGATTAGAAAAATGTTTTGGGTTTGTTTGTACCTCTAAAATTGAGCCCTTGAGAGGTGTTGCAATAAGGGGGAAAACGTTTTTCAGAAAACGACTCTTTTCGAATTTTTTTTTTTTTTTTCAAAGGGTTAACTGCGACATTATTTCGAATTGATTGTGGCATTTGAGATGTAAGAGTACGATCTTTTAGAATATGTCTTTAAATTTTAATGTTTGGTCGATTTGGGTCGTTTTAGCTTAAATAATCTATGCTAGCAAAAGAACAAATCGCTCTGTCTGTCTGTCTGTGTGTGTGTGTGTACGTGTGTCTGCAATGACTAGCAAAGTCTACAGCACGTACGAGGCTTAAAATGTTTGTGAAAATAGTCCAAGGGAATGTACTTGAGGCTCAGAATTTTAAAATTCTAATAATTATTTGAGTTTTTAATCAACAACCGTAACTCACTCTCATTAAAAAGCCATCAAACGGCCCAAGAAAAAGCATTTATTTCCTCAAAACCACAAGCTGACTAGATTTAGACCTCGATTCGAGGCTAGCACAAGACTATCCAATCAAAACGCTCCCCTTGAATTCTCAGTAACTATGAGATGAGGCTAGCTTTTTGCAGAAGTTAAAGTCATTACGTCTGCTTTGAAAAACAACATTTTTTCATTTTGGAAAGTGGATAAGAACTACAGTTTAAAATTTTAATGGAAGTTCAAATTTTTAAAAATACAGCATTTCATAGCTGCCAACTTTTACGCTTTTACTTACCACTAAAATTTAAAAGAAAGCTTTTCCTTATTTAATCGCAAAATCTGCAATTAAATTAGTCAAAATTTTAATTTAAGTTTTAGTGGTAAGAAAAAAGCGTAAAAGTTGGCAGCTATGGCATTTAGAGATTTGAAACTTATGTATCTAGGCCTATATTTGGACACTAATTAAGAATATGTAAATTTCAAAAAAAAAAAAAAATGATTCACAATTTTTTATTTGTTAAAAAAAAAAAAAAAAAAAAAAAAAAAAAAAGATTTTCAAAAAGAAAAAGAAGCTTTTTTTTTATTCGAGAACGAAAGCGAATTTGTTAAAATTCGGAAAACGAACTAAGCGATTGACTTAAAACTTTCTGGTAAGTTAGAACAACCCTTTGACCACTGTTTCGTAGAGTAACGCTTGTATAGAACAGATTGCGCTCCCTGCCGGTGGAAAGCTGAACTAACCACTATTTTCGAAAAGTAATTTAAGCAAATTTATTAATTTCTTATTTTAGCCAACGTCCTTATTTTAACACAATCTTCTCGAAGCTTTAAATAGACCAGCTTTACATCTCCTACAAAAATATTGAAACATTCGGACGGATAGAAATATTTTTTACAAAATAAAATGTGAAAATGTCCACGAATTCAGTAAAAATCTTAGTGTTTTGTCGCGGTTTCGCTCACTTTCGGTACGAATAGACTGTAAAAATGAAATCATGCAAATTTGCACGTACCTTCAATTCAATATTTGTCTTGCGACTTTTTTCATTTAAAAATATAAATTTAGACAAAAGGGAATTAAAGGTATAAAATCATACAAATTTGATGTTCATTTAAGGTTTATTCATCACGGGACCGAGCAACGCCGGGCGAGTCAGCTAGTACTAATTAAAAAATACAAGGAATATCGAAAGTCGGTCCTTCGCTAGCCTCCGATGCGTAAATGGGGTTGTGCGCGTGCCCAAGCGCTGTCCTTGGGATGAAATAGATGACTTTTTGATTAGAGTAAGTTGCGATGTTTAATTGATAACACAACTATTTATTAGAAATTAAAAATTCTGAATCTCACAAGAGAACCACTTTAGGTGTTGCTCGCACCTAGTATTGAAACCTGGTGCATTTTAAAGCTCTATATTAGGAAGTTTGGGAATCGATAAAATTTTTTTGTTAAAATAATATTTTTTGATTTTACAGCCGATTAACTTTCTGAAAATGCAATTTTCGAGACCACTTTTCGGGCTGTGAAAGTAAAAGTTTTTTTTTTTTTTTTAAATAGTTAAAAATATAAAGTAGTCAATAATAACTATAAAATGTTGAAAAAAGTTTTAAAATTCCTTCAAGAACATACGAATTTGATTTTTAAAAAAATACAGTATTATATTTACATATTTGGCGGGGAAAGATTGGCGTCTTTTTCGTCCCGTACAGTTTTCCGGCAACCCTAGCTCAGTATTTTCGCTACGCACCGTGTTGTAATGGTTTGGACGTAAACCTATTACAAGTGTAAAGCTAGAGAAAATTTTGAAGTGCCATATCTGGCGACTTAACTCTCTTTTGGTGTAAAATTAACAAATGAAAATCCAATAATAAAAAATTATAAATATAAAAAAATATATAAAATATGATTTTAACAAAGAATTTTTATCGGTTCTCTAACTTTTATGCATAGGGCTACAAAATGCACCAGGTCTCGATTCTAGGTGCCAGCAACACCTAAAGTGGTTCCCTTGTCAGGTACATGAGAAGACACTTTGGGTTACACTCACAAAGAATTTTAGCTTTGTACGTAGATTTCGCTTATAATTGTTTAATGTTTGATGTCTAAAATTACTTAAACGATTTCCATACAATGATTCTGGTATAGATTCTATTTTCAGCTTTAAAATATTCAATATTTTTTCTTTTCTTTTTCAAATTTGTACTTATTACTTTTATATTTAGTCGTTTTCAAAATAATTCAAAATAATTACAGAGAATGGGCTTTGTACAAATTTGGAATCGCCCTCATAAAAAGAGCTGCGCGAGTCAAAAAGTTTGAGAACCAATGGTCTAGAGCAGTGGTTCCCAAACTTTTTGACTCGCGGAGCCCTTTTTAGAAAGTATTCCTATGGCGGAGCACCTGAAGCCTACCGTATCCTATGTCGTCCAAAACCTTTTCTATTCATTTGTTGGAAAATGTAGTTTAAACGCGTTTTTCAAAGCTGTAGAATGCCTCTGAATATTTATTTGTATTTTTTTTCAATCTGGTGTTGTCTGCATTATTTTTACTTACCCATCATACGTAATATAGGGCGATGTATATAATAGTAGTATATACGTAGTATAAGTCTTGTAATCGTTTTAAAAATCGAAAAATTTTTTTTGACGGATTTACACGTTTGAGACACTGGAGATTCCGAAAAACATATTTTTAGAAAAAAAAAATTTGCCGTCCGTCTGGGTGTGTGTATGTCTGTGTGTCTGTAAACGCTCTATCTCCCGAAAAAATTGAGATAGAGACTTGAAATTTGGTGTGTATTTAGGAAATAATAAAGGGAAGAAACCTATTGAATATCGGTAATCTCGATTATCCGGAACTATTTTTTTCGGACTCTCGAAATATTCGTTCTGATAAAAGGTATACAAAAATTTCCGAAAATGTCTATTTGAAGGAGTCAATATAAGAGACAATAGAAAAACATAAATTTTGCATAAAGAATGAAGTCGATCAGATAATGAGTTGCCGAGATATTTGTAATCCTATTTTTCACACTCTTCGATATTTCATGACCCTGTATTTCATTCAAATTTCAATTCAAAGATATATTTTAATTGGAAATGAGACGCTTAATCCGACGCAGTAAACTGTTAGTTAATAGGATTATAAGTTTTCGAGTTATAAGGATGTTTCTTTTACACAATTCGGTGCTACTTGATTATCCTGCCAACCCAAAAACTATCACCAAACTATAAGATTAAATGCCAATAATGGTTTATCGTAAATGTCAAGCATTCGATACATCTTCATACCTATAGGGGGGACCCTGTTCTGTCGCCATGTTGGCGACAAACTTGGCGATATATTGCCAAATTTGGCGACCAAAATTAGTCGCCAAATTGGCGGTATATCTAATATTTCGCCAAATTCCCATAGACTTCCATTGTAAACCAATAGTGTTTATTTGCTTACAGAAAATAAGCAAATTGAGATATTTCAATGCAACAAAAAGTAATATTAGCTTAAGGGATTATATTAATTATATTTATGCGAGTCCAAGTAAATTAAATTATGAATATAGTAACATGATACAATGCTTAGCATGTATGACATGTTTTATTTTCATATTTTATATTATGTATATCCATGATGGGTAAGTATTACGGTGGCCCCCAACGACTAGTTTAACACGAGGGATGTAATCGATATCATAATTTCTCTCAGAATCCGGATCAATACACGTCTCATTTTAAAAGAAGAAACTTTTGATAAATGCACTAGAAATTTGGACAGATTTTCATTGCAATGATAGATACATTTATTTCATTTTCCTAAATATATCGGTCAAATATGGAATTAACGTTCGTAATCTTCATTAATTAAAATTTTTGCCACTTTACAGTTATGGTTCTTCTAATATCGCCTCTTCAGTTGCAACAATCTTGTAAAAGCTCTTCCTCGACATGGCCATCTTACTTCGGTATGTAGTAGGAGGGGCGGGTACTGGTTTCTAATTACTTCATAAATAAGTTTAAAAAATTTGTTTTTGAGAGTTCAGTTCGTGATTTTATATAGTTTATTATATTAATGGCACAATTCAACCTTTAAGTAAGTTCAGAAGACATTTTCTCCGGCATAGCATGCATCTGTAATAGGCGCAATAGATAGTGCTACAGTACTTTGCCATCTCTTTAACCCCTTCGCGACGAGCGCCTTTTACAGAATTTTTTATCTTTTATCACCGGTTGAAATTATTGCCAATTTAATCGGGAAAATTCCCTGATTACATAAGACAAAATTTACAATAACAAATTGGAAATTGTTCATAAAACGTGTGAAATGAGGTGCGCTCGTATTATAACTAATTTTATAAGTATTCTGATCTTGGTGCAATAGCTGTTGCACTCTTGTGGAAAAATGCAAAATTTATAACGATTATATATATTAAATTCAGTAATATAGAAATAATAGAACTCCAACTTAAATAGGACATCAGCACCATGACAGGCTAGAATCCTGACCTATCATGGGATGTCATTCAATTCATGACGTATGATACGATTTAACGATGAAGATACGAATGAAGAAAACTTTAATATTTTTTTTAAGTTTTGATTCGATTTTCATAAAATTTGAAATGACTCGGCAAAATTCTTCGACGATTCTATATATTAAATTTAAAATTACTCAGTTAGGTAGTTTTTGCGTTGTTATAAGCGACCAGGCTGGCGGACAAGATGACGACTATACGTGCTACGTATTTATATAATTACGAACGCAACTAAAAAATAAAAAAATCCCTGCCGGCTCGGGCCTACAGGTGGAGGTAGATTTCGAAGTTAAGTACTAAATTAACCAACAAAATTTGAATCAAGATTAGAGATAAACCCAGTTCCTCCAATAAGAATGTGCTCTAGGGAGCTAAGCATTTTGTGAAAATTCTAATATACACGAATACACACACGCATGCATATGGAATAGGTTTAAAAAATAGCTAAAGCAAATTCAGAGAACCTCAAAGTGATAAATAAGTTAATATTTCCATAGTCGGGTTTTTATCATGTTTTAATACATTTCTTCAAACTCACATGACGTTACATATTCACCTGCTGAGGTCCATTTTATTTCCAATATGACGCAATATTTTGTTGTTGTTTTTTAATTCGTCAAACTATTTATTTCATTTTGAGTTTTCATGCGAAAATCTTGCTCTAGAAAACTTATGACGTAATATTTAATTTGTTTTCAATTCGTCAAACTATTTATTTTATTTAATTTTTCACGTGAAATTCTCACAAAAGAAAAGCAATTGTTGTGGTGAGAATTTTATTGCTTTTTTTTTTAATTGTTGGCAACTGCAATAACAAAAAAATATTTATCTTTTTTTCTGTCATTGTTGTGTAAGAGCTGATTTTATCGGAATCATGTTAAGACGGTATTCAAAATTTTGAACCCTCCCCATTTCCATTCCCTTGGTCCGATTTTACCCATTTTCAATCCCCACCGAGATATTAGCCATCTCAAAGTTGTTGGCGAGTTTGAAGACGATCCGTGCATAATTGCGACTTTTATCGTGCGGACAAAATTTAGTACATACATACATACATACATATATATACATATATATATATATATATATATATATATATATATATATATATATATATATATATATATATATATATATATATATATAAACTTTTTAGGTGGGGGTGGTTTTGGGTTCCTGGGGTCCTATAATGAAAAGTTATGAAGGAATTTTTCAAAAGTCGCACCATGGTAACGACTGCAATAGGTAGTATTTCTTACGAAAACTACCTAATAAAGGATTCCGAGCACCTTATGCGTCACGTGTTCGTGACGCTCATCCCGAAGCAGTTAATTTTTGCAATGGCTCCAGTATTGTGTTCCCATCATTGCTTTCGCATCATCAGTGTATTCATGTTCATATGTGTTTTCTTATGTATTCATCCAAAAATAATTCGTCCCCTAGTGTATTAGTTTTAAATCCTGTTAGGTTTGTGCAGCCTCCTTTAGACAAGCGTTAGTAAGCACTTAATTTTAATCAAGATAATGTATTCAAACACAAAAGAGTAGAGAAGTAATGTCCAGTTCCGGGTGCCCATTTCAATAAATTAAGTTAAGACTCTTAACTACGCTAGTCTGACCAGGATATTAACCTCTTCAGTTCCGAAGCTAAACTAATAATACAAATGCTTATTCAATGTTTTTTTCCGAACAAAATGACATCGTAAATGACAGAAAAAATATCTTTTCTGAAATTGGTTCTTTAGGCGCTTAGTAATTTAGGTTAAAAAATAGGGATCTAAAACTATAAAACACTTTAAAAACATCAATTTAATTACCATTAACCTAAATGAACGCAATCACAAATTTAAGAACTTTACACAAGTAAATAATATACAAATCATCAAAATTTTTTATTGAAAAAGATTCAAGTTAAATACATATAAAATTTTCTCACTTTCTTCATCATACTGTCTTTTAACATTTTCAGACATTTTGTAAACTCAGATGTAAATAACATTTATTTTATGTGGGAATCAGCTTAGATGCTGCCATTTATTTGCTTGCTTCGAACGCAAAAAACATTCAGCTATTAAGAAGTGATGTGAAAATGTAAAAAAAAATCTGACATTTTAGTTTTTATAAGGAAAAGAACAGAGGTCCCCGTATGGGGACCCAGGTACCGAAGAGACTGTATATGTGACTAATATATGTAACTGAAAAATACTAACAAAACTTCCAGTCCAGTGACGTCAGTAGATTCATGCTTTTGCAGTGCAAATTTAGTGCTGTTAAGTGTTCTTTTACGTCACCTGTCATATAGTTATTTAAAGAAAAAATATTTGACAAGGTAATATTGGACACTAAATTAGCAACTGTTCATAAAGCAAATACTTGACAATATCAATTTTACAAGGTTTACAAGAGTCTCTGCGCATATATGACCATCACGAACTCAAGCTACTTGTTAAACTATCAGGCAGGCGCCACTGGATCACAGGCGCCGACTTAACGGGGGCGACGGTATCAAATCAGGCAAACTTCCATCACTAATTTTAAAACATTATTTTTGTCCTAATTAATCACAGTGATTAAGCCGGAGAAAAGGAAAAATTTCATTTAGTGGTAAGAGTATAATATACTCCTACCACTAATTGAAATTTTTCCTTATATTATTGACTATTTAGCTTCAGTGAAGTCTGCGCCTATCTCCGGGTCATTTCATATTTGTTTTAACAAGTGTTGCGATAGTTTGTTTTGAAACATGCATACATTACTTTGCCCTTGATATTGAAAAATATCAGGCTGTTGGTCTTTCATATCAGAATGGTTTATTCTAAATGACGGCGAAGTTGAGCACGAAACGTTGAGTTATTGGATAACATTTTACTTCAAGTCACACTGGGAGGTGTTGAGAAATCCAAGTACCTCAAATTTTCCTTCGGAATACAATTTCTCACTTTCTTACATTAAATATACATTTGTTTCCCCATTTATCGCATTTTTGATCGTAAAAAGTAAAGTAGAGTGTTGTAGAAATTAATATTTGTACCGGAAATTTTTTATTAAAAATATTTTTCTATAAAATTTAGTTTGTTGGTTAGGTCTAGATAGTTGAAGATAGTTCATAATGTATAAGTGATTCGGTAACAAGTAAAAATTAAATTTAAAAAATAAAAAAAATCCGACTGCCTAAAAAGCAAACTAATTATTTCTCACCAATGTGAAAATATTTTTTATATTATCTATTTTGTTTATTTACTTGTATTGATGACTTTTAAGTTGTGTGTAATTGTTAGTTACTATATCTATAAGCCCTGATTTGATGAGGCCTATAGATATCTATGAAGGTTAGAGTAGCAGTAAAGCTAGAGACCATACCTACACAACTTCCAGGTTGTGTAATATTTAAACAGAGCTTCTGACTGTAAAATAGTCAATGAAACATCGTCTTCATTTTGAAAGACCTATCCAATGGTATGCCACTCAATAGGGTGCGTAAATACTTTTTTTCGTCTCTACCGCCATTTTGTATTTTACGGTTGCCACTTTGAATTTATAAAAACAAAACCTAGCCTATAAACATCGGGCCGTTAAGACGAATTGATAGAGACCTCATTCATTAAAATCCATCCAGCCGTTGGGATGTTTCGAGGGTATAAATATATCCACATACTTAGATACGAGTGAAACACATAACCCTTCTTGGCAGTCGGGTAATAAAAAAAATCTGCTCACATCTTTTAAATAAAAAAACCTTGCTGTAAATGTGCTGGTTTCGTTCAAATGTTTTTAATTTTCCTAAAGCGCGGCGGAGCCTGTAGGTCTCCGCAGAGCACAGTTTGGGAACCTCTGGTCTAGAGCTTTAAATAGATAATTGTTTTTTATATTCTATTGACACCACTATATTTTAAAGGTAAATATCTTTTGTAAATTTCTCTTGCATATGTTGACAAAGTACAAGTTAAAGAGTTTCTTTAAAAAAAAAAAAATGTCGTGCCAAGCGAACAATTTGGCTATCCCTTTCAAGGGCGGTGGTTCATTTATGGACCACTTAATTATAATCCCAAATTGGCGCCAGAATCTTGGAGTGAAAAATTTCCTTTTTATTAAGTACGTGAAGTAAACCTTTTACTTATTTTCAAATAAATCTCTTTGCAAATTCCGGTGTCAGTCAATCATTTCAGTATTTCACGAATAGAAGTACCTTGCCTCTGAAAGGGTTAAGAGTGCCAATGTCGCTTGTATGGCGACATTGGTCCGTTAAGGGTTAAGTTGTAGCCAAAGCTGACATTTGATTTTTAATTATTCAGTTTGTTTCTTTTATATTTTGCAAGTTGCAAATATTTACGTCAGATTATAAATTTGTTGTTAAAATCCCAGAGGCCCATGCATTAATCAGACCCTGAACTTCACGTTTCATGTCAGCTTCCCTTATTGTCGATGAATAATATATGAATGTTTTTATCAATTATTTCAAATTGTAAGTGATAACCACGAATTCTACCCACCGTCCTAGGATGGGAATTTGCACTAGTATTTAATAGTATTTAGTATTTAATAATAAATGGGATTTTAAAATTTAATATCCTTGCATATAATTATCTTTGATTAAAAGTTATGTAAGCTGATAGACCGGGAGCGGGCAGCACAGGCAGCCACCTCATCGAGTTGGAGTCTGAAATTCCAGAATTAGCTAAAACTCGATTCCCATATTAAAATGCAATCGGTCTGCCAAGCCATATCTTGCTAGAAAACACCTAAAAACCCGATTTTAGCGTATAGACTCATAGGTTTACCATTGTGTTTACCTGCACACAAAGGCATAAAAACATGGCGGACTGGGAGCAGGAAAACACAATGCTAAACCTATGAGTCAACCGGTAAAATCGGGTTTGTGATTTCCACCAAGATAAGACTTGGTAGGCCGATTGCGTTTTAATATGGGAATCGAGTGTTAGCCAATTCTGGAATTTCAGCCTCCAACTCGATGAGGTGGTTGTCTCGTGGTTCGTACGCCTCCTTGAATTTTGCAGACCGGAAAATTATCCGGCACCAGTATTATCTTAAAGAAAATCTCTTCTTAAAAGAAGGAGAAATTTTGGCTGCTGCCTTCCTTAACCGCCGACCCTGCCCTTGCTTGGTGTGAGTAATTCTCTGAACTAGTGCTAACTTCTATCCTAACTTAATTTTCTCCTTTTTACAACAGTTTATACTGCAGCCAAACCTATATCTTAATATAATTTCAATATGTAAATCCAGTTCTTAATCTTTTTTCTCTTAACTTTTAAAGCATCTATGCTAGTTATATCTTTAGTTTTTTCTTTTATAAGTAGTTGCAACCAACTACACATTTATTACCTTCCCAATGGCTCTATATAACGTAAGACATCACATTTCTTCAGACTGGTGTAAAGTTGACATCAACTAGGCAACCCCTCAACCGCTGCTTCACTGTTCAGCGCGTTTAACCTAGATTTCTTTTTCTATAAAAAGATACTGATAGTTTTCCTGGAGAAATAACGGTATCCGTACGAACCATGTGTCTATGCTTTCGGCTCCTTGTCTATGAGGTTTGTATGTGAACAATATACTATTTTAATTCAAGCTCAAACTTGTGATAATATGATCGGGGTTCTCAGTGTTCCTAAAATTTTCTCAATTTGCTACCGCTATTATAAAACGATATATTTATTGAGGGTTCTTATTTGCAGATGTTAAATGAATTTACTAAGAATATTTTTGATTTGTAAAAGTGGTAGGAAATGTAGAAAAAATTAGGAACGCTACGAGCCCTGTATGATACATTTGGAGTTCCAAGGACCATTTCCAAGTTCGACAGTGTTTGAAGGGGTCTCAGGACTCTTAAAGGGGTCCGGGACACAAAAATCTCCAAATTTTCTAAAAAACTTTTATTGCATTAAAAATTTCTCTGAGTTTTTTCTGCTTAAAATGACGTTTAAAGTTTTTATCTTAATTAGAACAGGAAATATTAAATTTTTCGTTTTGGTTTGTTTTAAAAATCTAGCTTTCACGCAATGTTTGTCAAGAAAACGGTTTCTCGTGAAAATGCTTTTTTCTTCAAGATGACTTTTTTCACCATTTCTCGTATTAAAATCGTTATAATTCGAGAACCATTAAAGATAAATAGTTCAAAATTGGAAAATGTCTTTTTCAATTGCTTTATTTTAATTTTGATTCAGCAAATTTGAAAAAAAAAAAAATTTGAAAAAATATATATTTTTTAATTTACCATTTTTTTATATTTTTATTTTTTTAAATTAATATTTTTAAAAATGTTGAATCTAAATTAAAATTTACATATTTCTGTTTATTTAAATGAAAAAATTAAAATTCTACAAATAATATTTCGAGTTATAACGATTTTAAATTACCCCACTTTTTTAATGAATTTTAAATTTTAAATTTTTAAAAAATATATATGAGAAGTTTTATAATGTGATTTTGTTTACAAATAACATGGTTGACCATCACAAAAAAATTCAAATTTTCAATTCAATAAATAAAAATTATTTTAAATTGTGTCCCGGACCCCCTGAAATATTCAAAATTTTCGAAATTTTTATTTATTTTTAGATGTTAAACTACTATTTTTTTAACATTTTGCTATAATTATTTCCTTGAAATTCCCATTAGAGCAGAAGTTAATCTTTTAGAATTATACCCGTGTAATAGCTGAAGCGGCATATCCGAAATTTTGAAGAGCGATTTTTCTCCAAATGACGTTTTTGGACATAATGCGCACGATATCTGAAATATTTTCTAAATACTTTTTCATGAAATTTTTAAAACATACGTTTCGTGTTAGTCTGTATAAACTGAAACTAAAATTTCTTTTTTATTGTTCAAAAAAATACTTTTTTAGGTGATTATACAGTTGAAATTTTCAAAAATTTTGTATTAGCTAAATACAACTTTGTATTAAAATATAAAAATGCTTTACATGTAAATTTATTTAGGTTCAGAGTAATTAATAATAATCTGATGTATAACTAGGCACAAAAAAATTCCTTCTACTTTCAAAATTTATTTTGTAATCCTGAGCGTAAGCTGTCATACCAATTTTCTGCTTGACGAATGTCTACCAGTTTGGAGTCCCTAGAAATATTAATTATGCATCTTGCAATTTTTTAAATACGTGAAATGAAAGAACTTAATAACGTATATCTTTCATCCCAATTAAAATTGTGCTTTTAAATCATATACATTTTAAGAGATTAAATGTTGCAAATGGTCCTTTTTTTACTTTTTCCAATTTTAAGAGTCCTGGTATACCTTAAATTGGTAAATATGAAATCGTAAATATTAACTAAAATCCATATCAAAAACGAAATGCATAAATTCAATTCATAGTTTTGAAAGAGGAAATATGCAAATAATAATCATTTGACCCTGAGTATAAAAATGACAGCCATTTGTCACGCAAAACAATTTTACGCAGTAATTTATGGAAAAAAAAAACAGCTTGGCAACATTATTTAAATTGAAAATCAGAGACTGATAAGCATCAAACAGTCTAACGATATCTAAATTTAAGGTTGTTATTTATATCGAGATGTTCAACATGAAAGTTTTGGTAAGTTTATATCACTTCTAGAATTTTAACAATTTAAAATAAATAAACGTTGATTATTGATTATTACTTTTTAAAAACGAAATTTTGTTTTAAAATTCTGAGAAACTGATTTCATCACTTCTAGACTTTTAACCCTTAAATGCGCGATTTTCTATTTTGTTTAAAAAAAAATTATATATGATTCTCTGAATGGTTTATTACACCGGAAAAATAATGGGAAAAATCAGACATACAATTTTCATATAATACGTCAATCTTTTCTTCTGTTGCACATCTGCAATATGTAAAAGCTACTGTCGTCTGGTTGTCTTACGCTAAAATATTGCAAATTAGTAAATATTTTAATAAGTATGTCGCCAAATACCTTATTTTATATAATTATTTATTTTATAAAACTTAACCTTTAACCCTTTAATTCCCATGATAGAATACATTCTAGAAATTACGTAGTTCAGAGAATCTGACGTAACACCAGAAAGTTTCAATGGTTAATTTCGCTTTATTTAAATAAGGAATGTCTGTTATTAATTAAACGAAACATTGTTATTTTAATTTCTTAGTGTGAATTAGGTATATACGAATAAAAAAGATCTATTAAATTTAAAACAGTGTTGTTTGCTTAAAATCAAAGCTGCGCACTAACGGGTTAACGATTTAAAATAAATAAGCGGTGATTATTGATTATTATTTTTTTTTTTCAAACCAATTTGTGTTTCAAAATTATATGAGAAATGGATTTCTGTTATAAAATTAAAGTTTGAAAACAAATTAGATATAAGAATCGACTTGGAAATTTTATTTAATTTGAAGAGCAGTCTGATACTCACCAAACTACTTAACGATATCTAAATTTAAATTCAGTATCTGTTTTCAGATGTTCACGATAAAATTTTTGTGTTTATGTCATTAGACGAATTTCAAAAGATTAAAATAAACAAAGGGCGATTTGGATTACAGACCATTATTAAATCTTTTGAAACCAATTTTCGTTTTAAAATTGTGAGGAATGGGTTTCTGTTATAAAATTGAAGTCAAAATTTGTACGAGATAATTTTTAAATCACACATAATCAAACAATAATAATAATAAATAAATAAACGGAGGTGCGAACTGTGGACTATGGACAATTGGGTACTACTGCTTTGTTCATATTTTATAACTCTACTGTGAGGGAGATCTTTAAGATATGGATTTAAATACTTATAACTTAACCCCTTGATTCTCGTACCCATGATATTCACGGGCTGCGTCTTTTATTCAAATTGTTTGATTTCTACCAGTTTTATAAAATAGTGTAATCTATTTTATAAAACTGGTTTTATAAAACAGTTTATTCTGGTATCACTTTGCTTATCATTAAATGAGGTGAAAATTTCTTTTTAAAAAAAAGTGGTGGCAATAAGCAGTCTGAATTTTTAAACTGTAATTTAAAGCGACCGTTAAGGGGTTAAACTAATTTACATTTATCTATCACAAAAATTTAGCCGGCAAACCATGCACAGACGCTCCAACTTCTTTTATTTTTGCCTGTGGTTGGCAAATTCTGTGATTAATTAAGACAAAAATAACATTTTAACCCCTTAACCTACGATTTACTTTTAACAGCTCCACGGTTTGGCAAATCCATAGCTACCACTAAAATTTAATACAGATTTTCGCCTTGTTTAATCATGGAATTTTGACGGTTAAATTAAATTATATTTACAGTGAAATTTTAGTGGTAAGAAGAATTTACATTTGGCTCGATCATCGTACGCGGGATATGCCCGTCATTGTAGGTTAAGGGGTTAATATTTGTGGTGGATTTGTTTCATTGTCTCAGTCGTTCCCTTTAACCTTTTCCGGCACAGGAAAATTCTGTTCGTAAAATGGCGAAATGATTGACTGACACCAGAATTTACAAACGAACTTCTTGGAAATTATCGTCTTGTTTACAGTACATATACATTAAACGTCTGAATTTAAAAACCATTAAAACACCAAATAAAATAAACTAAGACAGACTTGAGCACAGTTAAAAAATAAAATTTATAAAGAATATACTTAAAAACAATTAAAAATACAATATGTAAACGTTTCGCCACAAAAAATATCCATTGCATTTCAAACGCCAGAACAAATCAAAAACAGTTACAGTTAGTTATTTTAGAAACAAACAATATTTACTAGGGACAGAACGAGCATCATTCAAAGCCTGCGACCGCAATTCAGTGAACCAAGCCTCAAGGAGCAATCTACCATGGTAGTTGTTGCAACCCGATTTCAAAATACTGGCGTTCGCAATGAGCGAACCTTTTTACAGTTTTTATTATTAGAACGCTTAATTTTTTACAGTCTTGTTGTATTGAACTTTCATTACAAAAGCAAAATTTTATTAAAATATTCTTGGTGCCGATTGTAAATTTGGAATTAAAAATTAGGTGGTCCAGCAGTGGGAACATTGTGCCGGAAAGGGTTAAGTCAGCGCCTATGATCGAACGCATTGTAACGTAATGCGCTCGGTCCAAACATGCAAACGTACAAACATTTTGGGCTCAGATTCAAACAAGCAAAAACACATGTAGACGAAAATAATTTATTTACTAAAAATTTGGAATGCTTTTACAAAATCATACGATGTCACTCTCTAAATTGCATTGCATTTCAGGCCTTTCTGAGTATGTTATCAGATTTCAGTAGAAAGAAAATTATTGTACTGAATCTTTTGTTAAACAAGAAAGAAAAATCATGCGTCAAGCATAAATTATGAAACACTTTCCAACACTTCCTTAATACTTTAACATAACTTCACAACTTAGCCCCTTGAGGGGCAAGCAATTACGTTTGTGTAATGCTGAATTCCTACCGGAAAATTAGAAAAAAATTATTTCTTAATAAAGAAAAGCAATTTTACGACATTTTTCCACCAAAGTTAGAAAAGTAAAATTTCATAAAATTTTGTCTGGTGTAAATCTTTATTAATAGTTGGCGGGATAAAATACATCCCACCGCCCCTCAAGGGGCTACACTTTCGGAACGGGTGGTGCATATATCATAAGGTGCATGTGGATTTTTTTTTTCCAACCATTAATAAATAAATGTAATATTTGCCTTTTTCAATTAGAGCATTTTTTGGTATTTCACCAGTAAAGAGACTGTTTTAAAAAAGCGGTGTCAACTAAATAAAATTTGTGTAAGAAATGCCGTCTCGAAAGGGTTAATAAGGTAAAGAAGGTACCTAAGTAAACATTTTAGAGAAGTATAATACATTTGAAAACCTGATTTGAACAATTACCACCCATAGGCGGAAAAGTACTCTAGTTGTTTTGTGCAGCTGTGTACATGATCTATAGATTTGTCAAACATGCAAAGACACATGTAGAGAAAATAGGTTATTTACTGTTGTTTCGTTTACTTAATTTATAAAGATGGTGCTTTTGCTTTGTGAGAAAATACAGACGAAACTTTTCTAAACATAAATAGAAAACGGTTAGAAAAATCAATAACTTACACCACAAATATTTCATAGAAACATTATTATTGATAATCTTCATGCCAATTTTACCAGGATATCATTGAATAAAATGTTGTTAATCTAGTTGCGCCGCTATTGCGGTATAGCTATGTGACAAATAAATACTGCGTAACTTAACTACCTGTTGCTTATAGTTGACTAGGGATTACAATTCCGAGACTAATTTCCGATTACGAAAATTAGAATATACAATGTTAAAAATTTGCAGCATTCTGGCAGTTCATTTGACCGTTTTTTTTTCGAAAACGGTTACACAACCGTAATTTTAACACTATTCTGACCATATTATTGGCCATTTTATGGTCAGAATATAGTTAAATTATGGTTATGAAACCGTTTTTTCTAAAAACGGTCGAATGACCTGCCAGAATGCTGCAAAATTTTAACAGTGTAATATCACTAATTTTTACAATAGCTAAATGTCATAATATTACACAATAGACAATTAAAGCAAAAGTACAGTCTAACTTACATATGAAAACATACCAAGTTAAAAAAAATTAACTATAACATAGCTGCCAATTTTTTACGCTTTTTCCTACCACTAAAATTTAATAGTGTTTTTAGCTTTGTATAATCGTGAGATTTCGACCATTAAATAAGACAACATTTACTATAAAGTTTTAATGGTAAGAAAAAAGCGTACAGGTTGGCAGCTATGACTATAATTAATTATCTAAAAGTATCTCTCTATTCTAAAAAAAAGTAACTACCGCTGTCACCGCCGCCGGTTTTGAATTTTTTGTGACCGGATGTCTTTCTTCGTTAATATTAAGAAAAAGAATGCATACAAAAATACGAAAATTGGTAGTATTATACAGAAATGTTTGATAAACACGCTGATGTAAACAGTTTTCAAATCGAAGAATTTTTTAAAGAGATATTTAATGCTAAAGTTGGACAAAATCGTTCTACTAAAAAAATTTTATAGGAGGAAAATCTATTCATGGGAATTTAATCATTTTTAGATCATTTTATACGCTAGAAGTTCCCGGTGTGCACTGTATTTCTTTTTTTAATTTGATTCATTTTTTGAGGTTTTATTTCTATTTTAAATTCAAATTTTCAGCATTTCTAGAGATATTTTTTACATATTTTAGAAAGTGATATTAATTTATACTGTTGCCAACTGTATAAACAGCGCAAACGATAATGTTTACTTCAAATAAAAAACAAATATTTATACGTGTAAATAAATTAAAAATTTATTTACACGTTACTATTATAAACGGAACAAAAACATTTGGAATTAGAATTAAGTAATTATGTACAAAAAGCAGGAAATTATTAAAAATTACGTCATAAAAACTATATTTACACGGGAATTTTAAGAGAGAAAGGAAATTGTAAAATAATAAATTCATTAACATGCGTTAGAAGTCTTAAATAGGAGAAATTACGTTATATTTACGTCACACTACAGTTATTACATAAAATGAACATAAAATAATATTGCGAAACAGTTTAAATTTAGAAATTGCGCTAGACATTTACTTGATATTTTGAGAGGATACTTTTCAACTATTTTTGTTAGGAAAGCGCAAATAACATTTCATTTCTAACACAAGTATTTTTACGTGAATATTAAAAAGAGAAAGAGTAGTTTGGTTAAAATTACGTCAGATTAAAAACGATTAATTTATAATGTCTTATTTAAAAGAGCTTTTTTTTCGCTTTGTTAAAAAATACCGGGAGACAAAGACTCTGTTTACTAAATTTCTTTTATATTAACTTATTTTGAAATATTTAACTTATTTTACTTAATCTAAGACAAAACAGCGATTGTATCTTTGGTACTACTTAGTTATCTCGTCGACAAAAATCTATCATTCGCTAAACTATAAGATTAAATGCCAATAATGGTTGGTCGTAAATGTCACATTAACTTGACTTTAAGCAAGTTACACGTGTCTACGCCATCAAGTTATTTTTATTTTGACGTTTTATTTGTATTTTTATTTATGTTGCACTAATTTATTTGTTCTTTCGTTATTTAAAATAAAAATCATGTCAATTTGTATAATTTGGCGAGTTCTTTGGCGATTTATAAAATTTTGGCGAAATTGGTCGACGGGTTAATCAAGTAGTACCGCAGCGGATTTGGCCTTAAAATTCCCCAATCAAAGAGAAATGAATAGAAATCCGTTTATAGGGAGATCACCACTGTTTTTTAAATTATAATTCAGTCTTCCGAAATCTTTTTAAAGCCGATCAAATTAGCGTACTTTTAGAGTCTGCGGTGTCTGAACGGGGGTTGACGAGCGTAGCTCGTAGGGGGCAGAGACCCCTAGTATGATAAATTAAAACAAATATGCTGTTGGTGCTTTAAAATGTAACAAAAAACATGAAGAGTCTATGTTTCATCTTCTAGATAATTTCTTTTATTTGCTGTTAAACAAGTTTTTTATTGGCTTAATATTTACAATATTAAAAAATAATCAATGTCACGCATTAAATTTTGAATTATTCTCATAACCACGTAATTAAAGTTTACAATTCTATGATATCGCAAAGCAAGATTTTCCTTAACATGAAGCTTTTTTCTTGAAATAAAAGAACTTAACAGACACACATACAATAAAAAAATTACATAGATGTATAGTTTAAATTTGTAAATAGGGATAGTTGTTCAAATTCGAAAACGCTGCATAACATAAAAAGTTATTACGTACCGCATTATTACGTACTACATTAGTTCACTGTTTCTTAACTAATCAGTAAATTCCTTTGAAAATATGATCTAAGAAATATGACGGCATCTAAAGTTTCATCTTCAAGTTCCAGTTATGATAGCAACATTTTTTTTTTTTTTTTTTTTTTTTTTAGTGAAATGTCATACTGGTTTAGACACCCTGTTAACATTTCAATATACTTTTTTGCTCTAAAAGATCCTTATACGCGCATAAGGTCTAAATTCCAGAATTTGTTCAAATTTAAATTTCTTGAATGAACAGTTATATTCATTAATGGCTTGTCTGCAGTAGACATCCATTCGCAAAAAGTCAAACTAAATTTTTTTTCTGAATTTTTAAAAGTTCGTATTTCACTTGTAATTAATTCCCTTATTGTGGAACTATAGATTTCGAATTGATACTGCAGATTTTGGCAAATCATTATAGCTTTTAGAAATCAGTAAGTTTCTAAAATAAGTTGAAGTTAAATCAGAAACCGTCTTAGCGATAAAATTAAATCCAGCGATTCCTTATCAATACTAAAATAATCCTCTATTTTACGCTTTTGAGAAAGCAATGTGTCTTATATGTAATTTTGACTTGTGGAAGGAAGAGAGGCTGTATTAAATTCTTTCTGAACTTTAGCATCATGTTTCGTCGATAAATGTGTATGCCAACCCCTTCGTCGATCCACCTAATGTTTTAAGCACTGCGCATAGTATAGTTTAGGCATCTTTTACATTTAGCGCTGTACCGTTAATAAAATTAAACTTAAATAGCTAATCTTAAACTAAATGAGGAGAAATTTGAGTTCATTTTCTACACATTTATTATACGATACGGACAGCATACACATTTAACATGAACCTTTTTTACATCGTGCGGTCGGGCGAAACGCGACCGTCTTCACTTGTTACAGAAACGCATCTCATCTCCACGGGGCCCTCTTCGAGTTTTCATCCCATCTTAATTGGCGACCACGTGGGAGTTTATGTCCACAAGTGTTAGTCAGCAATTCTCACATAGTTCAGCAAAGTATTTACATCATTAAATTCAGTTTACAACTTTACATCTGGATTTCGTGAAGGCATTGACAGGCGGCTTATAGTTTAGGCATCTGGAGGGCCCAATTAAAAGTGTTTACTACGTTAAATGGTCATCTGCTTTTTTGCATGAGCTCAGATGAAACGTCACAGCTCTTTTTCATTCTTTTGATGTTAAATATAGGTGCCATACCGAAGATGTATCATTATCTTTCCTATGAGCACCAAAATCCCTTTCATTAGACATGTTTAAAGCAAAATAAGTATAAACGCACGAAAATCAAAGAAATTAACACATAATAATGACTATGAAACACAAATGCGACGCTTATCAGTAAACTCTAAATCTAAAACTAATTTTGCGATTTCCAGTTGCTGCTACCACCGGCTTCCTAAACGCAGCGAAATGGAAATAAACAAACGATTTAATTTATTCTGAGTAATAAGCTGAGAGGATTACATCTGTTTCAAAGTCAAAAGATTTCCATGTCAAAAGATTTAATCGCTTAGAAATATACGTAAAAAATGCTTGATATATGTATTCTTTTTCAATGATATACAGGGTTCCGGTCTCAACGGTGTCCAATGGCTAATTCCTAAACCGTTAGTCATAGACATATAGTCCCAATTACAAAAATGTTTTAAATCAGGTAGAGAAATATTTTTAAAGCGATTTGGGTCAATAAAAACATTTCTTAAAAAATTACGAAATTTAAATTTTTATACGGTTCCCCGGTCCTATAAGTTATATTTAGTGAAATTTTCCTTTTACACTGACAAGTAATACAAAAAAAGTCCCGTTATTCTACGATTAAAATTGACCGAGTAATAGCTGTTTAAAGTTGGAGCATATTTTTTGCTACAAATTGGGGGTCATTCACAAATTTAGTCGAAATATAATTTCGTCATATATAAAAAATGTTTGGGAGTAAAATTAACATTGCAATATAAATTTGAAATCTTTAATCATTCTGGCATATTAATGAAAAATATACAATTTGTAATAAACATTTAAGAAGAAAGAAAAAACAGAATTTTTGTTAAATAAAATGATTCTAAATTAACAGCTTCAATTCTTTACAAAATGATACGTATTTCAAAATATTATTAGATTGCACAAGCCTGCAAAAGTTGGGTTTTGTCATGTTATTTAGCTTTTGATAATTGATTCTTATATATTCAGTACCGCTGAATCCGAAATTGACCTTCATTTTTAACTATCATATCAGGATTTTTCGCAAATTGCAAATTTCAAAGTTAAGAAGTTCAATGTTAAAATTGAATTTCCTCCCCCATTTCATCGGACCACTCAGCTGTTTAGCTGTAAGAATCCCAGGATAAGCAAAAATATCGAATAATTTTTTTAATCAAATAAAATAATAAATGTTTTACACATGTTTTATAGTATGAGATTTTCGCTATTTTTTAACTTACACATTTGCGATTTGCAAAAAAATTGTAACGTGATGGTTAAAAATGGAGGTCATTTTCAGATTCAGTGCTAAAAAGTGCATAAAAATCAATTATCAAAAGTTAAAAAACACAATCATCTCCTCTACTTTATAGTATTCGATTTTTGTTATTCTTTAAATTTGAAAATTTATGATTTGCGAAATATCCTGACATGATGGTTAAAAATTAAGGTAATTTTCGGGTTCAGTGCTAAAAAATACATAAAAGTTAAAAAACTCAACAATCGTTGTCTTGTATTATCTAATCTAAATTTTTTTCTTAAACTCCTTGGCAGAAATCTATCCGAAATTTTTTGTGTTATCCTGTAAAATAAGTATAAATGGTAACCACCGAAAATCTTAATAATATTAGATTGTTATCGGATTTGCACCAGTATGTAAAATGCAATCTCGATTGGATGTTTAAAAGTGGATTAAAGTTCGAGTACAAATTTTGAACTGGAAAAACATACATACGATTGTTGAAGTAACATAAAAACTTATAAAAAAAACATAATTTTTGTTAAAAGAAATCATAAGAGAAACAGTATCAAATCCTGACAAAATAAAACATATGTTATTTTAGCCAATTTGAGATTTAATCATAATACTTGTAGGATTTTTTTTCAAAGCGCAGATACACATGAAGTAAGATCTTCGAATACTTTAAACACTTGGTATATGATCCCTCAAAGCCAAGCCGAACTCATTTGTTTTCAGAGTAGAAAAGTGGCATAAGTCATGCATTTTTAAAGTTTCATAACTCACTCAATTTTAGCGTTATATGAATGGGACATTTATTGTCTTACTTGTCAGTGTAATAGGAAAAAATTACTAAATATAACTTATAGGACCGGGGGACCGTATAAAAATTTAAATTTCGTAATTTTTTAAGAAATGTTTTTATTGACCCAAATTGCTTTTAAAATGTTTCTTTACCTGATTTAAAACATTTTTGTAATTGGAACTATAGGTCTATGACTAACGGTTTAGGAATTAGCCATTGGACACCGTTGAGACCGGACACCCTGTATAAATTTCATAAAAATTAATTGATTTTCTTTCCAAAAGTGGAAGTGTATATAAATGTATTTTTTAATTTCCGCTGAATATTGTTCCATAAAAAAAGACAATCCCGAAAATATTAGGATTTCGCAGAAAAAATCCCGGGATTTTCAGGATTAAAAATGCAGCGAGATCCCGGGATTGTACTCCCTACCCGTGACATTCACGTAGCAATAAAAAAAAGATAAATTCATTAATTAATCAAAAGATTTCCTTTCACTCGTGATTATTAAAACATATAATTAACGTACTCTTTATCACATTTTATAGGAGACAGTACGGTACTTGTTATTTATAGGGGTCTTGACACAACTCAGTCAAAAAAAGGGGAATTTTTTGACAGGTAAGGCAAACTGTGTACGTGTACTTAATCACTACTGATTATCACACGGTGCCCTCCAAAAGGAGTATTTTAGATGGTATTTTTCGTGAAATTTATGTATGTATGCACTGCATTCTATAAGATTTCACAAAAATCTATTATAAAAAATATATATATATATATATATTTTTTAAAGTGTCGACATATTGTTACTCTTTTAAAGCTAAAATAGTGTGGACTTAAAATGCGGTTGCCAAATCACGATTTACAAACATGTCTCCAATATACTTTGAGCTACAGATCCTTAATTGTGATACTGGCAAAGAGAAAATTATATTACTTTGACTCAATCATATTAAATCTTTAGGTTTTATGAACGAAAATACGATTTTCTTTTAAAAAATAAAGTAATTTTAATTCATATTTTCTAAACTTTACGGCTTTAAGAATTAAAATTCATCAAAATCCGGTTTTTTCTGGCAGTCAGGTTAATTTTTTACTTTTAAGGGAAAAAAAAAAAAAAAACTATTTTTTGCTAATTATGACGTCATTTACGACATGGATAATTTTGCGGTGCATATTATTGACATTTACTATCCATTTTCTTTTTAAACTTTCTTTTTCCACTTATTTCAATTTTGAATTGTAAATTAAGTCTTCATGTTAACCGTGCGCAGACGATAAACCGTCAGTTTTGATAATAATTTTCTTTAAAAATTAAACATTAATACTATAACTAAATCCTTCTTTATTTCAACATCAAAGCATGTCCGCTTTATTTTCCATATATGACGAAATATTCGCCTTCTTTCCGTACTTACTCAAAATTCATTCACTTTGTATTATTGAAAATACTTGAAAATTTCCGTTTTATATCCAATATGACGTCACATTCATATATATATATTTCAATTCTTAATTGTTTTATTTAATTTTCTTTCTTCACGTGAAAATCTTTCAATTGAAAATTAATTATTCAGGAAAAATTCGTCTTATAATTTTTTGGCAACGAAAAAAGAAAGATGGTTAAATTTTATAGAAAATTTTTCAATTGATTCTGTATGAAAAATAAGAAAATTTTAAATTATTAAGAAAAATATTTGAATAAAATAATAAAACTCAGCCTATGGTCATTTTAGGGTTATAAATCCAAGGGCTGCCACGGGCGACTATTTTTTTTAATTCTATTTCGCACTACTTTTTCAAAACATAAAACTTTTACGAAAGCCTTGGCAACAATTGCAACAAAAATATACTACAAAATGTATATTTTGAATAGTGGTGCGAATGGAATATAAAAATAGTCGCCTGTGGCAGCCCTGTAATCCATCTATATACAAAGACATTAATTCATCCGTTTTGACGTTGACTTCATTCAAACATTCTCACATACGTTTTCGCATTTATAATATGATATGATATGATAAGGATGTTACAATTACACAACTTAAAAAAAATAATAATAATGATTATACATATATTTTCCCTACTCAAATTGTTTTTAGACATTTAGAGATGACTTCCTGATATCTAGGGAGTTTTTAGAAGAATGGAAGTATTTCCTAAAATCTTGGGCAAAAAGATATTTTTTATTAAACTTTAAATTTGTTTTATAATATTGGAAGTTTTATTATGCTTTGACCGTTCTAAAGTTTCTTTTTTTCTCACATAATGTTTTGCTAAAAGAAAAAAAAAAAAAAAAAAAAAAAAAAATCCTCAAATTTTAGATTATAGATATTTGTATTAATTTTAAAAAGATATTTTTTGAAAAAAAAAAACTATTAAATTTTATGAAATCAAAATATATTGTAGAGCTACTAAAGACTATTAACAGGTACATTTTCATAATTTTTCCGTTACAAACGTGAGAAATAATGATGTTATTTAAAAAAAATAATAAGAAGAAAACATACATACGAAGAGCAATTACCAGTTTTTAGTCAAATATTCAACGGGTTCACATTTTTAATAAGCGCCTTAACCCTTTAGTGCGCAGCTTTGTATATATGCAAACAACAGTGTTTAGAATTTAATAGATTTTTTTTTTTATTCGTATATACCTAATTCAAACCAGAAAATTAAAATAGCAATATTTGCTTTAATTAATAACAGACATTCCGTATTTAAGTAAAGCGAAATTAACCATTGAAATTTTCTAGTGTAAAGACAGATCCTCTGAACTACGCAATTTCTAGAACGTATTCTGTCATGGGAATTAAAGAGTTAAATGTAAAGTTTTATAAAATAAATAATAATATAAAATAAGGCATTTGGAGATATACTTATTAAAATATTTACTAATTTGCATTATTTTGGCGTTAAACAACCACGCGACAGCAGTTTTTACTTCTAATGCAGATGTGCAACAGAAGAAAAGATTGACGTATTATATGAAAAATGTATCTCTGATTTTTTTCATTATTTTTCCTGTTTAGTGAACCTTTCAGAGAATCATATATAATTTTTTCGAAACAAAATAAAAAATCGCGCATTTAAGGGTTAAAAGTATGTTTTTGGCACTCACATAAATATTTACAAATATGTGCATTAAAATAATAATAATAATAAAAAAACAAGTGGGTAAGTGTGATCACAGATCGCACAGAGGGTTTCGTTTAATATTCCTTTCAAAACACCTTATCCTTTTGCGAAATCTGTTAGTTCCACATTTCGCAACCAGGGGGCGATTTCTATTGTACACAAACCTCTATCCTAACGAAACTCCGTTTTACAACCTATCCACAGGTATATTTGTCGAGGGGATCGGGTCTATAGCACCCGAGATAGGTAGGCGCCCCCCGGCGGTAAAAAGTGGAACTGAAATATGTAAGACTATGTGCATAATATGAAAGAGTGGTCAAAGTGGTGTCGGCAAAAGTTAGAAAAGCACCCACCGGGCTTTTCATCATAAAATTGAAAATTTTATGATTTTTCGTATGATCACAAGTGTTCTGCTATACGTATGCAAAATTTCAAGTCTTCAACTTAAATAGGAGCTCAGTTAGATAAAAAACTTAAAATGCACAAGTTAGAGCCCAGAGGTTTAAATATAAGGTTTTTCAAAATTTTATGATTTGTCGGTTGATGTGATGCGTTCAGCTGTAAGTATACAAAATTTCAAGTCTTAAACTTAATTAGGGGCTCAGTTAGAACAAAAAGATTAAAATACACAAGTTAAAGCCCAGAGGGTTAAATATAAGACTTTTTCAAAATTTTAGGATTTGTTGTTTGATGTGAGGTGTTCAGCTATAAGTATGTAAAATTTCAAGTCTTAAACTTAATTGGGGGCTCAGTTAGAAGAAAAAGATCAAAATACACAAGTTAAAGCCCAGAGGGTTAAATGTAAGACTTTTTCAAAATTTTAGGATTTGCTGTTTGATGTGAGGTGTTCAGCTATAAGTATGTAAAATTTCAAATCTTAAACTTAATTGGGGGCTCAGTTAGAAGAAAAAGATCAAAATACGCAAGTTAAACCCCAGAGGATTAAATGTAAGACTTTTTCAAAATTTTATGGTTTTTCGTTTGATGTGAGTATTCAGCTATAAGTAGGCAAAATTTCAAGTCTTAAACTTAATTAGGGGCTCAGTTAGAACAAAAAGATCAAAATACACAAGTTAGAACACAGAGGGTTAAATATAAGACTTTTTCAAAATTTTATGATTTTTCGTTTGATGTGAGTGTTTAGCTCTAAGTAGGCAAAATTTCAAGTCTTAAACTTAATTAGGGGCTCAGTTAGAAGAAAAAGATCAAAATACACAAGTTAGAGCATAGAGGGTTAAATATAAGACTTTTTCAAAATTTTATGCTTTGTCGTTTGATGTGAGTGTTCAGCTATAAGTATGCAAAATTTCAAGTGTTAAAC
This sequence comes from Maratus speciosus, assembly GCA_963932465.1. Taxonomy (NCBI): domain Eukaryota; kingdom Metazoa; phylum Arthropoda; class Arachnida; order Araneae; family Salticidae; genus Maratus; species Maratus speciosus. Next base: position 493,377,254 of record OZ010797.1, on the reverse strand, counting down.
TTAATTAGGGGCTCAGTTTAAAAAAAAAAAAGCTTAAAATACACAAGTTAGAGCCGAGAGGGTTAAATATAAGACTTTTTCAAAATTTTATGATTTGTCGTTTGATGTGAGCGTTCAGCTATAAGTATGCAAAATTTCAAGTCTTCAACTTAATTGGGGTCTCAGTTAGAACAAAACGATTAAAATACACAAGTTGGAGCCCAGAGGGTTAAATATAAGACTTTTTCAAAATTTTAGGATTTGTCGTTTGATGTGAGGTGTTCAGATATAAGTATGCAAAATTTGAAGTCTTAACCTTAATTAGGGACTCAGTTAGAACAAAAAGATTAAAATACACAAGTTAGAGCCCAGAGAGTTAAATATAAGACTTTTAAAAAATTTTATGATTTGTCGTTTGATGAGAGGAATTCAGCTTTAAGTATGCAAAATTTCAAGTCTTAAACTTAATTAGGGGCTCAGTTAGAACAAAAAGATTAAATACAAAAGTTGGGGCCCAGAGAGTTAAACATGAGGCTTTTTCGAGTTTTTTGCACCAATCGTTCATGGCCCTTCTACCAGCAACACCTGTGCAAAATTTCGTAGACCTGCGCCCTTTGGTTTCCGAGTTTTTGTGGTTACAAACATACGCGCACAGATTTTAATAGTATAGACTAGCTGGCTTCGCCCGCTAGCGGGCCCCTCCTTTTCATGAACCCCTTCTCTTCATAATTCCCTCCTTTTTTATAAAATCTCGAAGCGAACGATCCTCGAACCGGGTCCCCGCTCGCTACGGTACCGTGTAGCAGGCGTGCTGCGCACGCACTACAAAATCTTGTGAAATGGCAATCTCGCCAGAAAGAACCTCGAACCGGGTCCCCGCTGTCTACGGCACCGTATAGCAGGCGTGCTGAGCACGCCTGCAAAATCTTGTGCAAAAGGCAATCTCGCTCGAACGAACCTAGACCCGGGTCACCGTTGCCTACGGCACCGTATAGCAGGCGTGCTACGCACGCACTGCAAACTCTTTAAAAAAAGCGTACCGCGCTCGAACAAAAGTCGAACCGAGTTCCCGATGCCTTCTGCACCGTATTGCAGACGTGCTGCGCACGCACTGTAAAAAATTTTAAAAAAGTCTTTCGCTATAACGAAAGTCGAATGCCTAATTTTAACAAAATCGCGTTATGTTAGTTCCGTATTCCACCACCTGGGAGCGCACTGTATTCTTAACAAAAACATATCTGAACGAAACGCGTTCACTCAACCTTTCAGTAGATACATGGGTCGGGATGGTGGCGGTCTTAACCAAGATTTCTGTTAGTTCCACTTTCCACCACTCTATTCATAACAAAAGTGTGTCGGAAGGAAAGTCCGTTAAACAACCGATCAGTAGATATGTTACTCGAGGTGGTGGCGGTCTTAAGCAAGAATTTAAGATATTTGCACAAATTACTATTCGGAAATAGTGGTAACTAAACTTTTGACATTTTTATATTTAATAAGTAGCATATATATCAATGTGCTAGCAGATCGCCTTGTTATAATTCAAAAATTTAACAAAATCGTGTTATGTTAGTTCCAAGTTCTACCACCAGGGAACGCACTCTATTCATAACAAAACTGTCTTGGAAGGAAAGTCCGTTAAACAACCTATCAGTAGATATGTTAAACAGATCGCCTTCTTAGATTGCCTAATTTTAACAAAGTAGCGTTATGTTAGTTCCGTATTCCACCACTAGGGTGCGCACTGTATTCTTAAAAAAACATATCTGAACGAAACGCGTTCACGAAACCTTTCCGTAGATACATGGGTCGGGATGGTGGCGGTCTTAACCAAGAATTCTGTTAGTTCCACATTCCCCCACCAGGGAGCGCATTCTATTTATTCATAACAAAATTGTGTCGGAAGGAAAGTCCGTTAAACAACCTATCAGTAGATATGTCACTCGAGATGTTGGCGGTCTTAAGCAAGAATTTAAGATATTTGCGCAAATTACTATTCGGAAATAGTGGTAACTAAACTTTTGACATTTTTATATTTAATAAGAAGCATATATCTCAATGTGTTATGAACTATCTTAATGTTTCAAGCAGATCGCCTTGTTATATTTCCTAAAATTAATTAAATCGCGTTATGTTAGTTCCACATTCTACCACCAGGGAGCGCACTCTATTCATAACAAAACTGTATCGGAAGGAAAGTCCGTTAAACAACCTATCAGTAGATATGTTAACCAGATCGCCTTGTTAGATTGCTTAATTTGAACAAAATCGCGTTATGTTAGTTCCGTATTCCACCACCAGGGAGCGCACTGTATTCTTAACAAAAACATATCTGAACGAAACACCTTCACGCACCCTTTCCGTAGATACATGCGCCGGGGTGGTGGTGGTCTTAACCAAGAACTCTGTTAGTTCCACATTCCACCACCAGGGAGCGCACTCTATTAATAACAAAACTGTGTCGAAAGGAAAGTCCGTTAAACAACCTATCAGTAGATATGTTACTCGAGGTGGTGGCGATCTTAAGCAAGAATTTAAGATATTTGCACAAATTACTATTCGCAAATAGTGGTAACTAAAATTTGACATCTTCATATTTAATAAGTAGCATATATCTCAATGTGTTATGAACTATCTTAAAGTCGCAAGCAGATCCCCTTGTTATATTTCCTAAAATTAATTAAATCGCGTTATGTTAGTTTCATATTCTACCACCAGGGAGCGCACTCTATTCATAACAAAACAGTTTCGGAAGGAAAGTCCATTAAACAACCTATCAGAAGATCTGTTAAACAGATCGCCTTGTTAGATTGCCTAATTTTAACAAAATCGCGTTATGTGATTTCCGTATTCCACCACCAGGGAGCGCTCTGTATTCTTAACAAAAACATGTGTCGACGAAACCCCTTCACGCAACCTTTCCGTAGATACATGGGTCGGGAAGGTGGCGGTCTTAACCAAGAATTCTGTTAGTTCCACATTCCACCACCAGGGAGCGCACTCTATTCATAACAAAACTGTGTCGGAAGGAAAGTCCGTTAAATAACCTATCAGTAGATATGTTTCTCGAGGTGGTGGCGGTCTTAAGCAAGAATTTAAGATATTTGCACAAATTACTATAAGGAAATAGTGGTAACTAAACTTTTGACATTCTTATATTTAATAAGTAGCATATATCTCAATGTGTTATGAACTATCTTAAAGTCGCAAGCAGATCGCCTTGTTATATTTCCTAAATTTAAGAAAATCGCGTTATGTTAGTTCCACATTCTACCACCAGGGAGCGCACTCTATTCTTAACAAAAACATGTCTGAACGAACCCCTTCACGCAACCTTTCCGTAGATACATGGGTCAGGAAGGTGGCGGTCTTAACCAAGAATTCTGTTAGTTCCACATTCCACCACCAGGGAGCGCACTCATTCATAACAAAACTGTATCGGAAGGAAAGTCCATTAAACAACCTATCAGTAGATATGTTAAACAGATCGCCTTGTTAGATTGCCTAATTTTAACAAAATCGCGTTATGTTAGTTCCGTATTCCACCACCAGGGAGCGCACTGTATTCTTAACAAAAACATATCTCAACGAAACGCCTTCACGCAACCTTTCCGTAGATACATGGGTCGGGATGGTGGCGGTCTTAATCAAGAATTCTATTAGTTCCACATTCCACCACCAGGGAGCGCTCTCTATTCATAACAAAACTGTGTCGAAAGGAAAGTCCGTTCAACAACCTACCAGTAGATATGTTACTCGAGGTGGTGGCGGTCTTAAGCAAGAATTTAAGATATTTGCACAAATTACTATTTGGAAATAGTTGTAACTAAACTTTTGACATTTTTATATTTAATAAGTAGCATATATCTCAATGTGTTATGAACTATCTTAAAGTTTCAAGACACATCTACTTGTTATTTTTCCTAATTTTAACAAAATTGCGTTACGTTAGTTCCGCATTCAGCCGCCAGGGAGCGCACTCTATTCGTACCAAAAGCGTATCTGAAGGAAACTCCTTCACACAACCTTTCCGTAGATACAGGAGTCGTAATGGTGGTGTTATTAACCAAGAAATCATAAGAGAAACAGTATCAAATCCTGACAAAATAAAACATATGTTATTTTAGCCAATTTGAGATTTAATCATAATACTTGTAGGATTTTTTTTCAAAGCGCAGATACACATGAAGTAAGATCTTCGAATACTTTAAACACTTGGTATATGATCCCTCAAAGCCAAGCCGAACTCATTTGTTTTCAGAGTAGAAAAGTGGCATAAGTCATGCATTTTTAAAGTTTCATAACTCACTCAATTTTAGCGTTATATGAATGGGACATTTATTGTCTTACTTGTCAGTGTAATAGGAAAAAATTACTAAATATAACTTATAGGACCGGGGGACCGTATAAAAATTTAAATTTCGTAATTTTTTAAGAAATGTTTTTATTGACCCAAATTGCTTTTAAAATGTTTCTTTACCTGATTTAAAACATTTTTGTAATTGGAACTATAGGTCTATGACTAACGGTTTAGGAATTAGCCATTGGACACCGTTGAGACCGGACACCCTGTATAAATTTCATAAAAATTAATTGATTTTCTTTCCAAAAGTGGAAGTGTATATAAATGTATTTTTTAATTTCCGCTGAATATTGTTCCATAAAAAAAGACAATCCCGAAAATATTAGGATTTCGCAGAAAAAATCCCGGGATTTTCAGGATTAAAAATGCAGCGAGATCCCGGGATTGTACTCCCTACCCGTGACATTCACGTAGCAATAAAAAAAAGATAAATTCATTAATTAATCAAAAGATTTCCTTTCACTCGTGATTATTAAAACATATAATTAACGTACTCTTTATCACATTTTATAGGAGACAGTACGGTACTTGTTATTTATAGGGGTCTTGACACAACTCAGTCAAAAAAAGGGGAATTTTTTGACAGGTAAGGCAAACTGTGTACGTGTACTTAATCACTACTGATTATCACACGGTGCCCTCCAAAAGGAGTATTTTAGATGGTATTTTTCGTGAAATTTATGTATGTATGCACTGCATTCTATAAGATTTCACAAAAATCTATTATAAAAAATATATATATATATATATATTTTTTAAAGTGTCGACATATTGTTACTCTTTTAAAGCTAAAATAGTGTGGACTTAAAATGCGGTTGCCAAATCACGATTTACAAACATGTCTCCAATATACTTTGAGCTACAGATCCTTAATTGTGATACTGGCAAAGAGAAAATTATATTACTTTGACTCAATCATATTAAATCTTTAGGTTTTATGAACGAAAATACGATTTTCTTTTAAAAAATAAAGTAATTTTAATTCATATTTTCTAAACTTTACGGCTTTAAGAATTAAAATTCATCAAAATCCGGTTTTTTCTGGCAGTCAGGTTAATTTTTTACTTTTAAGGGAAAAAAAAAAAAAAAAACTATTTTTTGCTAATTATGACGTCATTTACGACATGGATAATTTTGCGGTGCATATTATTGACATTTACTATCCATTTTCTTTTTAAACTTTCTTTTTCCACTTATTTCAATTTTGAATTGTAAATTAAGTCTTCATGTTAACCGTGCGCAGACGATAAACCGTCAGTTTTGATAATAATTTTCTTTAAAAATTAAACATTAATACTATAACTAAATCCTTCTTTATTTCAACATCAAAGCATGTCCGCTTTATTTTCCATATATGACGAAATATTCGCCTTCTTTCCGTACTTACTCAAAATTCATTCACTTTGTATTATTGAAAATACTTGAAAATTTCCGTTTTATATCCAATATGACGTCACATTCATATATATATATTTCAATTCTTAATTGTTTTATTTAATTTTCTTTCTTCACGTGAAAATCTTTCAATTGAAAATTAATTATTCAGGAAAAATTCGTCTTATAATTTTTTGGCAACGAAAAAAGAAAGATGGTTAAATTTTATAGAAAATTTTTCAATTGATTCTGTATGAAAAATAAGAAAATTTTAAATTATTAAGAAAAATATTTGAATAAAATAATAAAACTCAGCCTATGGTCATTTTAGGGTTATAAATCCAAGGGCTGCCACGGGCGACTATTTTTTTTAATTCTATTTCGCACTACTTTTTCAAAACATAAAACTTTTACGATAGCCTTGGCAACAATTGCAACAAAAATATACTACAAAATGTATATTTTGAATAGTGGTGCGAATGGAATATAAAAATAGTCGCCTGTGGCAGCCCTGTAATCCATCTATATACAAAGACATTAATTCATCCGTTTTGACGTTGACTTCATTCAAACATTCTCACATACGTTTTCGCATTTATAATATGATATGATATGATAAGGATGTTACAATTACACAACTTAAAAAAAATAATAATAATGATTATACATATATTTTCCCTACTCAAATTGTTTTTAGACATTTAGAGATGACTTCCTGATATCTAGGGAGTTTTTAGAAGAATGGAAGTATTTCCTAAAATCTTGGGCAAAAAGATATTTTTTATTAAACTTTAAATTTGTTTTATAATATTGGAAGTTTTATTATGCTTTGACCGTTCTAAAGTTTCTTTTTTTCTCACATAATGTTTTGCTAAAAGAAAAAAAAAAAAAAAAAAAAAAAAAAAAATCCTCAAATTTTAGATTATAGATATTTGTATTAATTTTAAAAAGATATTTTTTGAAAAAAAAAAACTATTAAATTTTATGAAATCAAAATATATTGTAGAGCTACTAAAGACTATTAACAGGTACATTTTCATAATTTTTCCGTTACAAACGTGAGAAATAATGATGTTATTTAAAAAAAATAATAAGAAGAAAACATACATACGAAGAGCAATTACCAGTTTTTAGTCAAATATTCAACGGGTTCACATTTTTAATAAGCGCCTTAACCCTTTAGTGCGCAGCTTTGTATATATGCAAACAACAGTGTTTAGAATTTAATAGATTTTTTTTTTTATTCGTATATACCTAATTCAAACCAGAAAATTAAAATAGCAATATTTGCTTTAATTAATAACAGACATTCCGTATTTAAGTAAAGCGAAATTAACCATTGAAATTTTCTAGTGTAAAGACAGATCCTCTGAACTACGCAATTTCTAGAACGTATTCTGTCATGGGAATTAAAGAGTTAAATGTAAAGTTTTATAAAATAAATAATAATATAAAATAAGGCATTTGGAGATATACTTATTAAAATATTTACTAATTTGCATTATTTTGGCGTTAAACAACCACGCGACAGCAGTTTTTACTTCTAATGCAGATGTGCAACAGAAGAAAAGATTGACGTATTATATGAAAAATGTATCTCTGATTTTTTTCATTATTTTTCCTGTTTAGTGAACCTTTCAGAGAATCATATATAATTTTTTCGAAACAAAATAAAAAATCGCGCATTTAAGGGTTAAAAGTATGTTTTTGGCACTCACATAAATATTTACAAATATGTGCATTAAAATAATAATAATAATAAAAAAACAAGTGGGTAAGTGTGATCACAGATCGCACAGAGGGTTTCGTTTAATATTCCTTTCAAAACACCTTATCCTTTTGCGAAATCTGTTAGTTCCACATTTCGCAACCAGGGGGCGATTTCTATTGTACACAAACCTCTATCCTAACGAAACTCCGTTTTACAACCTATCCACAGGTATATTTGTCGAGGGGATCGGGTCTATAGCACCCGAGATAGGTAGGCGCCCCCCGGCGGTAAAAAGTGGAACTGAAATATGTAAGACTATGTGCATAATATGAAAGAGTGGTCAAAGTGGTGTCGGCAAAAGTTAGAAAAGCACCCACCGGGCTTTTCATCATAAAATTGAAAATTTTATGATTTTTCGTATGATCACAAGTGTTCTGCTATACGTATGCAAAATTTCAAGTCTTCAACTTAAATAGGAGCTCAGTTAGATAAAAAACTTAAAATGCACAAGTTAGAGCCCAGAGGTTTAAATATAAGGTTTTTCAAAATTTTATGATTTGTCGGTTGATGTGATGCGTTCAGCTGTAAGTATACAAAATTTCAAGTCTTAAACTTAATTAGGGGCTCAGTTAGAACAAAAAGATTAAAATACACAAGTTAAAGCCCAGAGGGTTAAATATAAGACTTTTTCAAAATTTTAGGATTTGTTGTTTGATGTGAGGTGTTCAGCTATAAGTATGTAAAATTTCAAGTCTTAAACTTAATTGGGGGCTCAGTTAGAAGAAAAAGATCAAAATACACAAGTTAAAGCCCAGAGGGTTAAATGTAAGACTTTTTCAAAATTTTAGGATTTGCTGTTTGATGTGAGGTGTTCAGCTATAAGTATGTAAAATTTCAAGTCTTAAACTTAATTGGGGGCTCAGTTAGAAGAAAAAGATCAAAATACGCAAGTTAAACCCCAGAGGATTAAATGTAAGACTTTTTCAAAATTTTATGGTTTTTCGTTTGATGTGAGTATTCAGCTATAAGTAGGCAAAATTTCAAGTCTTAAACTTAATTAGGGGCTCAGTTAGAACAAAAAGATCAAAATACACAAGTTAGAACACAGAGGGTTAAATATAAGACTTTTTCAAAATTTTATGATTTTTCGTTTGATGTGAGTGTTTAGCTCTAAGTAGGCAAAATTTCAAGTCTTAAACTTAATTAGGGGCTCAGTTAGAAGAAAAAGATCAAAATACACAAGTTAGAGCATAGAGGGTTAAATATAAGACTTTTTCAAAATTTTATGCTTTGTCGTTTGATGTGAGTGTTCAGCTATAAGTATGCAAAATTTCAAGTGTTAAACTTAATTAGGGGCTCAGTTTAAAAAAAAAAAAGCTTAAAATACACAAGTTAGAGCCGAGAGGGTTAAATATAAGACTTTTTCAAAATTTTATGATTTGTCGTTTGATGTGAGCGTTCAGCTATAAGTATGCAAAATTTCAAGTCTTCAACTTAATTGGGGTCTCAGTTAGAACAAAACGATTAAAATACACAAGTTGGAGCCCAGAGGGTTAAATATAAGACTTTTTCAAAATTTTAGGATTTGTCGTTTGATGTGAGGTGTTCAGATATAAGTATGCAAAATTTGAAGTCTTAACCTTAATTAGGGACTCAGTTAGAACAAAAAGATTAAAATACACAAGTTAGAGCCCAGAGAGTTAAATATAAGACTTTTAAAAAATTTTATGATTTGTCGTTTGATGAGAGGAATTCAGCTTTAAGTATGCAAAATTTCAAGTCTTAAACTTAATTAGGGGCTCAGTTAGAACAAAAAGATTAAATACAAAAGTTGGGGCCCAGAGAGTTAAACATGAGGCTTTTTCGAGTTTTTTGCACCAATCGTTCATGGCCCTTCTACCAGCAACACCTGTGCAAAATTTCGTAGACCTGCGCCCTTTGGTTTCCGAGTTTTTGTGGTTACAAACATACGCGCACAGATTTTAATAGTATAGACTAGCTGGCTTCGCCCGCTAGCGGGCCCCTCCTTTTCATGAACCCCTTCTCTTCATAATTCCCTCCTTTTTTATAAAATCTCGAAGCGAACGATCCTCGAACCGGGTCCCCGCTCGCTACGGTACCGTGTAGCAGGCGTGCTGCGCACGCACTACAAAATCTTGTGAAATGGCAATCTCGCCAGAAAGAACCTCGAACCGGGTCCCCGCTGTCTACGGCACCGTATAGCAGGCGTGCTGAGCACGCCTGCAAAATCTTGTGCAAAAGGCAATCTCGCTCGAACGAACCTAGACCCGGGTCACCGTTGCCTACGGCACCGTATAGCAGGCGTGCTACGCACGCACTGCAAACTCTTTAAAAAAAGCGTACCGCGCTCGAACAAAAGTCGAACCGAGTTCCCGATGCCTTCTGCACCGTATTGCAGACGTGCTGCGCACGCACTGTAAAAAATTTTAAAAAAGTCTTTCGCTATAACGAAAGTCGAATGCCTAATTTTAACAAAATCGCGTTATGTTAGTTCCGTATTCCACCACCTGGGAGCGCACTGTATTCTTAACAAAAACATATCTGAACGAAACGCGTTCACTCAACCTTTCAGTAGATACATGGGTCGGGATGGTGGCGGTCTTAACCAAGATTTCTGTTAGTTCCACTTTCCACCACTCTATTCATAACAAAAGTGTGTCGGAAGGAAAGTCCGTTAAACAACCGATCAGTAGATATGTTACTCGAGGTGGTGGCGGTCTTAAGCAAGAATTTAAGATATTTGCACAAATTACTATTCGGAAATAGTGGTAACTAAACTTTTGACATTTTTATATTTAATAAGTAGCATATATATCAATGTGCTAGCAGATCGCCTTGTTATAATTCAAAAATTTAACAAAATCGTGTTATGTTAGTTCCAAGTTCTACCACCAGGGAACGCACTCTATTCATAACAAAACTGTCTTGGAAGGAAAGTCCGTTAAACAACCTATCAGTAGATATGTTAAACAGATCGCCTTCTTAGATTGCCTAATTTTAACAAAGTAGCGTTATGTTAGTTCCGTATTCCACCACTAGGGTGCGCACTGTATTCTTAAAAAAACATATCTGAACGAAACGCGTTCACGAAACCTTTCCGTAGATACATGGGTCGGGATGGTGGCGGTCTTAACCAAGAATTCTGTTAGTTCCACATTCCCCCACCAGGGAGCGCATTCTATTTATTCATAACAAAATTGTGTCGGAAGGAAAGTCCGTTAAACAACCTATCAGTAGATATGTCACTCGAGATGTTGGCGGTCTTAAGCAAGAATTTAAGATATTTGCGCAAATTACTATTCGGAAATAGTGGTAACTAAACTTTTGACATTTTTATATTTAATAAGAAGCATATATCTCAATGTGTTATGAACTATCTTAATGTTTCAAGCAGATCGCCTTGTTATATTTCCTAAAATTAATTAAATCGCGTTATGTTAGTTCCACATTCTACCACCAGGGAGCGCACTCTATTCATAACAAAACTGTATCGGAAGGAAAGTCCGTTAAACAACCTATCAGTAGATATGTTAACCAGATCGCCTTGTTAGATTGCTTAATTTGAACAAAATCGCGTTATGTTAGTTCCGTATTCCACCACCAGGGAGCGCACTGTATTCTTAACAAAAACATATCTGAACGAAACACCTTCACGCACCCTTTCCGTAGATACATGCGTCGGGGTGGTGGTGGTCTTAACCAAGAACTCTGTTAGTTCCACATTCCACCACCAGGGAGCGCACTCTATTAATAACAAAACTGTGTCGAAAGGAAAGTCCGTTAAACAACCTATCAGTAGATATGTTACTCGAGGTGGTGGCGATCTTAAGCAAGAATTTAAGATATTTGCACAAATTACTATTCGCAAATAGTGGTAACTAAAATTTGACATCTTCATATTTAATAAGTAGCATATATCTCAATGTGTTATGAACTATCTTAAAGTCGCAAGCAGATCCCCTTGTTATATTTCCTAAAATTAATTAAATCGCGTTATGTTAGTTTCATATTCTACCACCAGGGAGCGCACTCTATTCATAACAAAACAGTTTCGGAAGGAAAGTCCATTAAACAACCTATCAGAAGATCTGTTAAACAGATCGCCTTGTTAGATTGCCTAATTTTAACAAAATCGCGTTATGTGATTTCCGTATTCCACCACCAGGGAGCGCTCTGTATTCTTAACAAAAACATGTGTCGACGAAACCCCTTCACGCAACCTTTCCGTAGATACATGGGTCGGGAAGGTGGCGGTCTTAACCAAGAATTCTGTTAGTTCCACATTCCACCACCAGGGAGCGCACTCTATTCATAACAAAACTGTGTCGGAAGGAAAGTCCGTTAAATAACCTATCAGTAGATATGTTTCTCGAGGTGGTGGCGGTCTTAAGCAAGAATTTAAGATATTTGCACAAATTACTATAAGGAAATAGTGGTAACTAAACTTTTGACATTCTTATATTTAATAAGTAGCATATATCTCAATGTGTTATGAACTATCTTAAAGTCGCAAGCAGATCGCCTTGTTATATTTCCTAAATTTAAGAAAATCGCGTTATGTTAGTTCCACATTCTACCACCAGGGAGCGCACTCTATTCTTAACAAAAACATGTCTGAACGAACCCCTTCACGCAACCTTTCCGTAGATACATGGGTCAGGAAGGTGGCGGTCTTAACCAAGAATTCTGTTAGTTCCACATTCCACCACCAGGGAGCGCACTCATTCATAACAAAACTGTATCGGAAGGAAAGTCCATTAAACAACCTATCAGTAGATATGTTAAACAGATCGCCTTGTTAGATTGCCTAATTTTAACAAAATCGCGTTATGTTAGTTCCGTATTCCACCACCAGGGAGCGCACTGTATTCTTAACAAAAACATATCTCAACGAAACGCCTTCACGCAACCTTTCCGTAGATACATGGGTCGGGATGGTGGCGGTCTTAATCAAGAATTCTATTAGTTCCACATTCCACCACCAGGGAGCGCTCTCTATTCATAACAAAACTGTGTCGAAAGGAAAGTCCGTTCAACAACCTACCAGTAGATATGTTACTCGAGGTGGTGGCGGTCTTAAGCAAGAATTTAAGATATTTGCACAAATTACTATTTGGAAATAGTTGTAACTAAACTTTTGACATTTTTATATTTAATAAGTAGCATATATCTCAATGTGTTATGAACTATCTTAAAGTTTCAAGACACATCTACTTGTTATTTTTCCTAATTTTAACAAAATTGCGTTACGTTAGTTCCGCATTCAGCCGCCAGGGAGCGCACTCTATTCGTACCAAAAGCGTATCTGAAGGAAACTCCTTCACACAACCTTTCCGTAGATACAGGAGTCGTAATGGTGGTGTTATTAACCAAGAATTCTGTTAGTTCCGCATTCCACCACCAGGGAGCGCACACTATTCATAACAAAAGTGTATCTGAACGAAACTGTGTTAAAAAACCTATCAGTGGATATGTTACTCGAGTTGGTGGCGGTCTTAAGCTAGAAATTAAGAAACTTGCTAAAATTACTATTCGGAAATAGTGGTAACTAAAAATTTGACATTTTTATATTTAATAAGTAGCATATATCTGAGGACTCCCTCAAAAACGGTATCTAAAAAGGTCATAAAAGCTAATTTTTAAAAAAGACAACCAGCGCCTCTCCCCGTTTGCCTAAAAAGGATCCAAAACGCACCGCATTGTCGCTACACATGCAGATTCATTAAATAAAAATTAATATCGCAACTTACAAATAAGCTATCACGCACAGAAAGATAGAAATTATCCGATAACGGGCGAAGCACGCTGGTCTTTGTCATAATAATATCTGTAATTCGATTTAATTGGGATATTTAATCAAAAGTATTACCTCCCCCCCCCCCTTCCCATCGACACAAACCTAACAAAAATTATGCGATAACGGGAGAAGCACGCTTTTTCTCACCTCGAATATACTTATCTGATAGCGCTGAACCTCATGTAAATTGATATATTTCCTAATTTAAATTATTTCGTGGTTTAAAAAGCACGTGCCACCGCATTTCATGGAAATGAAACATAATTAATTAAATAGTAATTAATATCTCCGCTTGTAATTAAGCTAGGAGTTTGAACTGGGTATGTATGAAATCACCGAAGAATTTCAAATCAGGATGGCAAAAAATTTAATTAAAATTTTTAATATTTAAAAAGTTTAAATTTCGTATTAAAATAAAAACCGCAAGCGCGCCGTAATGTCTGAGATAAAAAATCAAGTCTGCAGTTTGCTAGCCTCGCCAGATAAAATCGGGGTTCAGCTTTCGTGAATCCTCCAATGGTAGTGCTCCGAAGCTAGCCTCGCAAATAGGGTCAATTGTAGTCAGAGAGGTGCTTTTGATAAATTAAAAAGGTGGATTGGTTAATTTTAGAAGTTAATTAGCCCGTAATTCGGTTAATTACCAACTTTTTCAAATTTTTATGATTTGTCGTTTGATGTGAGGTGTTCAGCTATAAGTACCCAAAATTTCAAGTCTCTAACATGTATAGTTTTTGAGAACGGTCTCTGTGACGGACAGACAGACAGAGGAGCGAGACGAATAGGGTTTCGTGAGATGAACGAAACCCTAAAAACGAAATTTGGAACAGAGATACTCAGATCCGATATTTAAAGTTTGAAAAAACCTTGCCCGAAACATTGGCTTTTCGTTGCTAAAGATCGACAATAGTAAATTTTCGAAATAGATTTATCATGGCGTTATGCGATTCCAAATCATCCATATTTATACATATACCGGGTGTCCCAAAAATGACTGATGGATTTTAAAAATTGAATAACTAGCAAAAGGAGACAGATATCTAAAAATTTTTTTGCTGGAGGGTTATTTAAGATGTCAGAAGTTTTTATGCTGTGATTTCCAGTTTTAGTTACAAATAGCAGCGATAGATGGCGCTGCAAGCAAAAGGCGCTAAAACCAGGTTCGATTTTTTTTTTTATCTTTCTCTTCTCCCATGCGAAAAAAAGAGATTAAAATGTTTTGAATGGATTCCGAAGTACCAAAATTCGGGTTTGGAATTAGCACCTACTTCTCGCAGCGCCATCTATTGTTTAAAATTCGAACTAAAATCAAGAATCACAGTACAGAAACTCCTGACCTCATACATAACCCTCCTGCAAGAATTGTTTTAATATCTGTCACCGTTTGCAAGTTATTGAATTTTAAAATCCATGAGTCATTTTTGGGACACCCGGTATTTATATGTATGTAAACTTTATATGGGACCTAAGATGCATTATTTCCTTTGAATGATATTTTAAAATGCGTTTCCGATCATAGTATGAGTGTTTTGAGTAACATCGCAAGACCTAATGTGACACGACTTCTAATTATAAACAGGGCCAAACAAAAAATTCGGATTCCACATATTATCATTGCTTGAGACACCTTTTAGTTGTGATTGCACTTCATACATTTTACACTACTATTTAACTGGACTGGAGACATTGCTCCGCCCACATTATTTTGTTAAATTTCTCATATCAACTCAAAAAAGCCGGTTGGCAAGAAAACATGCTAGGTAAAGTGAACAAAATTTTTAAATTTGAATACCAGTATTTTAGTTTGGAAATTTTCATATTATTTAATCCCAGATTTTGAGCGATTAAATAAATCCAAATTACAAAGTAGCAATAACTGGTGTCAAAGAGTTAAAAGAGATGTAAAAAAGGCTCGTCGTTAATGGGTTAATGTTTACGGCTATTTCCATAGGTTTAAAACAAAATTCATGGGGTCAACACAAATTCATGTAACGGATACAATTTTGCACAGTAAATCAAAAAATCTGTAAGGTTACTAACAAGGAAGGTCTCCATACGGGCATAGTCAGAAAAATCTGAAAAAATCACACAGTGTTCTTCTCATTTGGATATATATGTTCATAAAAAAATTTTGGCGGAATCTCGATAGAACGTTCGTAAAAAAAAAAAAAAAAAAAAAAAAAAAAAAAAAAAAAATTTCGTTTATTTAGCGATTTATCATCGGTTTCCGATGAAATGAAATTTCGAAAATTACTTTTTTATGTCGAATTCTCTTTAAGATAAAAATGTTTCATATTGAACTTGTTTAAACGAATTTAATGTAATAAACTTTAGTTTTGTCAGTTTTAGTTTAATTTAACTATAGTTTTGTCACATATATATATCGATATATATATTTATAATGAAAGTTAAATGTCAAATTTTAGGAATTAATGCATTAAAATCGTTTGCGAAGAAAAGTACTGCTCGCCAAATCGCGTGACGCTTTCGTCTTTCCGCGCCAAATACTCGAAAGTATTTTTATTTTTTTTTACAGACTTTCTACTGTAATTCCGCCGCTAAATTTGACTGATCCTTTATTACATACATAAGTAGTTTAATTGGAATTTTTTTTCAAAATATTCTGAGTATGCCCGGTATGGAGACCTTCCTTGGAAGAATTTTTTTAGGAAACTGGGATGCCTAGAACTTTTTATGTAACTGCAACGCGCATTATAGATAAATTTTTAGTAAGATTACTGTACTTTTAGTAGATTCTTTTGTAAAGCTACATATTTATGTAGCTTTACAAGAACTATTTTTGTGGTTTTACATATTTTTCTGTAGAGTGTACAGATAAAATTTTAGTACGCGTACAGATATGTGTAACTTTACATCTGTAGAATTACAGATTTTTTTTTTTTTTTTACAGTGTAGGATTTTTTGAAACGTTTGTATGGTTCCCTGAATTTCCACACCAGTATTTACTAACAAGGGAAGTGCAAGAAATATTACGCGCCGATTTTAGATTTTTATTTGAGAAAGTAGTGCGAGACGAATTAAAACAAGCTGGAAATTGCTCGTGAAACGTGGCAAATGAGGTGCGTTCGTACTATAACTAGTTTTATAAATATTTTTTTGCACCGCCTTATTGTACTAAATGTATATTTTAGTGCACTTCATAAGTGCATATCAATATCGTTCAGTTCGAAAGACTGTAACATCATTAAAATGCACTTGAAATAATTTTTTTCCCATTGGCCTTAATGTAACGGAAAACTTTTGACTGCCCCTGTAATAATCCATCCGATTTTCATAAAATTTGAAAGGAGTCGAGAAAATGTTGCAACAATTATATATATAAAATTTCAGACCATTCGGAAGGCTGTGACATCATTAAAAAGCTCTTGCAATAATATTTCCTATTGGCCGTCATGTAACGGAAAACTTTTGAGTGTTCCTGTCATTAAACTATACATCCGATTTTCATAAAATTTGAAATGACTCGACAAAATTATGCAACAATTATATATTTTAATTTTCAAATGATTCTGTCAGGTAGTTTTTGCGCTGTTATATGCGGACGGACAGACAGACGAATAGACAGACAGACGGACGGACCGAACGGCGACGATAAGTACTACGTATTTATACAATTACGAACGTACCTAAAAATAGTCCCCAATGGTTAGCCTTGTAAATGAATTGTTTCGTGTGCTGTGTGTGTGTGTTGGTGGTTGTGGTCTTGTATGTAGAAGTGTGCAGGAAGCCATTTAACAGAAAAAATTATACATTTAATGGCATAACAAATCTTACAGCATAAATACATTATAATAAATAAACAAATTCCGTGACATAAATTGTCAGATATCTTCAAAACGGCTGATTTGCGACGGGTAGTGTCTTTAAGTTTCTTACTCCTCGCGACGAGATCTTTAGAGCGAAACTACTTTTGTCAAAATCGGCTGAAACACTTCTTGCGCTTCCCTAGTAAGAAGTTTTCTTGAATTTTTTTTAATCTCAGAAAATTAGGCGGAATGAACGTTAAAAAATTATTGGTATGCAAATTGAAGGAGTCCATACAAATGCTAAAAAAACTAATATGTTGTGGCCACCATAAAACTTTCTTCTATGTAAATCACGTCAATTAAATCATTTAAATAGTACAAGAAATAACATCAATTTAGCACCAATTCATATCAAAGTATATCTGAATTTGAAGTTTGATGAAAATTCGTGAATTAGTTCTAGAGATAGAGCTATAGCGGAAATTCTCTAAAATGTAGCATAGCAGCGCCACCTGTAGAGCTATTTACACCAAAACATAAACAGCACTAATTGATATCAAGGTATACCTGAATCCGAAGTTTGATGAAATTTCGTGCAACAGTTATTGAGATAGAGTTACAGTGGATATTCGGAAAATGTAGCATAGCAGTGCCACCTGTTGAGTGATTTGCACCAAAATATATTAAACGTCAATTCATGTGAAGGACTAATTGAATCTGAAGTTTGATGAAAATCCGTGCATTACTTCTGGAGATGGAGCTATTGTGAAAATCGTGAAAAAATCTGCGTAGCAGCGCCACTTGTTGAGCAATTTACACCAAAAACTAATCAGCACCATTTTATATCAGGTAATAACTGAATCTAAAGTTTTATTAAAACCCGTTCATTAGTTCTTGAGATTTTTTGTTAAAATTTGTGTCACATACATACAGACAGACAGAGTCACAGACTCACAGACAGACATTTTGTAAAAACATATTTTTCGGGTTCTCTGACCCCTAAAACGTATAAATCCATCGAAAACCGAAAGTCTAAAAATTTCACGAATCCAATACTTTCTTCTTGTAAAGATAGAATAAAGTAAAAACGCCTACGACAGCTTCAGTTTTTGAGACAGCACGTAAGGCCTAGTAGTCCAGGCAATAGGGCATTTTACATAGCAAAATTAATGGTAGTTCTGGAAATCGGCTTACTTCATGTTTTTTGTGTCGCTGAATCCGAATTTGTATTTTCCCACCAAAATTTCCCCCGGCAACCCCCAAAAATTTTGGTAAAAAGCCCCCCAAAAAAGGTTTTTATTAAAAAAATCAATTTTTTTATTATTTTAGGGGAAAAGTATCTAGAAATTCAGAAAGTAGACAAAATTTGCAACAAATTAGATACATGACATTATGACTTAGGATGAAGGGGAAGTGGGGGATCTGCCTCGGAGCATGCGCACGGTGCTGCGTGGACTAAGTTGCGCAATTCCACTTAACCACTCACACGTTTACATTCGCCTTCCCATCTCCCCTCCGAACTTTCCTTATAAGGTTTACTTTAAGTTTTTTGGGTTGCTGAATTTGAATTTTTAACTTACCTCCAAAATCCCCCCCCCCTTCGAAAACTCCCCAAAATAGTTGTTATTAGCTTAAATTTCTTATTCTTTTAGTGGAAAAGCATTACGAAATTCAGAAACTAGACAAAATTTGCAACAAATAGGATATATGACATTATGACTTACGATAAACGGGGAGAGAGGGGGCTGCCTCGGAACATTCCTCGCGCGCTTTTCTCAAAAACCAAATTTTTTCAAAAAATCAATTTTTTGGTGGTTGCCGGTTGAAATTTTGGTGGGAAGTTACAAATTCGGATTCAGCGAACCCAAAAAGCATAAAGTGAGTCGAAATCGAGAACTAGCATTAATTTTTCCAGGTAAAATCCCCTATTGCCTGGACTTCATAACTTAGTGTAGGTAGCGCCGCAGCGCATGTTCAGAGGCAGCCCTCCCCCTCCCCGTTCATCCTATGTCATAATGTCATATATCCTATTTGTTGCAAATTTTGTCTAATTTCTGAATTTTGTAATACTTTTCCACTAAAACAATAAGAAATTTAAGATAAAAACAACTAATTGGGGGGGGGGGGGTCGGGGGGGAAATTTTGGGGGGAAGTTAAAAATTCGGATTCAGCGACCCAAAAAACTTAAAGTGAACCTTATACAGAAAGTTCGGAGGGGAGATGGGAGGGCGAATGTAAACGTGTGAGTGGTTAAGTGGAATTGCGCAACTTAGTTCACGCAGCACCGCGCGCATGTTCCGAGGCAGATCCCCCCTTCCCCTTCGTCCTAAGTCATAATGTCATATATCTAATTTGTTGCAAATTTTGTCTACTTTCTGAATTTCTAGATACTTTATATTTTTTTAATAAAAACCTTTTTTGGGGGGCATTTTACCAAAATTTGGGGAGGTTGCCGGGGAAATTTTGGTGGCAAGTTAAAAATTCGGATTCAGCAACTCAAAAAACATATAGTAAGCCTTTTTCCAGAACTACCATGAATTTTGCTAGGTAGAGACCCTATACGGTCTCTATTTCCTGGGCTATAGTAAGTCGTTGCGAAATAAAGAAAGCCAGCAGATGTTTTTAAGCACGTTGCGTTTTGACTGATAGTTAAGTATTTGAATCCGTTCTGTATAGTTGCATGTCCGTTGTCAATGTAAGAATGTGTATCGTCTCCCTTAATAAAGTACTATCTTTTAATTTTTTCTATCTTTACAAGAACAATGTACTAGATTCGTGAAATTTTTCGACTTCGGGTTTTCGACGGATTTACACGTTTTAGGTATCAGAGATACCAAAATACATGTTTTTACAAAATACCTGTTTGTGAGTTTGTGAATCTGTTTGTATGTGACACAAATATTGTTGGCGCTCTATTTCCAAAACTATCGAATGGAATTTAATAAAAATTTATATTTAGTTAGTACCTGATGTAAGTTGGTGCTGGATAGTTTTTGGCGTAAATCGCCCAACAGGTGCGCTGTTATGCTGAATTTTTCATGATTTACGCAATAGCTCTATCAAAAGATAATTAATGCACGGATTTTCTTCAAATTACAGATTCTGTTAGTTGTTGACATAATTTGCTTTGGTGTTAATCGTCGGTGGCGCTGCTATGCTGGATTCGCAATAGCTCTATCTAAAAAAAACTAATGCACGGATTTTCATCAAATTTCAAATTCTGTTAGACGTTGAGATAAATTGTTGTTGGTTAGGTTTTGGTTACACCTAACAGGTGGCGCTGCTTTTACAGGCTGCGTTTTGCAGGATTTACAGGATTTCAACGATAGTCCTATCTCAAGAACTAGTGCACGGAATTTCATATGTTTAGAATTTTCATAAAGGACATTGATTGCCATTTAATTTTGACAGCGTGATAGCCAATTTTGAAGTATTAACATGTATGAAATAGAAGAAAGTTTTGGGATTGGTACATCCGACTGTTAGAGAATTCAGAATATTTTTGAAGGAATCAAAAACCAGAATAATACATTAATTAACTGAGATCAAATATTTTCTTGCATTTTATAATTTTATGGTTTCGAATATTGTTTTAATCAGAATGCGTTTCAAGATAAAGAAATGCAAAATTTTTACTTTCAGTAACTGACAGATGGGAAATCGAATGAGGGAATGAATTTTATAGGGGTTCATGTTGAGATTTTCCTAGTTCTTATAAGAATGTATCGGTTCTTCTGAAATATTTCATTAGAAAGGTCAAAAATAAGGAACCAATGTAAACAGTTATTTTCCGCAAAATTTATAATTATAATCATGACTATCGTTCAGACCTTTTTACTTTCTTCTATCTTTACAAGAAGAATGATTGGATTCATGAAAAATTTCAACTTTCGGTTTTCGACGGATTTATCCGTCTTAGAAGGTCCTGAATATGATTTCAGGAAAATGCTCTATGAGTCTGTCTGTCACCTGCGAGTCTTCGAGTCTGTCCGCATGTATGTGACACAAATTTTGTAAGTGCTCTATCTCAAGAACTAATGGACGGAATTTTCACAAAACTTGAGATTCAGTTAGTTCTTGATATGAATTGTTGCTGATTATGTTTTGGTGTAAATCAACCAAAAGGTGGCGCTGCTATG
This sequence comes from Maratus speciosus, assembly GCA_963932465.1. Lineage (NCBI taxonomy): Eukaryota > Metazoa > Arthropoda > Arachnida > Araneae > Salticidae > Maratus > Maratus speciosus. The sequence goes on along the minus strand of OZ010797.1, from coordinate 493,356,106 downwards.
CTGCATTTTTTTACGATTTCCGCAATAGTTGTATCTCAAGAACTAATGCACGAATTTTAATCAAACTTCAGATTCGAGTATACCTTGGTAAATATTGTTGCTGAATATGTTTTGGTGCAAATTGTCCAACAGGTGGCGCTGCAATGCTGTGTTTTTTACGACTTCCGCAATAGCTCTATCTCAAGAACTAATGCATGGATATTCACATAACTTCAGATTCAGTTAGACATTGACACAAGTTGTTGACGATTACGTTTTCGCGTCAATCGTCCGATAGGTGGCTCTGCTATGCTGTATTTTTCACACTTTTCCCAATAGCCCTATCTCAAAAATTAATTCCCGGTTTTTCATCAAATTTCAGATTCTGTTGGACGTTGACACAAGTTGTTGTTGGTTAGATTTTGGTGTAAATCACCTGACAGGTGGCGCTGCTATGTTGCATTTTGCAGGATTTACACGATTTCAGCGAGAGTCCTATCTCAAGAACTAGTGCATGGAAATTCATACCTTTAGAATCCTCATAAATGGCATTGATTGCCGTTTAATTTTGACACTGCGACAAACGAATGTTGAAGCTTTAACATGTATGAAATAGAAGAAATTTTTGGGATTGGTACGTCCGACTAGTTTGTTAGAGAATTCAGAATATTATTGAAGGAATCAAAAACTAGAATCAGGTATTAGTTAATTGAAATCAAGTATTTACTTGCATTTTATAATTTTATGATTTCGAATATAATCATCATGCGTTTCAAGATAAAGAAATGCAAATTTGTACTTTCAATAACTGACAGATGACAAATCGAATGAAATACAGTCAGACCTCTATTTAACGAACCTCTATTTTGCGAATTTCTCTATTTTGCGAACTTTTCCTTGGAACCAAGAACATTTTGCGAATTTTTTCGTAAAATAACCTCCAAATAGCGAAGTGCACTCTCTATTTAACGAACTTTTTCTTGTGATCAAGAATTTTTTTTCTCCCCATTTTTCAAAATATTTCTGGACATTTCAAACTAATTCTTTCTTTAAACACATTTTATGATGTTCAATGGTCTTGAACTGGTTTTACCAGGCGTCTTCTTTGTCAGCAGTGAGAATTTGGTAAGTACGGAGGACGAAGACGATAATCCCTTAGAGTAACTTAAAAAAATGTGGATACAGCGAGAAAAAAAAGAAGAAATTAACCATGATGTGCTGATTGATGATTGTATTTCACTTAATTTTGAAATTGAGATTTCGGAAACACTATCCGAATTGGATATTTTCGACAGTGTGAAAAATAAAAACAATACAGCAGTGAATTGCGATGAAGACGAATATGATGATGAGGGAAATGATCATGATGCTGGAATTAACAAAACTTCGTATGATGAAATGCTAAAATCATTTGAAACAACCGACGCGGATTATAGTTAGAAGAAAATACGCATGAAGGGGGCTTTGGTGCATTGCACATATGCGAGACGTATTATGAGAGAAAACAATTTTTAAAATAAAAAACTCAGGCAAAATTAACAGAGTTTCTCAGAAATTAAATTTAAGGACGCATATGTTAATGTAGGGTTAAAATTAATTGTTATAATAATAATAAATGTGATAATGTCATTAAAATTCGTTAATTTTAATGAAAAACTATTTACTTTAAACAGAAAATAACAGTGTATTCCCGGACAATGTTTTGTCTTCCTTGCCGATTTCAAAGATTTAAACACATAGAAAAAATGAATTGATGATGGCTATTGGTGGGTAAAATAAATAAAACAAATCGATATAATGTATTTAAAAAATGTGATTAATTACTTTTAGTAAAAATATTTAGTGTTTATGAATTTAAAATCTGATTTATTTAGTTTAAAGTATTTTAAAAGGTGAGTCTCTATTTAACGAATTTTCCATATAACGAACTTTTTTCCGGGATTTAGTGACTTCGTTAAATAGAGGTTCGACTGTAGTTTTATAGGGGTTCATGTTGAGATTTTCCTAGTTCTTATAAAAATGAATCAGTCTCTCTGAAATATTTCATTTGAAAGGAGGTGTAGATCAAACATAAGGAACAAATGTAAACAGTTATTTTCTGCAAAATTTAGAATTAAAATCATGACTATCGTTCAGACTTTTTAATTTCTTCTATCTTTAAATGAAGAAAGTATTGGATTCATGAAAAATTTCGACTTCCGGTTTTCGATGGATTTATACGTTTTAGAAGATCCTGAACACGATTTGATGATTTTTAGGAAATGTCTGTCCGTCACTATGTCTTTTACTCTGTGAGTCTGTATGTGATGAAAATTTTGTGGGCGCTCTATCTCTAGACCTAATGCACGGAATTTCACAAAACTTTATCAGTTAGACCTTGAAATAAAGTGGTTCTGATTACTTTTTGGTGTCGATTGTCCAACAGGTGGCGCTGCTGTGTTGCATTACTCGTGATTATCGCAGTAACTCACTCACAAGAACTAATGCACGAATTTTCATCCAAATTCAGATTCAGTTTGTCCCTGATATAAATTAGTTCTGTTTAGTTTCTGGTGTAAATATCCAAACAGGTGGCGCTGCTATGCTGTATTTTTCAAGATTTCCTCAAAAGCTGTATCCCAAGAAGTAATGAATGAATTTTCATCAAGCTCCAGATTCAGTTATTCCCTGGTATAAATTGGTTCTAATTAGTTTTTGGTGTAAATCGCCCAACAGGTGGAACTACTATGCAGAATTTTTTACAATTTCTACAATAGTTCTCTCTGAAAAACTAATGCACGGATTTTCATCAAACTTTAGATTCAGGTACAAGTTAACATAAGTTGTTGATGATTAGATTTTGGTGTAAATCATTTAACCGATGGGGCTGATATGCTTCATTTTTCAGTAACATGTATGAGATTCATTAACATGTTTGAGACAGAATAGAGTTTTGGGATTGCCACATCCAACTAGTTTTCTTTGACTCGCTGTACTTATTTTTACTTTCTTCTATCTTTGCAAGAAGAAAGTATTGGATTCATGAAAATTTTCTACTTTCGGTTTGCACGTTTTAGGTGTCAGAGATTCTGGAAAACATGTTTTTTATAAAATGTCTGTCTGTGAGTCTGTCTGTCTGTATGTATGTATGTGACACAAATTTTGTGGGAGCTCTATCTCAAGAAATAATGCACGGAATTAAAAAAAATTAGATTCAGTTAGTCCCTGATATAAATTAGTGCTGATTAGTTTTTGGTGTAAATCGCTCAAGAGGTGGCGTTGCTATGAAGCAATTTTCACGATTTCCACAATAGCTCTATCTCCAGTACTAATGCACGTATTTTCATCAAACTTCAGATTTAGTTAGTCCTTGACATTAGTTGACGTTTTGGTGTAAATCGCTCAACAGCTGGTGCTGCTATGCTGCATTTTTTGCGATTTCCGCAATAGCTCTATCTCAAGAACTGATGCTTGGATTTTCAACAAACTACAGATTTAGGTATAATTTGTTATGAATTAGTGCTGTGTAAGTTTTGGTGCAAATCGCTCAACAGGTGGCGCTGTTATGCTGCATTTTTTGCGATTTCCGCAATAGCTCTATCTCAAGAAATAATGCTTGGATTTTCAACAAACTACATATTTAGGCATAACTTGATATGAATTAGTGCTGTTTATGTTTTGGTGCAAATCGCTCAACAGGTGGCGCTGCTATGCTGCATTTTTCAGAATTTCGACTATAGCTCTATCTCAATAACTAATGCACGAATTTTCATCAAACTTCAGATTCAAGTATACCGCGATATTAATTAGTGCTGTTTATGTTTTGGTGTAAATCGCTCGACAGGTGGCGCTGGTATGCTACATTTTTCAGAATTTCCGCTATAGTTCTATCTCAAGAACCAATGCACGAATTTTCATGAAACTTCAAATTTAGATATATACAGTACTTTGATATATATTGGTGCTAAATTGATGTAATTTCTTGTACCATTTAAATGATTTAATTGACGTGATTTATATAGAAGAAAATTTGATGACGGCCACAACATACAAGTTATATTCTGTAACTGTTGTAACAATTATTAAATATTCATTATTTTTATTTTAATTTTAGGTTTCTTTGATTGTTTGTTTTTTCTGCATCACCCACGGAGCTCCCCAGATGATGCCTGCCCAAGGAATGGGCTTTGGACAAATGGCACAGGCTGCAGCACAGGCTGCGGCACAGGCGTTTCAACAAGGAATGCAAATGGGGCAAGGTGGCATGCCAGGAATGGGACCAGGCGGCATGCCAGGAATGGGACCAGGCGGCATGCCAGGAATGGGACAAGGCGGCTTCCCACGAATGGGATGATATTATAAAATAGAATGATTGGAGTTTTTTTTTTTTTTTTTACAGACCTCCATAACTCTTTTGCTCAATAAAATTCGTAAAATCAGTGGTGTTGCTTGTGTTCTGCCTCTGTTCAGGGCTCAACTTACGCAGGGGTATACGGGGCAGCTGTCCAGACATAGTTATTGTTAATTAATATAATAAATATTGCTAAATGGGAATATTTTCCACTATAAAGATGCAAAGATGTTTCCATATCGATGATGTAACTAATCAAAGCATTAGAAAGTTTGTCTTTTTTAACCTTTTATGTACTGAATTATGAATTCATGAAAATTTTATCTTCTAAAGCATTTTTCGTGACCTTTTTAAACTACATTAGAAGATTTACATAATCATTTAATAAATTTTAGAAGAATTTAGAAGGATTAATTAAATTTGAATTTATGAGGATTTCGTACAATGTTTATAACTCCCCTCAAATCTTTTATTTTAAATACTTTTCTTAGTATTTTGTAGAATTAAGAAATGTTCAAACATAATGTTCTTAAAATAGAAATATAGAAATATTTCCGAATTGAAAAATCCTCCCCCCCCCCCCCCAACGCCAAGAAAGCTGAAAAGGTGCAAAGGCAAAAGAAATCATTCATTAAAAAATATTTTTCTTTTGTGTAACCCATAATGCTTTTGGAACATGATAAATAAACGCATATACCCCACTAAAAAAATCTGTAGAAAACCTGTAGGTAATTGGCCCAGTTCGGCAGATATTTTTAAAAATATCTGCAGATATTTTTAATGTAAAGCTAAATCTTCAAACATTCTACAGATTTCTGTAGAATTTCCGGAGAAAATGGAGATTTTTTCAGATAATCTTAAGATTATTTCTAGTGGGGTATAACTGATTCTAAACTGTATTACAACTAATCGATGTATTAAATGAATTATTTAGCAAGTTATCTTAATGGTACTTATGAGTACCGTCTGTAGATAAAGTGTTAAAGTATAAATATTACTGTTAAATGATTTCTCAATGAAAATTAGAATTTAAATTACAATTAATTATTCTTTGTACGATGGAAAAGTGTATTGTATATCAATAGTATAAGTACCTGATAAGTACGAACGTAACTTTTAACTTAAAATGTAATGTTATTTGTACCTTACAGTAAAAAATTAATTGTAATTTAAATTGTAATTTTCATTTATTGAATTAATTGTAATTATATTGATTAATTGTAATCGTAATTTTCATTAAATCGTATAACAGCCCTATTTAGACTTTAAACAAAACAGATTTTCTTACGTTTTAATTAGTTTCACCTTAGATATTGGAACATTTTTACATCTTGTATAATATATTGCCAATTAGCAATATTTATTTTTTTTAATTAAAACGCGTTTTAAAGACTATTTTTGCATCCTATAAATTTTTCCATTCGATATTATTTTTTTAGGAGCCCCAGTGAGAGTAATCAGGATTTTCATTAAAAGGTGCCATATGATTAAAATTAGCCAAAAGTGACAAAAATTCATATCTTTTCAAACATTTAGGATGGAAGTGTTGTCCCCGTTCTCCTCTCTTTTTCCAGAACCCCCTCCACCCAAGCAAAAGAAAAAAAAACTATATGATTAGAAAACTAATGGTTAAAATTTTATTATAACAACTTATCGACCGGGAGCCGGCAGTACAGACAATCTCCTCATTGAGCTCACAGATGAAATTCTAAAATTAGTTAAATCTTGATTCGCATATTAAAACGCAATCGGTCTACCAAGTCCTATCTTGGTGGAAATCTCCCGAAAACCCGATTTTAGCGGTTGACTCGTAGTCTTACCAATGTGTTTTCCTGCACCCAGTCTTCCATGTTTTCTTACTTTTTAGTGCAGGAAAACACAATGGTAAACCTACGAGTCAGCCACTAAAATCGGGTTTTCGGGAGATTTGCACCAAGATAGGACTTGGCAGACCGATTGCATTTTAATATGCGAATCAAGATTTAACTAATCCTAGAATTTCATCGTGAACTCGATGAGGTGATTATCTGTGTTGCCGGCTCTTGGTCTATTAGTATTCTACTGCTTTCAAAAGAAATCGTTTATCCTAACGTTTTCCTAGTAAACATGGCAAGTTAAAACTATTAATTATGACCAATTTAAGGCATTTTCTTTTAGACATCTTATAACGTATGTAGATAAACAAAGTAAAAGTTTACAAAGAAATATCCATGAGAACCCAATCTATCATTTTTTCTTCTATTATCCTACTAGCCAGTGATGTAGTCGTAAACAAACCAGGGGGTATACGCTCTAGGCAGAGCGTATACACTCAAGGCAGAGAGTATACCCTAGAGAGCTAATTGGTGTCATAAACAGCACTGTCACAAATGATGAGCTGAGAGGAAGAATATGTTCTGCTACATTTTCTTAAAAATTATTTTATCTTTTGAACGAAAGTGTTATCAGGTATTTTATCACATGGTAAAGCTAAAATACCAAAGTTCTATTTAGCCTTGAAGATTTGAGACATTATTCATTAATATTTAATATCTTAATACCACACCTGTAGTACCACACCTGTTAATATTTTAAATACATGGTATCAAACAGAAAATAAATCATTAAAATTGACAACAAAAACTTTCTTATCAGATTTCCTCAAATGTAATTTTTGTTACTTAACATTTTCTTCCACTTAGCTCTTCAAATATGTCATATTTTTGGTAAGTGAACATAATGTACCAAACATATGGCTCGAGCTACTCAATGAGTAGCTCGATGAGTATGAAACTAAAATAAAATAATATATTAAATTTAAAAAATCAAAAAGCCGACTGCGTAAAAAGCGAACTAATTAATTATTTATCATCAATATGAAACTATTTTTTATATTACTTACCTTTTTTTTAATTTACTTGTATTGATGACTTCTAAGTTTTGATTAATTATTAGTTCCTATCTACAAACACTCTTTTGATGAGGCCCATAGATGTCTATTATGAAGGTTAGAGTTATAGTAAAGGTAGCGATCCAAAGTACACAACTTCCAGGTAGTGTAATATTTAAACGGAGCTTCTGACTACAAAATGGTCAATGAAACATCGTCTTCATTTTGAAAGACCTATCCAATGATAGGCCACTCAATAGGGTGCGTAAATTTTTTTTTTCGTCTCTACCGACATTTTGCATTTTACGGCCGCCATTTTGAATTTATAAAAACAAAACCTATCCTATAACCATCGGAAGATTAAGACGAATGGATAGAGACCTCATTCATAAAAATCCATCCAGCCGTCGGGATGTTTAGAGGGTATAAAGAAATCCACATACACAGATACGTGTGAAACACATAACCCTTCTTTTCAGTCGGTTAATAAACATCCATATAAAATAAAAATGTAAAGTGTATAATTATGAAAAAATACGTGGAAAGCTGAATGATGGCGTGTCATAGACCGTGCCAATTGAGAATAGCTTTATTTATTTGTTTTTGAAAATGACTCGGGGTGAGTCGAAACATGTCAACAGTCAAAATAAAGTATTTTTACTGGGTTTAAAGTTTTAATTTGCACCTTTTAGAAAATGAAATTAATGTATTATTATAAGGTGTTATTTACTATAGATTTACATTATATTTATTGATATATTTATTTTACTTAATTAAATTTTCCCTCAAAAAGCGGGGAGGGGGGGGGCATCTTACCCGGATTTACATTATATTTATTGATATTTATTTCACTTCATTATATTTTTGTCTCTAAAAAAAAAAGAGGCATCTAACCTGGATTTACATACATTTATTGATATTTATTTCACTTAATTAAATTTTTGTCTCTAAAAAAAAAGAGGCATCTAACCTGGATTTACATTACATTTATTGATATTTATTTCACTTAATTAAATTTTTGTCTCTAAAAAAAGAGGCATCTAACCTGGATTTACATTACATTTATTGATATTTATTTAACTTAAATTTTTGTCTCTAAAAAAAAGAGGCATCTAACGTGGATTTACATTACATTTATTGATATTTATTTAACTTAATTAAATTTTTGTCTCTAAAAAAAAGAGGCATCTAACCTGGATTTACATTACATTTATTGATATCTGTTTCACTTAATTAAATTTTTGTCTCTAAAAAAAAAGAGGCATCTAACCTGGATTTACATTACATTTATTGATATTTATTTCACTATTTCACTTAATTAAATTTTTGTCTCTAAAAAAAAGAGGCATCTAACGTGGATTTTACATTACATTTATTGATATTTATTTAACTTAATTAAATTTTTGTCTCTAAAAAAAAGAGGCATCTAACCTGGATTTACATTACATTTATTGATATTTATTTAACTTAATTAAATTTTTGTCTCTAAAAAAAGAGGCATCTAACCTGGATTTACATTACATTTATTGATATTTATTTCACTTAATTAAATTTTTGTCTCTAAAAGAAAAGGCATCTAACCTGGATTTACATTACATTTATTGATATTTGTTTCACTTAATTAAATTTTTGTCTCTAAAAAAAAAGAGGCATCTAACCGGGATTTACATTACATTTATTGATATTTGTTTCACTTAATTAAATTTTTGTCTCTAAAAAAAGAGGCATCTAACCTGGATTTACATTACATTTATTGATATTTATTTAACTTAATTAAATTTTTGTCTGTAAAAAAAAGAGGAATCTAACGTGGATTTAAATTACATTTATTGATATTTATTTCACTTAATTAAATTTTTGTCTAAAAAAATGGGGCATCTAACCCGGATTTACATTATATTTATTGTTATTTATTTCACTTAATTAAATTTTTGTCTCTAAAAAAAATGGGGCATCTAATTGATATTTATTTACCTTAATTAAACTTTTGTCTCAAAAAAAAAAAAAAAAAAAAAAAAAAAAACATTTTAAGAAATTACAACGACCAATTGGAAAATGATTTTTTCAAAGACTAAAATTTAAGACATAAAAAATCGCACGGAGTTGATCATACATTACGTACGCCATGAATTAAACATTAGCATTCCTGGACCCATCATGAACAAATTTTAGAAGAAATTTCAGTTCTACAATTTTCAGTACTGTAAATTTTTAAACTTCTACGGAGCTGGTGATACATTACGTACGCCATGGATTAAACTGGACCATTCCTGGACCAATTTTAAATGAAATTTCATTCTTAAACTTCTAAACATCCTACAATATTACTTTTTATACCGTCGTATGGAGAAAAAAAAAATGTACTTTTAAATGCAATTTGTTTGAAAGCTGTATCTCAATTTCTTTCTGAGTTATTATTTTTTTTTTGTAGTTGTTATTACTTTTTTGTCGTAGTGGCAACAGAAGTATCCATCTCTGTTGAAAGTAAAGGGAAAATACAGATTACTGGATAGACCAATCAGAAAACGAATAAAATGCGGATTCAACTAATAAAAAGCTTCAGATATGTTTTTGATTTCCTACCCTGACAGAGGACAATAACCATTTTTCCAAATAGTTAATAATACGTCTTATGTGATTGTAGGTGCGCGGAGTCAACTTCCAATCCTGCGACTGTTTTTCTCAACTCATGCATCTGAAAGGAATTGGGTCGCTATACTCCCTGTAGGAAAAATCGACTTTTCAAAGACAAACATCCTCTTTTCATTTTCCCTTCGTTACCATAGTGACTAACCCACGATAAGGGCCGAGGAGCGACCAACGAAGGTATAATGAAAAGTGGACGTTTGTCCTTGAAAAGTTAATTTTCCTGAAAGGGCATTTAGCACTCTGAGTTTATGCCAACATTTAGTTTAAAAAGTTGATTTTTGAAAAAAAAAATGCAGGTTATTTAATCAAAAAGGTAATTTTTCAGCCTTTTGTTTTATCTTTCACAGGCTTGAAAAAATAATTACTGAATGCAAATGATATTTTTTAGTGGTATAAGCTCCAACAAAAACTATCACACTAAAAAAAAAAAAAAAAAAAAAAAAAAAAAAGCAATTTAACGAATTACAACGATTATTTGGAAAATGATTTTTTCAAAGACTAAAATTTAAAACATAAAAAACCGCACGGAGTTGATCCTACATTACGTACGCCATGAATTAAACATTAATACATATTACACGTAAAAATTGCAAGCGAGAAAAATCGCCTGCGTTTCGTCAGATTTCCTGAAACTTACTTATTATCCAAGCATTTCATTGGCTGTTCGGGAAAAGGCCTTTCCATCATTCAAGAAATCTGACGACCCATTTTAAATAAAATTTCATTCTTAAACTTCTGAACATCCCACAATATTACTTTCTACACCGTCGGATAGTGAAAAAAAAATGTACTTTTAAATGCAATTTGTTTGAAAGCTGTATCTCAATTTGTTTCTGAGTTATTATTATTTTTTTTTTTGTAGTTTTTATTACTTTTTTGTCATAGTGGCAACAGAAGTGTCCATCTCTGTTGAAAGTAAAGGAAAAGTATAGAATACTGTATAGACTAATCAGAAAACGAATAAAATGCGGATTGAACCAATAAAAAGCTTCAACTATGCTTTTGATTTCCTACCCTGACGAGGACAATTCCCATTTTCCCAAATGGTTAAAAAAAAAAAAAAAAAAAAAAAAAAAAAAAAAAAAAAATGTGGAATAGTTTTCGAGAAAAGGGGCCCCTTTGTTGAAAAAACAGCGTTTCGAGAAAAACAAGTTTAAAACTCAAGCATAATGTTACGTTCAACGAGCAAAAAAGATTGCTAGAAATTGAAATATCCATAAACTCTTTTAGGGAAACGATCTACACTCAGTGTCAGAAAAATTTGTCTTTATACACTAAATTATTCGTAATTTAGTAATTTAATAACAAATAATTTCCGTACTCCTAGAAATCGTACTTTTCCCGTTAATTCTTCCCGAAAGTCTGAAAAAGAGGGGGGAATTTCACTTATTCCTTGCACGCATGCGCATTGGATGTATTAATGCCAAAGTTCAATTTTTTTTTTAAATTCCTACTATTAGTTCACACTCTCCCTATATTTATTTATTTATTTATTTATATATCTTGTTCAAATTTTCAATCGCTAATAAAATACTTATTATTCATTTTATCAAGTTGAAATAATTTTTTTTAAACTTGTACTGGAATACAATTGATGTTAATACAGTTTTATCAAATATTAATTCATTAATTAAATTTTAATTAATTAATTTTAGTTTTGCATGGGAAACAAAATGGCGGCCATTGGTCATTGAAGCATTTAATGCATCTTCATATCTATAAGGGGGGGGGGGACCCTGTTCTGTCGCCAAATACCGCCAAGTTTGTCGCCAACTTGGAAAATATGTCGCCAAATGTGACGCCAACTTAGCGATATCTCTAATATTTCGCCAAATTCCCATAGACTTCCATTGTAAACCTACTTGTTTATAGAAAATCAACAAATTGAGATATTTTAATGCAACAAAAACTAATATTAGCTTAAGGGATTATATTAAATTTTTCTTTGATGACCTAAGTAGGAATTGACTTTAAAAACAAAATTTTTATGTTACTTGTTTTTTAAATGAAAAACCGAAACTTCAATAAATTAAAATTTCTAATTTCATTAAAAATAATCAAATAAAAACGATGCTTTCGAATTTAATAAAGTAGCAATTTTCTCATTTATTTAAACTTATTCGCAATTCATGTTTTAGACTATTAAAACAATAGATTAATTTTAACACACTTATTCTAATTGGTAAATAAAACATATTAGATGTAAACTTCCAACTGGGTGAAAAATGTCCGGACCAGGATTCGAACCAGGAATTTCCTGGATGAAGCCGTCAGAGCTCTACCGTCAGAGCTATCCCGGACGAATCTGGTGGAACTTTTTCACCCAGTTAACCTGAATGATTCTGGTCTATAACCTAGTTCAGCTCAGATTTCTGGAGTTCCATTACCTGAGATTTATTCTGTTGCAAAAACTGTTCAGCTTCAACTTATATCTAGGACTAACTGAATATAAATTTTAATTAATTTTCTTGAGTTAGTTCTTGATATAGAGCATCCACAAAATTTGTCTCGCATACAGACAGACTCACAGACTCACAGACAGACATTTTGTAAAAACATGTTTTATGGAATCTCTTACCCCTAAAACATGTAAATCCGTCGAAAACCGGAAATCGAAAATTTTCACGATTCCAATACTTTTTCTTGTGAAGATAGAAGAAAGTGAAAATCGATTTTATTAAAAAAAGAAAACATGTCTTCTCGAATTTAATTAAAAATGCCAGTCGGATGTGGCACTCTTCTATCTCATACATGTTAATACTTCCTGATAAATGCAGCACTGCAACGTCACCGGTTAGGTGATTTACACCAAAATCTAATCAGCAACAACTTACGTGAACTTCTAATTGAATTTGAAGTTTGATAAAAATCCGTGCATTATTTTTTGAGATAGAGCTATTGCGGAAATCGTGAAAAGTTCTGCATAGCAGTGGCGCCTGTTGGGCGATTTAGACCAAAACTAATCGGCAAACATTTATAACAGGGACTAACTGAATCTAAAGTTTGATAAAAATTCAAGTATTAGTTCTTCAGATAGAGCTATTGCGGAAATCACGAAAAATGCAGCATAGTAGCGCCACCCGTTGGGAAATTTACACCAAAACTGAACAGCAGTGATTTATATAAGGGACTAAACGAATCTGAAGTTTGATGAAATTTCGAACATAAGTTCCTGAGATACAGCTATTGGGATAATCATGAATAATGGAGCGTAGCAGCTCGACCTATTGGGCAATTTACACCACAAAGTTATCAGCACCAAATAATATCAAGGACTAACTGAATCTGAAGTTTGATGAAAATTCGCGCATTACTTTCTGAGATAGAGCTATTGCAATAATCATGAATAATGCAGCGTAACAGCGCCACTTATTGGGCGATTTATACTAAAAAGTTAGCACCACCAAATTATATGAAGGACTAACTGAATCTGAAGTTTTCTAAAAATAAATGCTTTAGTTCTTGAGATATAGCTATTGTGGAAATAATGAATAATGCAGCATAGCAGCGCCACTTGCTGGGTGATTTACATCAAAAAGTAATCCGCACCAGTTTATATCAGGGACTAACTAAATCTGAAGTTTTTTTAAATCCGTGCTTTAGTTCTTAAGATATAGCTATTATGGAAATCATAAATAATGCAGCATAGCAGCGCCACCTGCCGGGCGATTTACATAAAAAAGTAATCAGAACCAGTTTATATCAGAGACTAACTGAATCTAAAGTTTTATTAAATTCTGTCCATTAGTTCTTGAGATACAGCATCCACAAAATTTGTGTGACAGATAGACAGGCAGATAGACATTTTGTAAAAACATGTTTTTCGGGTCTTCTGACCCCTAAAACGTGTAAATTCGTCAAAAACAGGAATTCGAAAATTTTCATGAATCCAATAGTTTCTCCTTGTAAAGATAGAAGAAACTAATAATATTAATATTTTACATCTAACAATCAAATTATGTCTTATTAAAAATATCTAATATGTACTAATTTTTATTCTCTATTATTATACAAGTGTTAAAACACAAACTATAATTTCATAATGACGAAAGGTTCCTGCAATTAAATTTAAATTTCCGAGATTTCGAACAAGAAATTTAACAAGCCTTACGCCCAGTGGTGTAGTCGTAAAAAAAAACAGAGGGCATACGTTCTAAGCAGAGGGTATACGCTCAAGGCAGAGGGTATACCCTAGTGTATATATACTATAGCTTTCTTGAGAAACAGAGGGTATACGGTGTTCCTTAAAATAAACCAGAGGGTATACGGCGTATACTCCCGTATACCCTCCACTACATCCCTGCTTACGCCCCACCAGTGGCCGAGAGGTTCTGCTCTCGAAGCTGGTAGACGGGAAGTGCTGGGTTCGATCCCAATCGCGCACGTCGGCCTAATCGTTCGGAGTTTTCGTGGTTTTCTTCGAACCTTGGATTTCCAAGTGTAAATACGGGTTAGGTTCCCTTAGAAAGACCCCCACGAAGGGCACCCCCCCCCTAGAGCCTATATCCCTCGTGTTGATTATTGGCCGCCAAAAATCAACCAACCTTAACAAGTCTTACCAATTCCCCATTTGTTGTGTGAAAAATCCACATCTTCATTTTAAACTCGCCCTCTGCTAAGTGCTCGCTGGCTGAGTGGTTAAGATGCTCGCTTTGAATTGCGTGCTCCCATCTTCCAAGCCAAGAGGATCCACGGAAGAACGAGAGACGTATTTTTAGGTAGATTTCGCATGAAATACTACCTCTTACATTCTCCCCTATGTTGGAATTTCTGAAAAATTTTTGCAGATCTACATTGATCATGACCCCTAGAACACAAAACCATCATCAGTAAAAAACTTTATATATACGAGTTGGAACCCGTCGAAATTCGACGAACTAAAACGCTTAGGAAGAAACTGTTAGATCGAATTTATAATAAACCTACAAAAATAATTACAATAAAAAATTCATCTTACATCTCTTTGGTTGTCTAACTCTTAAAACAAATAATATTTTAAACCTAAAATTACCAAAATATTATTTCCACAAACTTCAACTGCTTAAATTATTGAAAAATTAAACTGTATTAGAATACGGAATCAGGATCAGTTATTATGATGAAGTTATCGATTGAGGCTCTTACGTTTGTTTTTACGGGATGAAAAATCAGTAAAAAAGTTTTCGCTTTGTCACATCATAAAATTTACCCCCATAAAATCTAAACTGTACATTATTTTCACATTCTCAAAATTTACATACGCACCACTCAAATTCACAATTTAAAAGTATTTTAACGCGCAATACATTATTAATGAATGTATTTCCAAACTTAAAGTCACGTTTGCCCGATAAAACTTTGCATGTGAACATTCGCACAAACTTTAAGTTCTAAATTAAGTTCTACCTGTGAATAAAAAATACAGAAATTTGCCTTTAGTTGTCATAGTATTGACCATTTCAAATATTTAGTTTTATCAGCAAAAATTATCGTTTTGTTTTAAATATGATATCATTTTTACTCACTGAATCATTTTGCCTAGCGCCTCAAACTCAGTATCAGCGTAATGTAAAAATATTGAAATGTAATCTATACTCCTATTATAAAGAGGAAAAAATTGTTTATTTGTCGGAGATAAGCTGTGGAACTACCGAACCGATTCCAAAAGTTATGGTATCAAAATGATGGTGTTAGTCCAACTTAGAACATAGGCTTTATCTTATGTCGGTGCAACTACCCCAAAGGGGGTGTAGGAGCAAAAAACGTTCTAAAAATGCGATTTTAGCGTTACTGAAGGACTTAGAAATATGAAATTTCGAGTATTAGTTACTTATAAGATATAAATGATGTCTAAGAACAGCTCTTAAACAATTCGAAATTTAAAAGGGTTGAAAATGCACAAAAAGTGTTCTAAAAAACGTTCTAAATGGTAGTTTCTACACAATCTCAGGAAATACCAAACCGATTTAAAAAATATTGATGTCAAAATGATGGTGACAACGCTTGCTCTCAGATAGGCTATGTTTTATGTCGGTGTCACTACCCCAAAGGAGGTGCAGGAGCAAAAAACGTTCTAAAAATGCGATTTATGTGTTACTGAAGGGCCCAGAAATATGAAATTTGAAATATTAGCTACTTATTAGATATAAAGGATTTCTAAGAACAGTTCTTAAGCAATTCGAAATTTGTAAGGGGTGAAAATGCGCGAAAATCGTTCTAAAAAACGTTCTAAATGGTGGTTTCTACACAATCTCAGGAAATACCAAACCGATTTAAAAAAATAATAGTGTCAAAATAAGGGTGTCAAAATGACGGTGACAACCCTTGCTCCAACATAGGCTATGTTTTATGTCGGTGTCACTACCCCAAAGGAGGTGCAGGAACAAAAATCGTTCTAAAAATGCAATTTTTGCATTACTGAAGGGCCTAGAAATATGAAATTTGAAATATTAGCTACTTATTAGATATAAAGGATTTCTAAGAACAGTTCTTAAGCAATTCGAAATTTAAAAGGAGTGAAAATGTGCGAAAAGCGTTCTAAAAAACGTTCTAATGGTGGTTTCTACACAATCTCAGGAAATATTAAACCGATCTAAAAAATAATGGCGTCAAAATGATGGTGAAGACCCTTGCTCTAGCATAGGCGATGTTTTATGTCGGTGCCACTAACCCAAAGGGGGTGCAGGAGCAAAAAACTTTCTAAATTGCGGCTTTTGCGTTACGGAAGGGCCTAGAATCGTGAAATTTGGAATGGTAGTTAGTTATAAGATATCAATGATCTCTAAGGACATTTCCTAAAAAAAATCGAAATTTAAAAGGGGGTCAAAAAGCGCTATAAAAAACTTTCTAAATTGCGATTTCTATGCAATCTCAGGAAGTACTGAACCGATTTCAAATATAATGGTGTAAAAATGATGGTGACAGATCTTGCTCCAAGATAGGCTATATTTTATTTCTGTTTCCACTACCCCAGAGGAGATGCAGGAGCAAAAAGCGCGAAAAGCGTTCTAAAAACGTTCTAGATGCCGATTTGTCGGCAATATCGCAGGAAGAATGAATCTGATTTCAAACGTAATGGTAGGAAATTGATGCTGACAGCCTCTGCTCTAACATAGACGCTATTTTATGTCGTTATCACTATCACCAAGACGTTTCAGGAGCAAAAAAGCGTTCTAAATTTCGATTTTTGTGATCGGTAGGGGCTAGCAACTTAAAATTAGGCAAGGTACATATTTATTAGCTATAAATGATCTTTAAGAACAGTTTCGAAAAAATTGGAAATTTAAAAAGCGGTGAAAATGCGCGAAAAGCGTCTTAAAAACGTTCTAAATAGCGATTTCTACTCAATCTAAGGAAATACCAAAGCTATTTCAAAAGTAATGGTTGCAAATCCATGGTGACAGAACCTGCTATAACATAGGTTATATTTTATGCTGCTGTCACTACCATCTGAGGGTTGCAAAAGCAAAACAGGTTCTAATTTGCGTTTTTTGCAAAAATGAGGGGTCTAACACTTTGAAGCATGGCATGATATTTACTTACAAGATGCAACTGCTTTCTAAGAACAGTCGAAAAAAAATTCCAAATTTTAAAAAAATGAAGTGAGTGAAAAGCGTTATAAATTACAATTTTTAAGCAAACTTATAAATTACCAAACCGATTAAAAAAATAATGATGACAAATTTTGGTGATAGAACCTGCTCAAACCACAGACTTCTAATATAAGTAGACTCCCAATTCCATTGTTCTTTCGGGAAGGTTTTGACTCCAACATCTTTTGCTTTCATCGCCAAAAGGGTGCCGTATTTTGGCGGTAATCCCTTTATTGGCAAAGCAAAAGTGCGGTCAACTCATGACAGACGATGTTTTGGCGGGAATCTGGAGAGAGATTCCGAGGAGAAAAACTGGTTTGGCGCGCTAAATCTGCCTTCCATCAAGTGATGGAGGGCAGAGATGTCGGAGACAAGAAAAGGTTGCCGATTTGGAGTCTACTTATATTAGAAGTCTGTGGCTCAAACATAAGCTATATTTTATGTCTGTTCCACTACCACCAGAGGGTTGCAGGAGCTAAAAATTTTCTAAATTGCGATTTCTGTGATACTGAAAAAGCTAGAAACTTTAAATATGACATGGTAGTTACTTATAAAATATAAATGCCCTCGAAGGAACGTCGAAAATAAATTCGAATTAAAAAGGGGTGAAGCGAAGGGGAGGTGCGAAAAGCATTCTAAAAAAGTTCTAAATTACGATTCTATGCAATTTCAGGGAATATAAACCGATTATAAAAGTAATAGTTGCGAATCAGTGGTAACAGTCTCTGATCCTACACAGGCTATATTTTATGCCGGTGATTCTACCACCTGGGGTTCACAGGAACAACAAACGTTCTAAAAAAGGGCTTTAAAAGCTTTTTAAATTACGTTTCTGTGGACTATTAGGAAAAAACAAACCGATTTCAAAATTAATGTTGGCAAATTAATGGTGACAGTTCCTGTTTCAACATAGCCCTTCATATTGAGAGAGGTGGTAGGACTTAGAATTCGGCATGATGGTTAATTTTAAGATGTAAGAAGATGGTCTCTAAAAAATTCAAAACTTCAAATGAATACTGAAATGAGCGTATTAATTGAGCATAAAAGTTTCAAAATATTTTCTAAATTATCACTTATTTAGTTTTATTTCATTTTATTAATTTAAGTCTCATTTCTGCCTAATACAGTGTAATAATGATGTTTAGTCAAACTGTGTTTTAAATAGTAATTTTTGAATTATTATTAAAAGTAATAAGTACCTTTTAATAAAATAAAATATTACCGTTTAATAAAATAAAAATTTAGTTAGTACCTTTTGATAAAAATTAGACATATAAATATCACTTGGCATATTTCAAATATTACGCGAGCAAAGCCGCGGGTTTTGCTAGTTGATTTATGAAGAAGAATGCGTGTTTTTTTAATGGCTGACATCATTTTTTCTGTTAAAAAGTTATAAAACTGTTACTTTTATTTGTAATGTGAAAATGGCATTAATAAGGATATAATCAATAAAAATAAATAAAGTATGACTATTTTCACTTTACTTTTTGTAGAAATGGAGTACTTCAGTTGACACAATTACAAAATCGGTACTAAAAACTATAAAAAAAAGTTAATATCTCAAAAATAAATTGAGATAGAGCTTTCAAACGAATTGCATTTAAAAGTACATTGTTTTCCCTATATGATGGTGTAAAAATTGAAATTGTGCGATGTTTAGAAGTTTAAAAATTTACAGTAGTAAAAATTGCAAAACCGAAATTTCATTTAAAATTTTACGGTGTTACCATTCACAGAATGACGTATGCGTTACGCACATATATGTTTGTCCTTTATAATATAGATATCTATATATCAATGTATATAACATATATCTCTCTCTGTATGTATATCACTTTCTTCTGGACACGATAACTTCCTTAATTTTGCAAAAATCTCTACCAAACTGATACATAAAATCAAGGGGCATAAAAGCTCAGTCAAGTTCGTGAATGGGCAAAATCGGACCAAGGGGATGGAAATGGGGAGGGGTTTGTGAAAACCGAAAAAACCTTATAACTTCTTAATTTTTGTACATATCAAATCAGTTTAAAGTTTTTATTACTTCTAAAAATAGGGCCAAAAATGTATGTATCACAGATTTTTGCTAAAATTAACAATGGGCTTAAGAGGCGCAAAAATGGGGTTTTTGGGAGAAAAAAAATTCATAACTTAGTCAATTCTCAAGATATCAAATCCAATTAGTTTTATTATAAACCTTCTTAATATTATCTACAACTTTCATATTCACAAGTTTTTGATAGGACCAATTCGTACCGCAAAAATAAATAAATAAATAAAAACGAAAACAAAAAAAAGGGGGGGGGGGTTGAAGAAGAAAAAAATCCATAACTCCGTCAATTAACAAGATATAAAATCCGCATGAATTTATCATATATCTTCTTAATATTGTCTACAATATTTATATAGACAAGTTTTTGATAGGACTAATTCTTACAGCAAAAACAAATTAAAAATACATAGCGGTTAAAGAAAACAATCATCTTATTAAGGGTGTATTCAAATCCAAACTGCTTATTTTCTGACTCATTTTTAAATTCATTTTTGCTCTCAAATGCATCCAATTGGTAGATTCTCTTATTCAGAAACTATATAATGTACCGTAATGATCGATTTTTTTTATAGAGGCAGAATATATTTCAAAAATTGATGTCAAAGTGGGCATTTTGAATAGAATTTCCCGAAGCGATTGTGTTAGAAACGAAAAATATTGTCCTACTGAGAAAATAATTGTTCATAAATCAAGTTTTAATTAATTGAACGAAAAATAAAAACACAGGTCGCTTATAAATCTCTTAAAAAATCACGTCAGCAAGTTTCATTTTTTTTTTTCTATTAAAAATGAATCTGGAAATGTGCCAAAAAAATTCGAGTTGTTGAGCATGCATATGTGCCAACTTGTACGGATTTTTCCTACCACTAAAATTTTACAGAAAATTTTGACTCATTTAAACGTTAAAATTACTTGAATTTCGGTGATTCAATTAGCTAAAAATTTCTATTAAATTTTAGTGGTATGAAAAATCCGTACAAGTTGGCAGCTATGAGCATGGAAAAGTACTTTTTTTAATGCATCCTTAACATGATTCTGATAAAACCAGCTATTATATAAAAATGAAATAGAAACTCGTCAAAAGCGGCCAGAAAAAATTGTTAAAGTGGATAAATCTTTAATCATGATTTAGTTTTTGTTGGTGAAATTAGTATACTTAATTTCGAAATCTACCTCCGCCTGTGGGCCAGGCCGGCAGGGATTTTTTTTTTTCATAAATCCTTGTTTCTGATTACGGAAATTTTCTGTCCGAAAACGGAAAAAAACAGAAATTTCTTCAATTCTAGGATATATTCTGGTATCAGTGCTGCCAGAAATATTTCCGTGAATTGAAGAATGTATTTCTGTGCGTGCACTTGAGGGATGAGGAAAATAAAAAATCGAAAATTTTGACGCAAATTAGTAGAACCTCCCTTTAAATTAATTGGTGTAATGTTGTCATATGTCTCATAAACTATGAGTGGCGTGTGTTTTGACCCTGCTGCGAAGAATTATGCGTTTCACGCGTATCTGGGTATGTGGATTTCCTTATACGCTCGAAACATCCCAACGGCTGGATGGATTTTAATTGATGAGGCCTGCATCGATTCGTCTTAACTGAACGATAATTAAAGGCTAGGTTTTGTTTTCATAAATTCAAAATGGCGGCCGTAAAATACAAAATGGCGGTAGAGACGAAAAAATTTTTTACGCACCCTATTGAGTGGCATATCATTGGACAGGTCTTTCAAAATGAAGACGATGTGTCCTAGACTATTTTCAAATCAGAAACCCCGTTTAAATATTACACCACCTGACAGATGTATAGGTAGGATCTCTAGCTTAAGTGTAACTCTAACCTTTATACACACCTATAGGCCTCACTAAAACTGTGTTTATAGATAGGAACTAACAATTAAATACAACTTAAAAGTCATCAATACAAGTAAATAAAATTAATTAAACACAACTAAAAATTTGTCAATAAAAAATTAAATTAAAAAAATAATAAAACCCGACTGCCTAAAAAAGCGAACTAAAAAGGGGGAAACAAGATGACGTAGGAAAATAGTAGAGTGTGTAATGGAAATCCTTTTTACTTAAGTAATTGCAGTATGAGGCATCAGATTCATGTTTAGGTATGTACTGCGGCTCCTGCTACCTACATGTTTCCCTCCGACTGCAATTACTTAAGTAAAAAGGATTTCCATTGCACACTCTACTAGTTTCCTACGTCATCTTGTTTTCCTCTTTTTAGTTCGCTTTCTACGCAGTCGGGTTTTTTTATTTTTTTAATTTAATTTTTTATTATTATGTTGTGTTCAATCAATTCTTTGTGCAATGGAAAATCTGTTGACGCTAAATATTTTTACGTTAAAACTTTCACACATTCAAATATGGCAAAAGGCTAAACAATTGAAGACACAAAAACTTTTAAATAATATGCTGTAAAAGTAACATTTAAATAAACAGGTAAACTTAAAAAAAAAAAAAAAACTTTTTGATCTGAATAGAGCATGTTTTTTATAGGAAAACATGTAAATAAGCAATTGACCATGAATGCGAATATTGCAGTTATTTCCCATGCGATAGATTGTTACGTAATATTTTACATAAAAGGGGAGCTGATTGGATATACTATTTAAGCAGAGCTGACGAACCTGTAGAACAATCTAAATTGGACTATTTAACAGTAGCTGAATTTAAATTTCTTTTATTCAAATATTCAAGATGAAAGTTTTGGTACGTATAAGTTATTTTTAAATTTTCAGTTAATTTTTTCGAAAGGTGACCGTCTGACTATCATATATATTATTTCGGTTGTCAAAATCCTTTCTTCTACTCATATTAAAAACTCACGGTGGTGAATGAGGTATCGTTCGAAAGGTTTTTCAAGCGGATTCTGACATAGTACATTCACATTTCTTTAAAATACGTTGTTTGATTAAAAATTGCAGTTATTTAAAAATTAATTGTACTATTCTGTATTTTTTTTATTCTACTTCGCTTGGCATTTGTCTAGCAACCATTCATCAAAAGCGTACCTAAGAAAAGAAACTCCACCAAATATCTAAAAGGTTTCCAGTAATTTGACAATATTTAAAATGAAATAAATAGAATAATAATAAGGATAATATAAGCAATCTTATTGCTGTCATTAACTGCTTTACCATTATTACTTTTGCTAAAAATTTAATTATTTTTTATATAATTATTTTTATTAAAACATAATTTTATTCATAACATAAACTCATATTTTTATGTAAAAATAATAAACTATAATAATAAAAGTAATACAGATTCCTTAAAATCTTTATTTCATGTTGAGGAAACTGAATGATACACTGTTAAAGGTACTCGAAAGCATTCCGATATTTACGGACAGCAAATAAATATATAAAATTTAAAAAATCGAAAAACCCGACTGCGAACTAATTTATTATTTCTCATCAATGTGAAGCTATTTTTTGTATTACTTACCTATTTTTTTCCTTTACTTGTATGGATGACTTTTAAGTTGTGTTTAATTATTAGTTCCTATCTATAAACACTGTTTTGATAAGGCCTAATATGAAGGTTAGAGTTACAGTAAAGATAGAGATCCAACGTACACAACTTCCAGGTTGTGTAATATTTAAACGGCGCTTCTGACTTTAAAATAGTCAAAGAAACATCGTCTTCATTTTGAACGACCTATCCAATGATATGCCACTCAATAGGGTGCGTAAATTTGTTTTTTTTTCGTCTCTACAGCCATTTTGTATTTTACGGTCGCCATTTTGAATTTATAAAAACAGAATCTAGCCTATGACCATCGGATGGTTAAGACGAATCGATAGAGACCTCATTCATTAAAATCCATTCAGCTGTTGGGATGTTTCGGGGGCATAAAGAAATCCACATAACTAGATACATGTGAAACACATAACCCTTCTTGGCAGTCGGGTAAAAACACACCATCTTTATAAGTTTACCCTATTAAAATCCGTGCGCGTATCAGTGTAACCTAAAAAAAATGGATACCACAGGGCGCAGAACTACGAAATTTGGAACACGGGTTGCTGGTAGAGGATCTATGAACGATAGGGGCCAAAAAATCGAAATTTTTAAATGTTTTTTTTTTAATTTTATGTTTTTCGCGAATTTTTGACCTATTTTTATGTTCAACACGTAATCGCGGGAGTGCTAACCAGTTCTAAATCTCTACTGCATTCTGAGATAAACATATTACGTACGCCACGCTGCAATACTAAGAAGCTCTAGCGGGTATTACGATAATTCTTTTACCTAGCATACAAATAATTAGAGATTATTTAATTGCTCTTAATTATTATCTTTAAAAAAAAAAATAAAGAAAAACATTTTATCACAAACATCAACAAAACTTTTTATTCTATTTATTCCCTTATTCAAAAGACATCGCTTTAGCGTCGCTGCCATAACAACGTGATATATAATATTTCACAAAACAAATGCACAGTAGTAGAAAAATATTTTTCTAAATCGAATAGTTATTGAACATGAACTCCCGTGCGTAGAAGGGGTTAAACAGCTAGTACTTCTTTAAATTTTGAAGAAAAAAAAAATGATTTGTTGGTTTTTTATTGTCGCCCGTGGTTAAGTCACATTTTTGTTTTTTTACAGTACTGCATTTTTAACACTTTCCAACAAAGTTGAACAGTGTTTACAAATTCGGTTTATCTGTCTGCCTGTCCACGCTTTCGTAAATAAACTCAGATTTTCATGCAATTGATATATGTTGATTTTTACCATGGCATGTTCGGTATTGAATAGGAAGTGTGTAGCATTAATGACTTCAAAAATCCGGCAACTTCAAAAATCCAACATCAAAGACATTTTTTAGCCCTCGGTACGGTATGCTATTTCTTTCTCCCACATTATTTTGTGTCGACTCCAAAAAATAACGTTACCTTACAGTAGCCAGCCGTAAAACAAAGCAGTTACGATTAAATACTCTATAGCAATTTTCTAAACCTCTAAGCATCGCACATTTTCAATTTTTATACCGTCGTATTGGAAGAAAAAGTACTTTTAAGTGCAATTTGTTTCAATACTACATATCCATTTATTTTTGAAATATTAATTTTTTGTAGTTTTTGGAGCCATTTGCTTAATATTGGCAACGGAAGTACTCCATTTCTGTAGAAAATAAAGGAAAAATAGTTGTAAAATATCAGTTATATATTTTTGTTGCCATTTTTTCATAACAACCGAAAGAATATGTAATTACAATACGTGCTGTTTTGAAAAAATATAAAAGAACGATTTCTGTTAAAACAGGGAGCTATTATAAACTATATTTAATTTTAAGTAACTATATAGCTCTAAGTAGCTATATTTATATAGTTGCATTTGTGCATTATTTCGCGGTAGTGACGTCCTATGCCTACTTTACTGTAGATGTTAAAGAGTGGATCGTAAATGTGGAATTTTTAAGCGGATGGAATGACGTCATTTTACATAAAATAAAAGCGTGTGCTTTAAGTCTAAAAATTGAAATATATTTTGTACTATTTACATATACATATATTTTTTTTCCATCGCGGGCGACACTAATTTCTGAAAAAGCAGAATTTCTGTTTTCTAGTTCTCTCCCTTTTTTTTTACACTTCGAACTTGCGGGAGAAAGAAAAAGTCGCAATTGTTTACAGATTAAAAGCTTCGAGTTTGAAAGTTAAAGGGCGAAAAATAAATAATTGATTAAGATAAATGCGTGTTTTCTTCATGTGTCAGACCCGACTAGTTCCTTGAACAACAGAAAAACTGGAAACTGGGAATATATGGCCCCAATAGAACCGCCAATACTTCAAGTAGCAGGTCAGGGGAGAAGATTATGGAACCGACAGAAGAAAAGGTATCATTGGAAAAATGTATAAATTTGACAGCAGAATTAATATCCCCTTTAGAGAAACAAGACTGTATTTCCAAAACAGGTATTCTTTTCTTGTATAAAATACAAGAAAAACTTTTTAAAGAACGGCCAAAAAACTTGAAGCAAATACCATTAACGATTACGCGAGAAGTAAATGACTTTACTGTTTATTAGATTTTTTTTTAAATGGTTATTTGTAACACAGAAAATATCAGTAAAAGCAAGATTTTTTATTAAATATTTATTTTTCTCACATAATTATCACTTGGTCATGAATAAAATTATGAATAAAGGCTCCATTAGGAATATCGGAATTACTTTTGATATTTCTTCAGAAATCCGGAATTTTCGAAAAATCGGCTTAATCTCGGTCCCGACGATGTCGAATTTTTGAGGTTATACTGTAGTTCCTTTACATGCACAGACAAAAGATTTCCGTTAAATTAGGGCCAACGGGAAAAAATCGTTTGCAGAGTATTTTAATGAGATTATGCTATTTCAAACGTATTGAAATGACATACAGTGGCGGTCAAAAGTTTCCGGCCAGCGTAAAATTTTTGGTTAATTTGTAAGTATACCCATATGAAGAGGAATCTCAAAGTGATACTTATACACTTTATTGACATAATAGAAAGAAACTTATTTATGGAATAAAAAATAAATATTAATAAATTTAATTGACAAAATTAATTACAAAAGAAAACGCACGTTCTCAAAAGTTTCCGGCCACCTTGGCAAGTTTGAAAAAAATGGTGTTATAATAGAAAGTAACAGTGATCAACAACATTTACAAGTAGTATTTTATATTCATACATTTAGAAATAAGTATTGCGGCGCAGCAACGTGACAACGATTCAATGAACGGTTGTAGATCGTCAATGTTAAGTTTTCTTCCACGGTTCTTGCAATTTTGGGGAAAATGCTGCTGAATTGCAATATTTATAATTCCACACACGTTTTCAAGTTAGTTTCAAAGATTTTCTATAGGTTTTAGATTGGGTGATTGGATTGTCCGTTTCAAAAGCGGAATTTTTTGTGCGAAAGCCACTCCTTGACGAGCTTGCATGTATGCTTTTGGTCGTTATGAGGATGGAACAAATAGTTGCGACCGCAATTTTTCCTCCAATAAGGCAGCAAATGATCTTGCAAGATATCCTTATGCATTGCACTATTCATCTTGCCGCGGATTTCAAATAACGTAAAGGCACATTTTCCAGAAAATGCTCTCCACAGCATAACGTGTCCTCCGCCAAGCTTCATTGTAGAAATAAGATCTCGAATCTTATCTTTTGTTTTTAAGTCGTCGGTTGTTGTGTCTGTTATCACTCCTAAAAAGATTGAATGTCGATTCATCGGAAATATAGTACTTTTTTCCAGTTTTCAGTTGACCAGTTTTTGTATTCCTTGGCAAATGTTAGTCGGGCCCTCTGATTTTTTTAGTTATAAAAGGTTTTTTTTTTTTACACCGACCGTTCTATAAAGCCCTACGTCACGTAAGCGTCTTGACACGGTAGACCGACTTATTTCAGCAATATTTTAACACCGTAAATCGCGGGGAATTGCAGCGGCATTTTTATGCGGGTCATCAACTGCCTTTCTCCTGATAATTC
Organism: Maratus speciosus; assembly: GCA_963932465.1. Taxonomy (NCBI): domain Eukaryota; kingdom Metazoa; phylum Arthropoda; class Arachnida; order Araneae; family Salticidae; genus Maratus; species Maratus speciosus. Next base: position 493,329,170 of record OZ010797.1, on the reverse strand, counting down.
TGTCCGCAACTGTAGTCTTTTCCGGGGTCCCCCGGACTGTGGCAAGTTCCGAAGACCATGACCATCTTTATACTTTTATAAAATATTGTTCACACCAAATTTTTCGATCGACAATTTCGCCGCAATCTCACGAGAGGATTATCCCTTTATCGACAAACAAGTCACTCGTTTAGAAACAATAAATTGTTCAACTTTTCATTTTTGAATTTCAAATACGTTATTCACATTGATTAATTAACAAGCATGGCCAAAAAATCACTTTATCGATATCAAAAACTAACGGATGACGAATGGCCGGAAACTTTTGCACACGCAAATTTCGAATTCCACTCCTTTGCAGCAAGTATATTCGGTATCCAATCAAAATGATCTCGTGGTCAGAGATACTTTGCTTATTCCTAACTTTTGGAGCAATTGTGCTTCTTTTTCGCTGAAACGTTCTGTCAAAAAAATGAAAGAAACTGACTGGCCGGAAACTTTTGACCGCCACTGTAAATCAATGAATTTTACAAGATGATTGCTACAGAATAGGGAATTCATAGCATTTGTCGTTTACAGGGCAACACAAAAGAAATTGGTTACAGTACTGTATTTGAGCAATCATTGCTGGAAGTATGTTTTCAATTTCGGTATGCGCTTTTAAATTGAACTCATTTTTGGCATGTTACTCGTTGCGAATAAATGCTATACCTCGTATACAGGACTGCACAAAAGAATTCGCGTACCATTCTCCTCATGAGCAGAAATTGCTGAAGGGCAATTTTCAACTTAGGTATATGTATTTCCTAATTTGGCATGCATGCAGTTAATAGATACAAATCTATATATCATATATAGGACTGCTCATTGAATTCGCATAATTTCCGTATTGTATTGTTGAAATTGGTTTTTCAAATGTGTTATTGTTTGCAAATGGTTCAATTACACATCCGATTTCAACTTATTAAACGGTGCAGTTTAATTACATCATTCTGAATGTGTTGAAAAGTGTTTCATAAATTATGGTTGGAGCATGACTTTTTTTCTTTCTTATTTTATCTTGTCGAAGTTCAACTGTAATTTTTTCATATGCGGCAGATCTTTGAACTTTTCATGTGCTCACTGTAACACAATGTACCCTACACTTTAAAACTAGTCGTTGGGGGCCACCGTAATAGTTACCCGTCATAGATATGCATAATATAAAATACGAAAATAAAACATGTGTAAACTATTTATAATATGCATTGCAATTCCAAAATAATATTTAAACGTATATTTAAATATTTTTAATACATAGTAATGCTCTATTACTGAATTGCGGGTACTACTTGATTATCCCGTCGACAAATATCGATAAATTATATAAATCGCCAAACTACTCGCAAAATTATAAAAATTAGCCGCCCTTGGCAACCAGTTTGGTCTCCCTCAAAATTTATGTTTGGGAAAGCATGCTAAGTATTGTATCATGCTACTTTTATTCATAATTTAATGTACTTGGGATCCCTTCAACATAATTAATAAAAAAAAATGCAATTTAACAAATTACAACGACCATTTGAAAAATGATTTTTCAAAGACTAATATTTAAGACATAAAAAATCGCACGGAGTTGATCATACATTACGTTTTGATTGATTGATTACGTTGATCATACATACGCCATGGATTACGTTTTTCGGTACTGTAAACTTTTAAACTTCAACGGAGCTGGTCATACATTAGGTACGCCATGGATTAAACATTCCTGGACCCATTTTAAATGAAATTTTATTCTTAAACTTCAAAACATCGCACAATATTACTTTTTACACCGTCGTATAGAGAAAAATATGTACTTTTAAATGCAATTTGTTTAAAAGCTGTATCTCAATTTGTTTCTGAGTTATTAATTTATTTTTGTAGTTTTTATTACTTTTTGTCATAGTGGCAACAGAAGTATAAATCTCTGTTGAAAGTAAAGAGAAAATACAGATTACTGTATAGACAAATCAGAAAACGAATAAAATGCGGATTCAACTAATAAAAAGCTTCAGATATGTTTTTGATTTTCTACCTTAACGGAGGACAATAACCATTTTTCCAAATGGTTAATAATCCCTTAATCTAATATTAGCTTCTATTGCATTAAAATATCTCAATTTGTTGATTTTCTGTAAGCAAGTAAACCCTATTGGTTTACAATGGAAGGATATGGGAATTTGGCGAAATATTAGAGATATATCCAAGCTTGCGTCAGTTTTGACGACTCGTTTTAGTCGCCAAGTTTGGCGATAAACTGGCATATTTCTTATTTTAAATAAGGAAAGAACTAATAAATTAGTAAAGGATTAATAAAAATAAAAATAAAACGTGGAATTAAAAAACACTTGATGATGCAACAAACACGTATAATGTGTTTAATGTCAAGTGAATGTGATATTTACGATAGGCCATTATTGGCATTTAATCTTATAGTTTGGCGATAGTTTTTGGATCGACGGGGTAATCGAGTAGTACCGATTTACGTAAAAGAAAGATCCTTATAACTCCAAAAATGATAATCATATTAACTAACAGTTTACTGCGTCGGATTAAGCGTCTTATTTCCAATCGGAATATATCTTTGAATTGAAATTTGAATGAAATACAGGTTCATGAAAAATCGAAGAGTGTGAAAAATATGATTACAAATATCTCGGCAACTCATTTTCCGATTGACATCATTCTTAATTCAAAATTTATGTTTTTTTATTGCCTTTTATATTCACTCCTTCAAATAGACATTTTCGGAAATTTTTGTATACCTTTTATCAGAATGAATACTTCGAGAGGAAAAAAAATAGTTCTGGATAATCGAAGTTACTGATATTTAATAGGCTTCCTCCCATTATTACATACTAAGTACACACCAAATTTAAAGGCATTATATCAATTTGTTCGGGAGATAGAACGTTTACAGACACACACACACACAGACAGACGGGCGGCAATTTTTTTTTTCTAAAAATATGTTTTTCGGAATCTCCAGTGTCTGAAACGTGTAAATTCATCAATTTTTTTTTTCGATTTTTAAAATAATTACAAGATTAAACCTATACTACGTATGATGGGTAAGTAAAAAAGCAAATGTTTTTAAATTTACGAAAATGTAATGTGACCACGTACGAAAACAATCAATAACCTCTTCGCAGCTACTTACGATTCCGAAAATCTTTCATTTTCTATAGAAACCTCGAAAATAAATATTTTTTCAAAATGTAATTTCTTTCTTGTTTCTTTTCTCTTGCGAATTTCATATCTTTATAATCCTCATGAGGAGCATAGATTGCCATTTAATTTTGTCAGTGTGCTAGCAAATTTTGAAGTATTAATATGTATGAGATAGAAAAAAGTTTTGGGATTGGTACATACGGCTAGTTTTAATATCATTTTACAATTTTTCCTTAATCATCATTCGATGAAATGTTTTTCCTTGTGTGATCAGCATTTGAATTATCATTGTCTGATTTCTCAATTTATTTTTTTCTAACGAATCCGGCTTTTTAAAAAGTGATTGGATATCTTTGCGTACTGCAAACAAATGGAAATTTTTCTGGATGTAGCAAAGTTTTTGGAAAATATAAAACCATTTCTGAGTTATCCACGATTACAGTATTTCAGAACTTAGTAGGTTTAAAGTAACACTGGAAAAGTAATAGTTTTTTTTCTTAAAATAAAAAAAAAGAAAAGTGCCCAGTTAAACTGATTGCATGGAGCTCACAGGCTATTCACACTAACTGTATATTATACTCTTATTTATGTCTATTATTCATAAAATAGAATGTACTCTTTTTGAGCAAAAACTGTAAATAGTCAGGGAAACGTCTTATAAAAAAAGATATAACAAATTTGAAGCAAATCGGATAATTCATCATGAAAAACACATTTATCTAAATTAAAGGAGATTAGCCCCCTGTTTCCCCCTTTACACTTAACCAATAAACCTCCAAATCTAATTCAGGAAGCGCCTTATCAGAATGAACCTACATCCAAAATTTGAAGCAAATCGGACATTTCTATCAAGAGTTATGGCGTTAAGTACATACCTATGTACATACTGAACCTGAAGGCATATTAGCTCTCAGACTTTGATAGCCTGTGAGCTAAATAAAAAAGAAAAGTGCCTAGTTAAACTGATGGCATTGACCTCACAGTCTATTCACACTAATTGTATATTATACTCTTATTTCAAAGAATAATGCCTATCGAAAAATAAATTAAGGGAGGGATTACCCACCCCCTTGTTTCACTTCTTTAAGGACTCCCCACCCCCTGTTTCAATTCTTTATACTTAACCAATGAGCCTCCAAATCTCATCGGGGAAGCGCCTTAACAGAATAAACCGGTATATCAAATTTGAAGCAAATCGGATAGGAAAACGCATTTATCTAAATTAAGAGGTGTATTATTCCCCGTTCCCCCCTTTAAACTTAACCAATGAACCTCCAAATCTAATCAGGGAAGCGCCTTATCATAATAAACCGGTATATCAAATTTGAACAAATCGGATAAGAAAACACATTTATCTAAATTAAGGGGTATTCTCCACCCCCGACACCCCCTTTATACTTAAACAATGAACCTCCACAACTAATCAGGGAAGCGCCTTATCAGAATTAACCGGTATACAAAAATTAAAGCAAATCTGATAATTCTGCATGAAAAACCCATTTGTCTAAGTCAAGGGGGGATTAGCCCCCCATTCTCCCCTTTATACTTAACCAATGAACCCCAATGAAACAGGGAAGCGCCTTATGGGATTGAACCTAGAAAAGAAAATTGAAGCAAATCAGATATTTCTATGAAGAGTTATCGCGTTACGCACATACATACGTAGGCTAAAAGGATAAAAAGAAATGCTTCAAGTAGTTCTTTAAAGTGCATTATAAAGTGTATTTTCTCAATGTGAAATATCAGTGTTTCGTATGCTATCAGTTGTCCAGTAAACATTTTCATCTTCCACATATATATAAAGAACGCTTTATTTCAATACACAGCACAATAATATTCAATATATAACACAATTAATACAACAAACCCAACACGAGGGAAAAATTAGCCTGAACCAGGAATCGAACATGGGATGACAAAAACCCGGGTTAAACCTTAAATGCCTGATTTTTCAAAAATCATTGTAATAATGTTTTTCGGCTTTCGTTTTTAAAATAAATCATGGGAAAAATACTTTAAAAAATCATATTTTGCTTTAAGTATGGTTTACGGCTAAAAAACAGTTTGTTACTAATCGGCAATACTGGTTTTTAATTGAAAAAATAATTTTTCTTGATAAAATTCTATAATATTAAACACACAAGAATTTTAGGAACTATAATAAGAAATAAATTTTACTAGCTCACTGCAGAACAAAATAGGGAATTTCGCAAGCTTCCAAACAAAACAAAAAGAACAAGTAGGAAAAATTGAAAAAATAAATCTATCTTTATTCTTAAACAGCACAAGTGTTGCCATCTACATGTTGAAATTCGATTTAATAATATTTTCAGAATGTATTTTATTGGCAACATTAGGCATTATAGCTTCAATATAATTCTAATAGTATTTTAGAGCCTAAATTGGGTATGCTGCCGAAAAGCAACACCCGGCATTTAAGGGTTAAAGCAACAGCACGGTGCGCTGCTAATCATATTATTGTTGTTGTTATATTTACTTTTTAAAGGATGCATTTGTGATAACAAAATAACATTAAAAGTCATCATTTTTTTTTTTTTTTTTTTTTTTTTTTTTTTTTTTTTTAATAAACGTAATATTTTATATCTATATCAATTATCTATAATTATCCCTAGCCAGTCTATTAAAAAAAATTAACAATAATTTTATATGATGATAGTAGTTGTTACTACAAAACACAATTATACATCTCATAAACTAAAGTAACATAAAAACCAAATCGAATCTTTTCAATTTAAATATATCTTCCTATGTTAGATCCTATGTTAAATATATCTTCCTACTAATCATTATTTACAATTTGCATGCGTTTTAGATTCTAATTTGTTATTTATACAATTCTCATATCTATTTATATTTTCGTAATTCGTGTTCTTTATCTTTCAAGAAGGTAAATGATCACAATAAACATGTCGATTAGCAAGTTCGTTAGGATTTTTTGTGTGTGTGTGTGTGTGTGAATGTGGAATTTCTCACAAAAATCCTGGATTTGGGGAAAAGTTTTGAGCTTAAATTAGTTAAATATTTTTTATAGTGGTAAATTTAAAATTTAAAGTTTACTTGTTGCTTACCCATCATACGTAGTATAGGGTAAATCTTGTAATCGTTTTGAAGATCGAAAAAATTTTTTTTGGCGGATTTACACATTTCAGTCACTGTAGATTCCGAAAAACATATTTTTTAGAGAAAAATAAATTGCCGTCCGTCTGGGTGTGTGTCTGTAAACGCTCTATCTCCCGAACAAATTGAGATAGAGACTTGAAATTTGGTGTGTACTTAGGAAGTAATAATGGGAAGAAGCCTATTGAATATCAGTAAACTCGATTATCCGTAATTATTCTTTTTTCGGAGTCTTGATATATTCGTTTTGATAAAGGTATATAAAAATTTTCGAAATTGTTTATTTGAAGGAGTAAATATAAAAGACAATTAAACATAAATTTTGCATCAAGAAAGAAGTCGATCGGATAATGAGTTGCCGAGATATTTGGAATCATAATTTTCACACTCTTCGATTTTTCATGAGCCTGTATTTCACTCAAATTTCAATTCAAAGATATATTTTAATTGGAAATGAGACAATACGACGCAGTAAACTGTTAGTTAATAGGATTATCATTTTCGGAGTTATAAGGATGTTTCTTTAACCCAATTTGGTACTACTCGATTCGACCCGAAAACTATCGCCAAATTGTGACAATGATGGCTTATCGTAAATGTCAAGCATTTAATGCATCTCCACACCTATAAGGGGGGTTACCATAGGGGGGACTCTGTTATGTCACCATATGCTGCCAAGTCTGTCGCCAACTTGGCGATATATCACCAAATTAGTCGCCAAAAGTGACGGCAAATTTGCGGTATCTCTAATGTTTCGCCAAATTCCCATAGACTTCCATTGAAAACCAGTAGCGTTTATTTGGTTACAGAAAATCAACAATTTGAGAGATTTTAACGCAACAATATGCAATATTAGCTTAAGGGGGGTCCGGGACACATTTTCAAATAATTTTTATTTGTTGAATTACAATTTCGATATTTTTTTTGTGATGGTTAACCATATTATTTGTAAATAAAATCACGTGATAAAACTTCTCGTAATTAAAAAAAAAATTTTTTAATTAAAATTTTATTAAAAAAAGTGGAGTAGTTTAAAATCGTTATAACTCGAAATATTATTTGTAGAATTTCAATGTTTTTGAATTTAAATAAACATAAATATTTAAGTTTTAATTTAGAATCAGCATTTAAAAAATATTAATTTAATAAAAATTTAAAATTTTTAAAGTAAAAATTTGAAAAAAAAATAACGTAACATTTTTTTAAAAATCATTTTCAAACGCAAATATTTTTTTCAAATTTGCTGAATCAAAATTAAAGTAAAACATTTGAAAAATACATGTTCCAAATTCTAACCATTTATCTTTAACGGTTCTTGACTTATAACAATTTAAATACGAGAAATGGTGAAAAAACCCATCTTGAAAGAAACGCATTTTTGCAAAAAGTCGTTTTCATGACAACCATTGCTTGAAAGCTACATCATGAAAACAAACCAAAACTTAAAAATGAATATTTTCTGTTCCAATTAAGATAGAAACATGATTTAAACTATATTTTAAGCAGAAAAAAATCAGAGAAAATTTTAATGTAATAAAATATTTTAAGAAAATTTTTAGATTTTTGCGTCCTGGACCCCCTTAAGACATTATATTAATTATATTTAAGGGAATCCAAATAATTGAAATTATGACTAAAAGTAATATGATACAATGCTTAGCATATATCACATGTTTTATTTTCATATTTTATAATATGTATATCCATGATGGGTAAGCATTACGGTGGCCCCCAACAACAATGTAATAAAAAGTGAATGGGGGATGAAAATCACTGATTTTAGGAAAATTTCAGAATTTTGGGGGAAATTGACTTTCGACCATCTGGCAACACTGAAGGGTGCGTCGATTAAACAAAGCAAAATTTTTAGTTAATGTTACTTGTAGAAATAATCAAAGTCCTTAACCACTTTTTGCGTTACGTATAAGTGATGCTTGTCGCGAAGGAATTAACCAAGTATTTTAAAAATTATCTTATACTTATACAGGGTCTTATTAACTTATACAGGGCAAAATTTGGTTTCCTGTGGAATTTTTATTTGTACATCATGATTCCTATTAAACCTTTCAGATACTCCAATAAATGAACATTCATATACTTTTTCGATAATTAACGATATCATTATCATACTTGTTTTTCATTTTAGGTTTCTTTGACTTTTTGTCTTCTGTCTGTCTGTATCGTTAATGGAGCTCCACAGTTTCCAGGTGGTGATAGCAATCCTTTCTCTCAAATGGCTGGTAAAGCAATGGAAATGGCACAAAAGTTTTCCCAAATGGGACAAGGGGGATTTTCTGAAATGGCACAGAAGATGGCACAAATGGCGCAAGAAGGAATGGCACAAATGGGACAAGGGGGAATGGCACAAATGTCCGAAAATTTTAAAGAAGGCTTTGCGGAATTTCAGCAAATGGCGCAGAAGATGGCACAAATGGGACAGGAAGGAATGTCACAAATGGGACAAGGAGGTATGGCACAAATGTCCGAAAAATTTAAAGAAGGCTTTGCGGAATTTCAGCAAATGGCACAGAAGATGGCACAAATGGGACAGGAAGCTATGTCTCAAATGGGACAAGGAGGAATGGCACAAATGTCCGAAACATTTAAAGAAGGTTTTGGGAAGTTTCAGCAAATGGCACAGACGATGGCCCAAATGGGACAAGGAGGAATGGCTGATATGGCCCAAAAAATGGCTCAAATGGGGCAGGGAGGACAAGGCTCAGGCACCCCAGGGTCCGGATGATGCTGTTGTATGAAATTACTAATGTTAAAAAAATATTTCTTGAAGACCCTTCAAAGGTTAAATGAATAAAACTTATAAATATATGTGTCTGATTATACTTTCCTTCTATCTATCTATATTATAAAGGACAAACATATCTGTGCGTAACGCATACGTCATTTTGCGAATGGCAACACTTTGAAATTTGAAATAAAATTTTGGCTTTGCAATTTTCTCTACTGCAAATTTTTAAACTTTTAAACATCGCAAATTTTAAATTTTTATACCGTCGTATAAGGAAAAAAATGCTCTTTTAAATGCAATTTGTTTGAAAACTGTATAATAATTTATTTTTGAGATATTAATTTTTTTGTAGTTTTTGATACCATTTTTCTTATCGTGGCAACAAAAGTACCTCATTTCATTGAAAGTCATTGAAAGTAAACGGAAAATAGTCGAAAATAGGAGATACTGTATCTTTCTGTTGCCATTTTCTCATAAAACCTAAAAAAAAAGTTGAAATTAAAATATGGGCTATGTCAAGAATATTGTCTGTTATTCTGTAATAATGACGTCATATGCACACTTTTCTATAGACGAAGTTTAAAACTGGATTGCAAAAGTGGATTGCTTTAGCGGATGCAAATGACGTCATTTTATAAAAAAGCGTGTATTTTATTTCTTAAACCTGAATTATGTTTTGTAGAAGTGCGTCATTTTCACAGCCCAGCTGCTTTGAAATTCTTCACAGGTGAAAATGCTTCACATTTAAAAATAATGTAATCGAAATCACACACTGATAAAACGCAATGTTTTACAAAAATTTGGAGTATCTTTATAAAGTACATTTTTCAATCTTCTGACCATTTTCAATTTTCGTCCCATAGAGAAAAAAAATTACTTTCAAATGCAATTTGTTTAAAAACTTTATCTTAATTGACTGATGTATTATATTTTTAAAATAATTTTTAAGCATGATTTTTTTTTAAAGTTTATTTTATCACGTGCCGGTTTCAGTACATAATAATAATAAACATTTTTCGCATAAAGCAACAAACATTTTTCAGCATTTGTTTCTGACTATTTTTGCATAACGAAATTAATACTTCCTTTATAAACAAATAAAAGAATAGTATTAAAAAAAACCACCAATCTAACATATTTGTGAAAGACAAATTAACGAAATTAATACTTCTTTTATAAACAAATAAAAGAATAATATTGAAAAAACAACAAATCTAACATATTTATAATCGTACAATTTAAATTTTTAGATCACCAAATAGGATTTTTTTTTAATGGAATAACTTTGCAAAGTCCATCTCAGTTTACTGATTGTCTATAGTTTTAAAAACAATTTTTAAGCATGAAATATTTTTTAATTTATCTATATCGCGCGGAGCTCGATTACGAAAGATTAATCCGTTTGCCCTTAAAACAAAATACAGACTTCATCATTTTCTTACGGCTAATATCCATTAAAAAAATTCCCTATGAATAAATAAATAAAATAATATAAATAAAACACAAGTTTACCAGACATGTATAAGCTCTGAAATTATCAGAATATAAAAGGATGCCATAAGTAGCAAAATCTTGGCAAATAACTCTTAGCATGCGGCTAATAAGAAAATATCGCTTTTGACAAATTTCAAAAATTTATTTGATTGTATAATTCGTATTTTCCATATGAAAAATACTTTTTTTAATGTAAGTTGTCAATCTAAAAAATTATGGAATATAAAAAAATTATTAGTTTTCAATTTTAAAAAATGATTTCACCTAAATTCTTTAACCCGGGAAGTCCGGGTACGTTCCCCTAGTATATATAAAAAAAGTTTTGATTTGGAAATGGACCAATGAAAATCTGCGTAGATATTCCCGGTAGATCAGCATCCAATTTGAATGCTTAACCCCTTGACGCTTGAATTAAATTGCCGTTTAAAAATTCAAATAGTTTATTGGCACCACTTTTTTGAAAAGCAAATATTCACCTTATTTAATGGCAGGTAAAACTATACTAAAATAAAGCCAATTACACTATTTTATAAAACTAGTGAGAATCGAACAATCTGAGTAAAAGACACAGCCCATGAATATGACGGGAGCGAGAATTAAGGGGTTAAGGTTGGGTTGCTTTTTGACGGCCAATTATCTACACGAGGGATATAGGCCCGGGGGGAGTGCCCTCCGTGGTGGTCTTTCTGAGGGAACCTAATTCGTATTAACGCATGGAAGATCCACGGCTCGAAGAAAACCACGAAAACTCCGAACGATTAGGCCGACGGGCGCGATTGGGATCGAACCCAGCACCTCCCGTCTACCAGCTTCGAGAGCAGAACCTCTCGGCCACTGGTGGGGCTTTAAGGGGTTAAGCATGGCCTTTCTTCGTACTGTTGCGTACAAAAATATGAAAATCGGTGGTATTATAGAGAAATGTTTGATAAACACGCTAATGCATGCAGTTTTCAAATCGAAGAATTACTTTAAGAGATATTTAATGCTAAAGTTGGACAAAATCGTTCCATTAAAAAGTTTTATTTGAGCAAAAACTATGCATGAGAATTTAATCATTTTTAGATCATTTTATACGTTATAATTTCCCGGTGTGCAGATTGCATTTATTTTTTTTTTATTTGACTCATATTTTGAGGTTTTATTTCTATTTTAAATTCAAATTTTCAGCATTTCGAGAGATTTTTATATATTTTAAAAAATGTTATTAATTTAAACTGTTGCCAATTGTATAAACAGCGCAACCAATAATGTTTACTTCAAATTAAAAATTTATTTACACGTGACTATTAAAAACAGAAAAAAACTTTAAAATTAGATTACATGTTAATGATACATGATAAATGATACATGTTACATGATAAATGATTACATGTTAAAAGCAGGAAAATTACGTCATAAGAACCATATTTGCACTTGAATTTTAAAAGATAAATAAAATGTTAAAATAAAAAAAAATATATTATGCGTTAAAACTTGTAAATGGAGGAAATTACGTCACATTTAAAATGGCCAAAAAATATGGCAATAAAATTTAAATTAAAAAATATATTTGCGCGAGATATTTTGAGATAATCTTTTCAACTATTATCGTGAATTCGAAGACAGCGCAAATAATATTTCCTTCTAACCACAAAAGTATTTTCACCTGAATATTAATAAGAGAAATAAAACTTTGGTGTAAATTACGTCAGATTTAAACCGATACATTTAAAATGAATTATTTAAAAGAACTATCTTATAGCGCTGTTAAAAAATACCGGGAAACAATTACATTGTTTACTTAATTCATTTTACATTAGCTTATTTTCAAGTGTTTAACTAATTTTTTAATTAAATACGAAAACAGCCATTGTATCTCTTAACAACAGCAGATTTGGTCTTAAAAATCCCGAATCCAAGGAAAACGAATGGAAACCCGTTTACAGAGAGATCGCTACTGTTTTTTTTCTTTTTTTAAAATTTTAATTCAATATTTTTAAAGCCGATCAAATTAGCGTGCTTTTTGGATTTTGGTGTGTCTGAACGGGGGTTGGCCAGCATAGCTCGTAGGGGGCAGAGCCCCCTAGTTTATCTAAAAGTTATCCATTTGCATATAAGAGATTTTTGACAAGTGAAAATATCATGTATACTAATAGAATGCAGTACAGGGTATCCGTTCTCAACGATGTCCAATGGCAAATTGCTAAACCTTAGGTATAGGGATATAGTTCCAATTACAAAAATGCTTTAAATGAGGTAAACAGTATTTTAAAAGAGATCTGGGTCAATAAAAATATTTCTTAAAAAATTCGGAAATTTAAATTTTTATACGGTCCCCTGGTCCTATAAGTTATATTAATTAAAAATATCCTGTTACACTACGAAGCAATTGAAAAGAATCCCATTCTTCTTTGATGAAAACTGACCGAGTCATAGCTGTTTAAAATTGAAGCATCTTTTTTGCTGCGAAATAGAGGTAATTCACAAAGGAGGTGGGTTGATAAGGGCCATTATTCGCCCATCAGTCCATTGATTTGACTTACATTTTTCTTTTCATTAGTATACCTCGTAACAAATAAGAAAACAATTATTTTGATTGAAAATTCTATAACTGATGGGAAAAACAAAATATATAATTAAGTAAGTATTATGTACATTAATGACTATAAACACCATTTTCATTAGTTTTAATCCATATACTCAGTAGTAAAGACAACACTAAATGCAAAATTAAGATGAATGGAGCTTATTACGACTATTATTTCAATATATGAAATATCGGAAATAAGGAATAACCGAAAATAATCATACAGTTTCAGACACTTTTGGCAATAGGTTTTAGATTTGTCTTCCCTATTGCTTTCTTCACCCGAATCACAGCAGTGGCAGTATTCTGCCCTTAACGGAACAAACCGAGTAGGAAACCAACCGTTCACGTAATCCATACCGACGTTCAACAATTTCCAATTCTGCCCAAAACGGAATTGGCGAGCAGCGTTCAACCTCTCCCTTTCAAGGTTAACCAGTTTCGACTAGACCCTCTCTAGAATTTCGACCAATCGCTTCCAAGGACACATGTGGTCTGTTTATTTATCTGAAGCTTGAACATGTGTGTTTACGTGCGACCCCTTTAAAAAGAGACCTTTAATTGGCCCTATGATTATAGATTGATTTTTTATAGATTAATATAAAGTGAATTATGTAACATCGCTATAAACAGTGTGCAAAGTTTTAATAGGTGGTGAGTTATAAATAATCTTTTACGAAGTTTTAAGATACAATTATATAATTTTTAATATTACTTAGAGTAAAATTAAGGGATTATTTAAACAAAAACTATTTGCAATTACACTTTTAAATTAGTACACATTTTAATCTTCTAAAAATTATATTTTAGCATGAAGGGTTTTTTTTTTAATATAAGCTTTAAAATACAAGCTATATCAGCCAAATAATTGAAAAAGTATGTTTCACGCGTAATAATTATTTTACATTCACAGTTACCGTATATACTCGTGTATAAGTCGAAGAATTTTAGACAAAATTTGGGAGTTGAAAAGGGGGGATCGACTTATACATCAAAAAGTAAAAATAAATAAATAAATAAATAAAATCGCAGACTACTGCGATTGTTTTTTTCAGTCTTTTAAGTAATTACATGGGAAATAAAAGCGGACAATGGTCATTTCCAAGTGACTGACAAACAAAACTCAATGTCCTTGTAATTGTTTTGCACCCACTTCCTTTTGGGACAAAAAATTCTTCAATATGTTCCTTTCAGCATTTTAATCCCCTTTTAAAAAAGAGTCCAACTTGAGAATGTTTCTAGATATCTTTCTTAAAAGTCCTATAATACAACGTAGTACTATATTTTAGCAGTCTAAGAAGTTGTTTACCCTTGTAAATAATGCCTGAATGGATTTTTGAAAGAATTTTATCTTTTTAAGTATCATTGAATTGATATGAATAGGCATCAAAATAGTTTAAGCTTCTTCGGTTATACATAATTATACAGTTTTAAAACGTTGAATTAAAAAAAAATCTGATTAGAAACGTAAAAAATTTACTAATTTAATGAAAATTTATTATTATTATTTTTTATCCTCGATTACAAATAATTTTTCAACATGCTACCAGAAATGTGGTTCGACTTATGCACGAAAATTCTTTTTTTTTTTTCAATTTTTTTTTTAAGAATTGGGGGGAAGGGGTTCGACTTATACGCGAGTATATACGGTATATAATTTTCATTAATATTTAGATTAAAATCAAGGGATTATTTAAACAAAAACTATTTGTAATTACTCTTTTGAATTAATACAGTAAGTTTTAATCTTCTCAAATATAAATTTATCATGAAGTCTTTTTTTTTTTTTTTTTTAATGTGAGCACACTTTATTTATTTATTTTTTTTTTACAAGTTTTAAAATACAAGCTATATCAGCCAAATAATTTAAAAATAATGCATACTCATAATTATTTTACATTTACAATTACGTAATTTTTTATTGTTATTTAAAGTAAAATCAAGGACTTATTTAAACAAAAATTATTTGTAAATACTCTCTTGAATTAATACAGCAAGTTTTAATCTTCTTAAAAGTATATTTTACCGTGAAGGTTTTTTTTTTCTTTAATGTAATTACACTTTATTATACTAACTTTTTTAACACAAGCTTTTTTTTATGTATACAAGTTTTAAAATACAAGCTATGGTAAATCTATAAGCCAATTAATTGAAACCTTATGCTTTTTCATAATTATTTTACATTTACATTTTAATTTTTATTATTATTTAGAATAAAATAAACGGATTTAAGCAAAAACTATTTGTAATTATACTTTTTGATTACAATAAGTTTTAATCTTCTCAAATATATATTTCAGCATGAAGGTTTTTTTTTTTTTTTAATACGAGCTTTAAAATACAAGCTATATCAGTCAAATATAATTCAAAAATTATGCTTCAGTCGTGATTATCTTACATTTACAACGATATAATATTTATTATTATTTAGAGTAAAATCAAGAAATTATTTATACAAAAAGTATTTGTAATTACATTTTTGGATTAGTACAATAAGTTTTAATCTTCTCAAATGTATTATTTATTATTATTATTATTATTATTATTTTGAATACAAACTTTAAAAGAAAAGCTATACCATCCAAATAATTGGAAAATTAAGTTTCACTCATAATTATAATACATTAACAATTATATATTTTTTATTGTTTAGATCAAAATCAAGGGATTATTTAAGCAAAAACTATTTGTAATTGCATTTTTGGATTAGTGCAATAAGTTTTAATCTCAAAAATATATTTTAGCATAAAGATTTTTTTTTAACATAAGTTTTAAATACAAGCTATATTAGCCAAATAACTGAAAAACTATGTTTCACCCACAATTAATTTACATTTAATTTAAGGTAAAACTATTTCTAGTAATGAACCTAACAAAACTGAAAAAAATAATAACAATAGTACAATGCGAATATGCATTTAACAAAAATTAGGTCTATCTATCCTCATTTACAAGAAATGCATATATAAGCACCATCTTAAACCGACACAGATAATGCTTTCCTGCTGCTGATAGCAGTCGGAGGAATTACGACGAAGCAATCCCGTTAAATGGGAAAGAATTCCAACACGTTAGGGGCAGAATTGGAAATTATCACTTCGTCGGCGCATTACGAGAAAGTCACCCGTTCCGAGAAGGGCACAATACCGCTGCTGGATCGTCTAGCGGCGGCGTCTTGTAGTGTATGAGCATATTCAAGACTTGTTTTGTAATTTCGGTTGAGATGCGGCGCCAGTAAGCGAGAAACTATAATACGGAAGCAACATGCGCACAGCACCCTACGACCCTTACGTCTACTTTACATTGACAACACCATTATGTGATGTTGCTTCGCTCTGTTTTTATGCAAATATTATGGTTTTTAGTACTTATGTGTGGTGATCTTAACTGAACTCGAAGGACAGAATCAACTTTATGATGTAGGGAAAGAGAATAAATATCTTCTCCATTTAAGTTTTCTTGAGTATAAGATTGGCTTTGTTTAAGTTGGTATAGCCCAAGAGTTAATTGTTGCAGTTAATCCCAAGTTAGGCGTGGAAAATTTTGAAGACCTGCACCAGTTAGTTTTGTCCAGATTGCCTTTTTTTCTCGCCCATCCTTTCTTTTTGACTATCTGTTTTAAGTAATTTGTTTTTTTTTTTTACCAAATCAAGTACCCGTTAAGCGATTATTTCGTCACCTTCAGCGATTTTAATCCTTGTAGTATGGAAAACATTGAGAATAGCACATATAATTCGCACATAGTCGTCAATATAAGGTATTTGCGTATTTGGTATTACTTTATCCAATGCTCTGAAGTTTTTAACACCCCCCCCCACCCCCCCAAGGGCGGTGGTTCATTTTTGGACCACCTGATATTAATCCCTAAATGGGACATTGACACCAGAAATTTCGTTTGAAAATTTTCTTTTTATTAAATACTTGAGGAAAAGCCTTTAAGTAATTTCAAATAAATTTGTTTGTAAATTCCGGTGTCATTCATTCTTTTCAATATTTTAATAATAGAAGTGCTTTTCCCCTGAAAGGGTTAAACTGTCCATTAACGGCTTCTATGTCACACCGAACTTTTGTCACGAGACGTGTCTCGTTAATCTTCTCGTTAGCACAGCATGATGAAAACTGTTGCAGCTTATTTGGGAATGTAGGCATTTCAAGTGCGAAACACATTTTTCCTGAAGTTTCAAACAGTACCAGAAGCCTCTGGGTGATTTTCAAAAAGTGTCATGTTTAACTGTCCTTTGACATCTGAACAGAAAAATTGTTAAATATCATAATTTTAAGTATTGCATTTTAACGATCATGTTTTTTAATGATAATTTACAGATATATTATTATTTATAAAAAAATTAAAAATGAGAAATATATTCTTTTGCAGTCAAAATGCCATTACCGTAGCTTGACCAACAAGCAATTTATTCGGTAAAGATTTGACTAAGTTTTATTTAACCCTTTCCGGCACAGTGTGTCCGGGTCGGGATACCTAATTTTAATTCCAAACTTATGATCGGCACCAAGAATATTTTAGTAAAATTTTGCTTATTCGATAAACATGTAAAGTTACATGTTTTTAATATCTAAAAAAGTTGTTTTAAATTTCCGGTGTCAGTCAATCATTCATTTACAGCAGAAATTGCCCGTGTCGGAAAGGGTTAAACCCTTTATTTTATCATTTTACATTAAAATTTTTCTGTGCCTTTCCAGCACAGATAAATTTTAATGTAAAATGATTAAATCATCAACTGACACCGGAATTAAAATAAGACTTTTTTACAAATTAAAAACGTGTTCCTTTATACCTTCATCGTTAATGCAAAATTTTATTAAAATATTCTTGGTGCTGTTTGTGAGTTTGGAAATAAAATTAAGTATCCCGACCCGGGCACATTGCGTAGGAAAGGGTTAAAACAGTTGGTTACAATTTTTTTAATACATTTTTATTTTTTAAGATGATACTAACTAAAAATATTTTTTTTCATTAATTAAACATATCTACAATTCTTAATAATTATTTTAAACCGTGTAATTAAGAAGAACGTCAAGAAAGAACGTCATTGCTCTGCTTCTAACAAAAAGTTCATCTGGAATTTTTTTAGAGGGCAGCACATGAATTTTTATCAAAGCAAAAATACTCCTTAAAAGTCAATTTGTTATAAGGTTTAGGTGAATAGAGTAAATAGTTTTATAGTTTCAATAAAACAAGCAAAGAAAAATGAATGTTTTGATGAGTATTTTTTGTACGTCATTACTGTACCCACATCTAACTGATAATTAAATGAACTTTTATTTCTTAATCTGCTTTAATTATATAAAAAATAGAAAATCATTGTATGGGCCAGAAAATATAATGGCTGCCTTGGGGGAAAAATATTTTGTTTAATTTGTCATTACCGTGCTCACTTATGTTCATGACAAAGTTCATTAAAATTTAAAAATTAGTTTTAAAATGTTAAATTAGTAATTTGGTCTCTGCTGATGCTTGTGTATTAATGTTTATGAAGTAAGGTAATTATTTACAAAAAATTAAATCTTTCTGATTATTTCTAAAAATTTGATTTTATTATTCCAAAATATGGACAGATTTTGAAAATGACCCCTCTATGAATCATCATTCGGCTTCAGCCACTCTCTGATATTGTGTGCATCTTTTCTAAATTATTGGTAAGGAGCGTGATGTAGGCTTCAAGAAAAGGTTACCGGTCCTTAGTCCAATTATATTAGAAGTCTGTATACTCGCATGAAATATTTTTTCTCTAATAGCTAGAAACGCACAATGAACCATAATAAAATAACGCTCATATAAAAGCTTATAAAGAGTACTATCATTCCAAGTCAAAATTAATTTGGTTCATGGAACCCTTCTTTAAAAAAATAATAATTCAAAGATTAAATAATCGGTCAAGTCCGAGTATTACTCGTGCTCTGAGGGTCCCGTACAATAAATATGTGAATTATGAACTGTATTATTAAAAAAATCGTTTCTAAAAGAATAAGACTTTGAAAAAAACTATACAACCTGAGGCTGGGTATAGCTGTATATACTATAAAAGTACGAATGAGTATACCATAAATGTTCAAAGAGCCTAAATAATATCAAATATTGCTATTCTGTATAACCCTTTTTTTTAATCTTATCCTAATCTGTTTATGATGAACTTAATTCTGTACTGACAATAAACGTAGTTCATAGTCAAACTTCATTTGGAATTTCATAAAATTAAATTCTGCGTACTAATAAAATTTCCTTTTTACAGTGTATCTAAAACAAAACCCTTGTTCAAAATTTAAACTTGGCATTGTTCTAAGCGCGCTTCGAAAGGAGGTCGCAAAATTGCAACGCCGCCTTGGTCCGTGCGTGTATTTCCAGATAGGTTTTAAATTAACTTTTAAAGACACGGAAGGCGTATTGGGAAATCCACCCAATGCAAACTAGTCGCGAATCCCTTAGTATTTATGTGATTAGTTTTAGTTAAGTAAGTTTGTTTTTAACAATTGGACGTTTATTGATTTTATACTGCTACTGGGCATTGCATTACACAAAAGTATCATTAAAAGTTGTTACCTATTTTTTAAAAGTCGATGGTACATAGAGTACCCTGCCATTATGCATTTCCAAACCGTCCATATCTTTAAGGGTTAATATCTCGGCTAAATGACCGACGATTTTTTTTTTCGAAAATCATTATCAGCAAGGTTTTCATACGTCTGCTACAAAAGGTACCATTAGCGCTCTTCAACACTTTTGCTAAATGTCTGTGCAAAGAGAAATGCGTTTTTCTCAAAAACTATGTGACCTATGGTAATCGCTATAATTTTCCTGCAAGGTTTAAGTTAACGTCTACTACCTCTAAATTATAAGACCACCTAAGGAAATTAGCATATTATACGTCACATCAGAATCATTATAAAACGTACGCTTTGTAGGTATATCGTGAAAGTATTCCCGAGAAGCAAAAGTTCAGGTTTAGATAGTGTTATTTTCGATATAATTGAAGATGTCGCGGGTTAAAGAGTTGTCTGTGACCGAAGTAAGAAAAATTTGATTTTATAAGGGTGCTGGTAAATCTGAACGAGAAATAGCTCTGTTAATAAAGCGTTCTAAAACTGCCATTCACAATGAAATAATTAGAAAAAAGGATTCAAATAAAATTAAATGATCTGGAAGAAAAAGGATTTTAACAGCGCGGGATGATCGATAAATATTTCGATTATCAGCTCAAATAGGTCTTTCAACTCTGGAAATTTCAAACCGTTTCAGCAAAAGAACTTCACGCGTAACAGTTTTGAAGAGTTGAAATGAAATAGTAATGCAAAATGTATGAAACTGTTGAAAAAATCCGAGGTTAATGAAACATCATAAAGAAGAAATACTGAAATGGGCTAAAAATGCCATGTCACGGGAAAAGAAATGAAAACAAGTGATATTTTCAGATGAAAAATAATTTAATTTTTACGGTTAGGATGGTTATAAACACTATCGGCATGATTTTAGGAAGGAACCCAAACAATGCTTCAGTCGACGTATTGGAGGAGGATCAGTAATGGTTTGGGGAGATTTTAGTCAAGATGGATTATGTGATTTAATCCGCATTTCGGGACATATGAACTCTTCGCAATATCAGGCTATGTTATGTAATCATTTGATACCGTTTGGAACTTTTTTTAGGTGGTGCTAACTGGATATTTCAGTAGGACAATGCTTCTTACCATGTGTCTAAACCCTACCAGCAATGGTTTAAAAAAGAAAAAAAAATCATGTTTTGTCATGTCCAAGTCGACGTCCAGACTTAAACCCTATGGAAAATCTTTGGGGAGTATTAAGTCACAAAGTTTATGCTAATAATACACAGTTTTTATCTGCCAATGAACTAGAAGAAGTCATTCTAAAAGAATTGCACAATATTTCTAAATCTGTACTTAATCAACTGGTTACTTCTATGAAAAACAGAGTGTTTGACGTATAAGGAAAATAGAGGAGAAATATCGTATTAATTTACGTATTATTTCTGTTTTTAGACAAGTGGTCTTATAATTTGTTAATAGGGTATTTTTCAATCATTGCTTATATTTTTGTAAACATACATATTTATTGCATTAATTATTGCAAAATTATTGCAAACTGATATTGACAAATATGTTATATTTTGATATCTAATGTGTTTAAACTATAATTAGAGCCTTTGTTTACTTCATAATTTTCAAAATCAAAGTGGTCTTATATTTTCCTAAAGTAGTGTATGACTAAACGGTTTAGAAATTAGCCATTGGATATCATTGAAAATTGGCGCACTATATAAATGCAAAATACATGCATTAGAAATTTAATTGAGAATGAAACTTTTATAGAATTACAATTCGAAAGTAATAATGTTTTAACTTTCTTATTTAAGAAAAGCTCAGGATGTTTAGAAAATTACTTTTCTTGTTTGGCGGCATCAGTAGCTAAAACTAACACACGGCTGTGATGGTTGTGTTTTTTAACTTTTAATAATTGATTTCAATGTATTTTTTAGCGCTGAATACGATTATGACTTTTATTTTTAACCATCACGTAAGTATTTTTTTCAAATCGTAAATTTAGCATTTACAGGGACATACAAAAGATTTCAGATACTATATTGTATCCGAATTGCTGTATATTAACAATGATTGCTGAAAATGCATTTTTAATTATGATATGCGCTTTTATGTTTCTGTATATTTATGCATACTATATGGTGTGTATAGATGCTATACTTCATATACAGGACTACACAGAAGAAATCGCAAGGATTACTGGGTATGAGAGCAAATTGCTTAAAGGTGGTTTTTAAATGAGTTATGCAATTTTACGCTGAACTGCATTCAGTTTACTAAGAAATGTTTGTAGAATATAGACAAAATGATATACGGTGTCACACAAAGAATTGGATACATGACCGTTTATAAATAATAATTTCCAGAAATGTGATTTCAGTAATTTTAAGAGTCTTTTAGTTTCAATTAAATATTAGCTAAATAGTGACGTGTAATAAGGACGGTACAAAAGTATTCAAATGTGTTTCCATCTATTAGTATAAATTGCTGAAAGGGAAATTTCAACCTGTTATGCGTTTTCTTGCTAAACTAAATTCTCTCATTATATAGTATATATATATCAGCCGACAGATCAAATACAGGGCTGTTCAAAAGAATTGGAAAACATATATGGCTATGGGCGGTAACTGCTGAAATCAGTTTTGAAATGTTTTATGCTTTTTCTAAAATGTTTACTTATTTATCTTATTTACCTTATTTCCCTCAATAACGAAGTTTTGTTAAAGCATTTAGGAAGTGTTGGAAAATGTTTCATAACCTATGCTTAAAGCATGATTTTTCTGTCTTTTTACTTTTAGCTTATGGCCAAATTATTTCTATGCATAAACATCTATTTTTTTTAAGGACAGAATCTAAAATCTTTAAACAAGCTGTATTATTTTAGGTAGATTTCGTAAGAAATACTACATCTTACATTCTCCCCTAAGTTGGAAGTTCTGAAAATTTTTCGCAGATCTGCGGCGATCATGAACCTTAGAACCAACCCCATTTCAAAACTTTATCTCTCTCTCTCTCTGTATATATATATATATATTAAACAAAAACATAATTTGAAGAACAAATTAAAAAAACAAAATTTATTTCCTACATTGTTTAAGCCCGAGAAGGGACAGATATTAAGTTATTTCATTCAATTAGTTCTACATTTAATGTTAAATTTTTGTAACAAATTAGTTAAGCCAAATGAAGATTAAAAAATAAAAATAAAATTCATACAATATGACACTTAAAACATCCTAAAAACTTAGATTCCGTACAAATGAAATCGAAATAAATCTTAGACTTCTTCCATTTTTAATTGAAAATATTTGTACTGCAGATTTAGTATTATGTTTATGAAAATTGTGCATAAAATGATACGATGCATGCAAAATACAAAACTTTAAAAAAAGTCTAAGATTTATTTCGATTTCATTTGAACGGAATCTAAGTTTTTAGGATGTTTTAAGTATCACATTGTATGAATTTTATTTTTATTTTTAATCTTCAATTGGCTTAACTAATATGTTACAAAAATTTAACATTAAATGTAGAACTAATTGAATGAAATAACTTAATATCTGTCCCTTCTCGGGCTTAAACAATGTAGGAAATAAATTTTGTTTTTTTAATTTGTTCTTCAAATTTTGTTTTTGTTTAATATGTCAAGTTTTTTAATGACTACAGCACTCAGACGAACGCATTTCAAAATTAATACAGAGTATCATCATCAGGCTTTGACGTATGCGGTATTGCATAACAATGTGGGATGCAGTTTACCAATGTGTAATTCAAAATGTTTCACCACTGTAGTAATGCAGGTTGCGGTAGTTTGGACAAAAATTTCCAATCTGAACGTAAATCTATAATCAAAACATAAACAATTAACTTCACTTAAATTTAGATACCCTATTTCCCACTCAGGAAAGCCATGAATGTAAATGTAAATTCTGTTGAATCCTTACTGCTAATATTTAACAATATTGTAGCTGTGATACAGTAAAAATAAAAAATAAAATAAAAGTTTTACTTGAATTTTTAAACCTTATTCTCTCCCAAAGGGTGATGAAACACATCAGAAAATTATTACCTTAGTTTAACTTGGGGTATAAATAGTTCTCATCTCGAAAAAAAAAAATACATTTTAAAATTTAAGTTATGTGATTCCCCACTAAGTTCGCTACCTGCGTAAAAATAGCTATCCATTAGAAACTTTTTACTAAAATATAAACTTGACCAAAGCAAAAACGGATTCTGAAAATATCCTTTTTACTTCCACTATGACGCCATATTCACCTTTTTAATTTTTGAAAAAAAAAAAAAAAAAAGAAAACTATTTCAATTAAAATTTTTCACGTGGGAATCTTTCTACTAAAACCAAATAAATTATTATTACGGCTTTTGAAATTTTTGCAACAATGAAGAAAAAATGTTACATTTTCTATTAAAAATGTCCGTTGATTCTCAATGAAAAAATTGAAATTTGGAATTATTAAGAAAAATATTTGAATAATATAAAAAAAAATTGGCCCTTGTTTCTCTCTGGGTTATAATTCACCCATATGCAAAGGTATTTTGCCATTCGTTTTGACCCTGACGTCAGGCAAACGTTTTTAAACTTTAAATTTATAATATTATTAGAATTAGTAAAGAATAAAAAATGAGTGGCATCAGGACAAAAAGGTGGGAAGAAAAAATGAAAAATTTATCATCTCCATAGGCTTTTATATGTTAAATTAACATTGAAAAGTGACACTGGAAATAAATAAGTATTGCGCTGCCGAGCAATACCTAAATATATATATATATATATATATATATATTAAACAAAAACATAATTTGAAGAATAAATAAAAAAGAAAAAAACAAATTTATTTCCTGCATTATTTAAGCCCGAGAAGGGGCAGATATTAAGATATTTCATTCAGTTAGTTCTACATTTAATGTTAATTTTTTGCAACAAATTAGTTAAACCAAGTGAACATTAAAAAGTAAAAATGAAATTCAAACAATATGATACTTAAACACCCTAAAAACTTAGATTCTGTTCAAACGAAATTGAAATAAATCTTAGACTTTTTTCCAAATTTAAGGTGCTGATTTAAATTTGGAAATTTGTATTGCTGAATTTGTATTATGTTTACAGTAGGGGAAAACAAATGATTAGGCACGTCTAAAATACAAACCTTCAAAAAAAAAAAAAATCTAAGATTTATTTCGATTTCGTTTGAACGGAATCTAAGTTTTTAGAGTGTTTAACAATCATATTGTTTGAATTTCATTTTTACTTTTTAATGCTCACTTGGTTTAACTAATTTTTTACTAAAATTTAACATAAAATGTAGAAGTAACTGAATGAAATATCTTAATATCTGTCCCTACTCGGGATTAAATAAAGTAGGAAATAAATTTGTTTTTTTAATTTGTTCGGCAAATTATGTTTTTGTTTAATATGTCAAGTTTTTTAATAACTACTGGATTCAGACGAACTCACTTAAAAATTAACTAGATGTATCATCATCAGGTTTGATCTATAAGGCTTGCAATTTGTGGTTTATTTACCAATATTTAATTCAAAATGTTTCATCTGTGCAGTAGTGCAAAGTTTGGACAATCTGTAATAAAAACATAAAAAAAAATTACTTAATTTTAGTTACCCCATTTCCCCCTCTGCTACGCTATGAATGCAAAAATATCCTTAAATCTTTACTGTTAATATTATAACAACAATATAGCTGTTACAGAGTAAAACATTAAAAAAAACAGTTTTATATGTTGCTACCCTGTTTCCTGCCAGGGGGCGATGTAAATGCGAGATTAAATTGTTACATAAATTTAACTTGAGGTAATTATTTAGCATCAACATCAGTCGTTATCAAACCACACAAAAAAAAAAAGGACAAAAGACTTTGAGGAATAATTTTAGATAAAAAAATGCGGTAATAATGTTAAGTTTGCTTAACGTTAACTATGTTAAGTTTTTTTAACGTAATTTCGTTAAGTTTACTTAACGTTAAAAGTCTCTGTCTGTTTAAAATTTTCAAATAATTATTTTTTATTTCTTAATACCACAAAAAGAAATTGCATATGAACAATATATACATTACATGCCCTTGTGTAATGCTGACGTTGATGATGAAACCTGTAACATAAATTTCGGTTATTTGCAAATTTATTAGCTTCTAAGCATCCGACGATTTATATTTTTACACAGTCTGAAAACAATATAAACAGTTCAGTATTTCTTTCCGGGTGGTATTCCTATACGAAATTAAACCTTCATCAACAAATAAATAAAAGGAAAACATAAATAAATCACAAAGTTAACACCTTTTTAATCGAATGGGCACATCTGTATGTAATTGATATTCCTGCTTAAAAATCAGTATCGGTGAAATAATTTGCAATTTTTTGACGTCATAGTCACCTGCTTTCTGTATTTACTCTTATTAATGCTTCTTGTATTACTAGCAAATGTTTGAAAGTATAAGTTTTATTTCCCGTATTACGCCATATTCATCTTCTTTTTAATTCGTAAAAAAATTAATTCAAATTCCATTTCTCACGTGGAAATATTTTAACTGAAATTTAATTACTGTTGATAAATTATTATTAAACAAAAACATAATTTGAAGAACAAATTCAAAAAACAAAATTTATTTCCTACATTGTTTAAGCCCGAGAAAGGACAGATATTAAGATGTTTCATTCAATTAGTTTTACAGTTACTGTTAAATTTTTGTAACAAATTAGTTAAGCCAATTGAAGATAAAAAACAAAAATAAAATTCATACAATATGATACTTAAAACACCCTAAAAAATTAGATTCCGTTCAAATGAATCGAAATAAATCTTAGACTTCTTCCATTTTTAATTGAAAATATTTGTATTGCAGATTTTGCATTATGTTTAGGACATTTGTGCATAAAATGATAAGATGCATGCAAAATACAAAACTTAAAAAAAAAAAAGTCTAAGATTTATTTCGATTTCATTTCAACGGAATCTAATTTTTTAGGGTGTTTTAAGTATCATATTGTATGAATTTTATTTTTGATTTTAATCTCAATTGGCTTAACTAATTTGTTACAAAAATTTAACGTTAAATGTAAAACTAATTGAATGAAATATCTTAATATCTGTCCCTTCTCGGGCTTAAACAATGTAGGAAATAAATTTTGTTTTTTTAATTTGTTCTTCAAATTATGTTTTTGTTTAATATGCCAAGTTTTTTAATAACTACTGCACTCAGACGAACGCATTTCAAAATTAATGGAGAGTATCATCATCAGTCGTTGATGTATGCGGTATTGCATCACAATGTGGGATGCAGTTTACCAATGTGTAATTCAAAATGTTTCACTACTGTAGTAATGCAGGTTGCGGTAGTTTGGACAAAAACTTCCAATCTGAACGTAAAAAACCTATAATCAAAACATAAAAAATTAACTTAATTTAGATACCCTATTTCCCACTCAGGAACGCTATGAATGTAAATGTAAATTCTGTTGAATACTTACTGCTAATATTTAACAATATTATAACTGTGATACAGTAAAAAATAAAAGTTTCACTTAAATTTTTAAACCCTATTCTCTTACAAGGGGTGATGTAAACACATCAGAAAATGATTACCTAAGTTTAACTTGGGGTATAAATAGTTCTCATCTCGGAAAAAAATACATTTTAAAATTTAAGTTATGTAATTCCCCACTAAGTCCGCTACCTTGCGTAAAAATAGCTATCCGTTAGAAACTTTTTACTAAAATATAAACTTGACCAAAGCAAAAACTTATTCTGAAATTATCCTTTTTATTTCCACTATGACGCCATATTTACCTTTTTAATTT
The DNA here is from genome assembly GCA_963932465.1 of Maratus speciosus. NCBI lineage: Eukaryota > Metazoa > Arthropoda > Arachnida > Araneae > Salticidae > Maratus > Maratus speciosus. The sequence goes on along the minus strand of OZ010797.1, from coordinate 493,301,649 downwards.
TTGAAAAAAAAAAAACTAGCTCAATTTAATATTTCACGTGAAAATCTTTCAACTAAAAAGAAATAAATTATTATTACGGCTTTTGAAATTTTTGAAACAATGAAGTAAAAACGCTACATTTTCTATGAAAAATGTCCGTTCATTTTCAATGAAAAAAGCGAAAATTGGAATTATTAAGAAAAATATTTGAATCTCTCTATTCTAAAAAAGGTAACTACCGCTGTCACCGCCGATGTCACCGCCGCCGCCGCCGGTTTTGAATTTTTTGTGACCGGAGGTCTTCCTTCGTTAATATTAAGAAAAATAATGCATACAAAAACATGAAAATCGGTAGTATTATACAGAACTGTTTGATAAACACGCTGATGCAGACAGTTTTCAAATCGAAGAATTATTTTAAGAGATATTTAATGCTAAAGCTGGACAAAATCGTTCCACTAAAACAGTTTTATAGGAGCAAAAACTATTTATGGGAATTTAATCATTTTTAGATCATTTTATACGTTATAATTTCCCGGTGTGCAGAATTCATTTATTTTTTAAATTTGACTAATTTTTTGAGGTTTTATTTCTATTTTAAATTCAAATTTTCAGCATTTCAAGAGATGTTTTTGACAGATTTTAGAAAGTAATATTAATTTAAACTGTTGCCAACTGTATAAGAAGCGGAAACAATAATGTTTGCTTCAAAAATATATGTATATTTATACGTGTAAATAAATTAAAAATTTATTTACACGTGACTATTATAAACAGAAAAAAACATTTGGAATTAGAATTAAATAATTATGTACAAAAAGCAGGAACTTATTAAAAATTACGTCATAAAAACTATAATTACACGTGAATTTTAAGAGAGAAAGGATTTTGTAAAATAATAAATTTATTAACATGCGTTAGAAGTCTTAAATAGGAGAAATTACGTCATATTTACGTCATATTACAGTTATTAAATAAAATGAACACAAAATAATATTGCAAAACGGTTTAAATTTAGAAATTGCGCTATACATTTATTTAATATATTGAGAGGATACTTTTCAACTATTTTTGTTAGGAAAGCCCAAATAATATTTCATTTCTAACACAAGTATTTTCACGTGAATATCAAAAAGAGGAAGAATAGTTTGGTCAAAATTACGTCCGATTAAAAACGATTAATTTAAAATGTCTTATTTAAAAGAACTTTCTTTTCGCTTTGTTAAAAAATACCGTGAGACAAAGATTCTGTTTACTTAATTCCTTTTATATTAACTTATTTTGAAATGTTTAACTTATTTTACTTAATCAAAGACGAAAACAGCGATTGACATATGTATTTTTGGTACTACTTAGTTATCCCGTCGACCAAAAATTTATCATTCGCCAAACTATAAGATTAAATACCAATAATGGTTGATCGTAAATGTCACATTAACTTGACTTTAAGCAAGTTACACGTGTCTACGTAATCAAGTTATTTTTATTTCAACGTTTTATTTCTATTTTTATTAATGTTGCACTAATTTATTTGTTCTTTCGTTTTTTAAAATAAAAATGATGTCAATTTGTATAATTTGACGAGTGCTTTGACGATTTATATAATTTGGCGAAATTGGTCGACGGGTTAATCAAGTAGTACCGCAGCGGATTTGGCCTTAAAATTCCCCACTCAAAGAGAAATGAATAGAAATCCGTTTATAGGGAGATCGCCACTGCTTTTTAAATTATAATTCAATCTTCCGAAATCTTTTTAAAGCCGATCAAATTAGCGTCCTTTTAGAGTCTGCGATGTCTGAACGGGGGTTGACGAGCGTAGCTCGTAGGGGGCTGAGCCCCCTAGTAATGTAAAAATAAATTGGCGCAAGTTTCTCTCTGTGTTATAATTCACCCTAATGCAAAGGCATTTTACCATTCGTTTTGACCCTGACGTCAGGCAATCGTTTTTACACTTTAAATTTATAGTATCATTAGAATTATTAAAGAATAAAAAATGAGTGGCATCAGGGACAAAAAGGTGGGAAGAAAAAATGAAAAAGTTATGATCTCCATAGGCTTTTCCATGTTAAATTAACATTGAGAAGTGACACTGGAAATAAATAAGTATTGCGCTGCCGCGCAATTATTAAATTACGACTTTGCAACAATATAAAAAAAAATTTAAATTTTATCGCAAAAGTATTAGTTGATTCTCAATGAAAAAAAAAAAAACGAAATTTGCAATTATTAAGAAAAATATTTGAATAATATAAATAAAGCATAGGCTATGTTACTCTCTGCATTATAATTCACTCATATGCAAAGACACTTTATCATCCGTTTTGACCCTGACGTCAGGCAAACATTTTCGTACTTTAAATTTACAATCTATATTATAAAGGACAAACATATCTGTGCGTAACGCATACGTCATTTTGCGAATGGCAACACTTTGAAATTTGAAATAAAATTTTGGTTTTACAATTTTCTCTACTGAAAATTTTTAAACTTCTAAACATCGCACATTTTAAATTTTTACACCGCCGTATAAGGAAAAAAATGCTCTTATAAATGCAATTTGTTTGAAAGCTGTATCTCAATTTATTTTTGAGATATTAATTTTTTGTAGTTTTTAATACCATTTTTCTTATTGTGGCAACAAAAGTACCCCCTTTGTATTGAAAGTCGTTGAAAGTAAACGGAAAATAGTCAAAAATAAGAGATACAATATATTTGTTGCCATTTTTTTATAAAACGTGAAAAAAAAAGTTGAAATTAAAATATGGGCTACGTCAAGAATATTGTCTGTTATTACGTGATAATGCCGTCATATGCATACATTTTCTATAGACGATGTTTAAGACTGGGAATGTAAAAGTGGATTGCGTTAGCGGATGCAAATGACGTCATTTTATAAGAAAAAAAACGTGTATTTTAAATCTTAAACTTGAATTGTGTTTTATAGAAGTGCGTCATTTTCACAGCCCAGTTGCTTTTAAATTCTTCACAGGTGAAAATGCTTCACGTTTGAAAATAATGTAATCGAAATCGCACACTGATAAAATGCAATGTTTTACAAAAATTTAGAGTGTCTTTATAAAAGGGAGGTGACATGCAAATTATAGTGATTTATATTACAGAAATTGATGATTCTCTCCTGGATGGATTTGCTTCGACGAGTTAGACAAGCAAACATATAATTCGTGGTTTAAAATAATATCCTGTTCCTGAAGTTTTTGTCCAAGATTCTCTCGAATAATAAAATTTTAATGCTATTCTTTAGGACATTCTACTATCATTTTATCAAAATAACATAATTTGCTTAATTTAATTTTTCATAATTTTATATAAAATATATATTTAAAACACAAGTGTATTTTTCAGACATCAGCCCTGATCTTTCTGCTGAACCAATTTTACTAATTTTTTTTAAAACTGAAAGCTGTTTATTTGTAGATATGATCGCACTAGGTTTTTTTTTTCTTTAAATATCCTCACTTTTATATTTTAATTTTAAAAGCATTTTATGAAATTTCTTCAAAATGGTGAAAATTAGATAGCTTTCATTATTGCAGACAAGAGAGAAATAATGAGGCATTTTTATCTTTATTCCTACTATTTTCTGTTAAAAATTCGAAATTGTTGATAAAAATTGTTGTATAGGGTTTAGTGTCGCAAAATTCCATTAGGGGCATAATAATGGAAAATGACATACTGCTTTTGAAAACACGCATTTTTTCTCATACATTTTCTATATTGTTTTTCCTTCTGCATGTGTACTGATACTAAGTTTCAGACACTAGACGAAATGCTTATTTAAGGGAAAAATAAGTCCTATTTAAAAAAAAAAACCCGATCATTTTTTAGATAAAACTAAACATTTATCACAAATGTGTCTAAAAAACATAAATTACGGAAATTTTTTACTCACAGGAATTGAGATTAGAATCTCAAGTAAAGAGTGCGTCTGTTCACATAAAAGATGTTGCTGACAATCGTGACTTGATGTTTTGAGTTAAAATGATTTCTAAATGATCAAACAAAATACAAATTTTTTTAAATGATGAATATGGATATGAGAAGTGCGTATGCCAATTTTGAGAAGGTGAAAATTGCTGTTTTTCATTCCGGAATACCAAGCATAAGAGCCTCAATTGATAACCACATCCTAATAACTGATCTTTATTATATTTGATTGATTAAGTATCTATATTATAAAGAACAAACGTATATGTGCGTAACGCTGATGTTATTTTGCGAATGGAAACACTTCACGATCAAATTTCGGTCTTGAAATTTTCGCTACTGCAATTTTTTAATCTTCTGACCATCGTACATTTTCAATTTTCGTCGCATAGGGAAAAAATTTACTTTCAAATGCAATTTGTTTAAAAACTATATCTTAATTGACTGATGTATTATATTTTCTAAAATAATTTTTAAGCATGATTTTTTAAAAAGTTTATCTTATCACGTGCCGGTTTCAATACATAATAATAATAGACATTTTGCGCATAAAGCAACAAACATTTTTCAGCATTTGTTTCTGACTATTTTTGCATAATGAAATTAATACTTCCTTTATAACGAAATAAAAGAATAATGTTAAAAATACCACCAATCTAACATATTTGTGATAGACAAATTAACGAAATTAATACTTCTTTTATAAACAAATAAAAGAATAATATTGATAAAACACAAATCTAACATATTTGTGATCGTACAATTTAAATTTTTAGATCACCAAATAGGTTTTTTTTTCAAATGGAATTTGTTTGCAAAGTTCATCTCAGTTTACTGATTGTCTATGGCTTTAAAAACAGTTATAAAGCATGAAATATTTTTTAATTTATCTATATCGCGCGGACCTCGATTACGAAAGATTAATCCGTTTGCCCTTAAAACAAAATAAAGAGTTCATCATTTTCTTACGGCTAATATCCATTTTAAAAAAACATCCCTATGAATAAATAAATAAAATAATATAAATAAAACACGTATTTAACAGACACGTATAAGCTCTGAAATTATCAGAACATAAAAGATGTCATAAGTAGCAAAATCTTGGTCAAATAATTCTTAGCATGCGGCTAATAAGAAAATATCCTTTTGATAAATTTCAAAAAACTGTTTGATTGTATAATTCGTATTTTCCATATGAAAAATACATTTTAATGTAAGTGAGCAATCAAAAAAATTTATTGCATATAAAAAAATTATTAGTTTTCAATTACAAAAAAAAAAGTGTTTTCACCTATATTCTTTAACCCGGGAAGCCCGGGTACGATCCCCTAGTATCATTAAAATTACAAAGAATAAAAAAAATTGCGGCATCAGGGACAAAAAGGTGGGAAGAAAAAGTCAAAAAGTTGTGAGCTCCATAGGTTTTTCTATGTTAAATTAACATTGAGAAGTGACACTGGAAATAAATAAGTATTGTGCTATCGCGCAATACTTAAATATGTCACTTTTTTATGGTCACGATAACTTCCATAATTTTACTCAAATCTCTACCAAACTGATACAGAAAATCAAGGGGCGGTAAATCTCGCTCAAGTTCGTTCATGGGCAAAATCAAACCAAGCGGTGGAAATGAGGAGGGTTTTTGTGAAAACCGAAAAAAAAAACATAACTTCTTAATTATGATACATATCAAATCAGTTTAAAGTTATTATTACTTCTAGAAAAAGGGCCAAAAATACACATGAAGGAATTTTATATCATTAAAAATGTATTCAAGGGGCGTGAAATATAGTGTTTTAAGAAGAAAAAAATCAATTCGCAAGCTATAAAATCCACCACTTAGATTTATTTTAAATCTTCTGAGCAACTCTTACAGGGGAAAAAATTGAGGGGGGGGGGGGTGTTGAAGAAGAAAAACATTCATAAGTTCGTCAATTCACAAGATATCAAATCCACTTAAATTCATTACAAATCTTCTTAATATTATCGACAAGTTTTTATATGATCAACCATAAAAAAGAGGGAATTGTAGAAAAGAAAAAAATCACATTAATATGATTCTGTTAGTTCCTACTGTTACAGATAAATACAAAAAAAAAAAAAAAACCTCATCAAAAGCGGCCAGATGAAATTGTTAAACTGGGTTTATCTCTAATTTTGATTTAGTTTTTGTAGGTGAAATTAGTAGTTAAATTAGAAATTTGCGGGCGCCTGTAGGCCGAGCCGAAAAGGATTTTTTATACAGGGAAATCCACGACATCGCTGTGTTTTACAATAAAAAAAAACTAATGTTAACAAATTACAAATAATAACTGCTGACGTACTTTGTAGGAAAAATATGCTACAGTGACGCAACTTTAGGAAGTAATTGTTAAGAAAATAATGAAGCAGAATTTTCCCTATTTCAGAAAGCATTGCATATGACATTATTATCTCTGTAGATCGCTTTGAAATAAAACAAAGTAACATACATCAGATATTATATAATTTCAAAGTTAATATGTTAATTCCATTGTTTTAATTCAGCAAAATAAAAATAGTATGCATTTCAATGCAAAAGGAAATGCTTAAAACATTGAAGGTAGAATAAACAAATTAACCGACATTTATTTAATATCGCATCCCAATATCTATATTGAAAATGGGCTTTTCCAAGGTTGTTGCAACTAATAGTTAAATAGAGAGTTTACCCTACGTAATTTTTTATACACATTGTGTTTCAAATCTAACAAATATGTTCAAATGATCGAAGATTAAATATCATATGAAAACAATTATTTTAATAGAATATTGTAAAATCTAAATCCGAAAATAAGTCAGATGACTTTCGTATGGTTATCTATTATCTATATTTTAAGGACAAATGTGTACGTACGTAACGCGGACGTGATTTTGAGGTTTGCGATACCTGAAGATAAAATTTTGGTTTTACCATTTTAATTTCCGCATAGCTAAAATCCTAAGCATCGCACATTTTCAACTTTTACACAGTCGTATAGGCAAAAACATATACTGTCACATGGAAGTTATTTAAAAACTGTATCTTAATTTATTCATTAATTGTGGTTTTTAGATGCGTTCGTAATTATAAATACGTAGGATCTGTACACTCTTAAAACGAAAGAGCCAAAATAACTCAAGTTGAGCCGAAATCCACTCATCTCATGACTTGAAAGTCAGCTTCTCATAAAGAGTTGAAACAACTCGAGTGAATGAGTTGTTTTTAAGCAACTCATGATTGAGTGATCTCTATTTTACTCATACTTGAGTGAAATCAACTCAATGAAGGTAAAATCCAGTAGCACTTGAGTGATTTGTAACCAACTCATACTTGAGTGAAATTGAGTCATTTAAGACTAAATTCAGTCGCACTTGACTGATTTGTAATCAACTCATACTTGAGTGAAATGAAGTTATTTAAGAATAAATCAGGTAGCACTTGAGTAATTTAAAACCAACTCACACTTGAGTGAAATTAAGTCATTTAAGACTAAATCTGGTCGTACTTGAGTGAAATGGAATCCCTTTGAGACTAAATTCAGTAACACTTGTGTGATCTGTTGCCAACTCATATTTGAGTGAAATGAAATAATTTAAGCCTAAATCCAGTACCACTTGTGATTTATAATCAATTCAAACTTGAGTGAAATGAGGCCATTTCAGATTTAATCCAGTAGTTCTTGGGCAATTTGTAACAATTCATACATGGATTAAATCAACTCATTTAAGAGTTCATGCAATGAACTCTTAAATGATGTTCTTAAAATGCAAAATCCCGAGTGATTTTTAATAAACTCATTCATAAGAACTCGCTCAAAATTACAAAAAAAACCTTGAGCGATTTCTAATTAACTGATGAAATAAAATCATGTCATTTTAAATGAAATTCAGTAACCTGTGATTGATTTTTATCAATGAAATTCAAAATAACACAGAATTCTTGCCACATTTTCAAATTAAAATAATAAATAACTAATTTTATATTCCTTCATACTGGTTTATATAATTGTATTACTTTTTGATTGAAAAAAAAACATGATTTATAACTAAAAATTACAATTAAACCAATCTTAAGTATTTAACGTAAAAAAAAAAAAAAAAAAAAAAAAAAAAAAAAAAAAAAATGAAAAAATATCTAAATGTAAACTTGAAATCACCAAGGAAAGGAAAAATCCCAATGACAACTTTTAAAAGCTGACTTCTCAAATCCAAAAGGGCAACTTTCTGACATAAGTTTTAATTTATTTTTGATCGAAAATGCATTAAACTAGCTGGGTGTTCAGAAACTATGTAATCAAGCTGCTTTTTTCATTTTTTTGCAAACGCAATACATCTTTCAGAAAATAGTGTCAAAGTGGATGTTTTAAACTTAATTTCTGCATGAAAGGAGAAAAAACACTCAAGAGCGGGCGAAAACGTGTTTGTCATGTGAACAAAATCGTTTATAACTCAATAGGTAATTTATTGATTTAAAAAAAATGGAAAATTCAATTCCAAATAGCTTTCATAACCAGGCTTTCCAATTTTATATCTTTCCATTAAAAAATGAATTTGTAAATGTACCAAAACGTTTTGTGCTTGTTGAGCAGAGCCATTAAGAACAGCCTTAAGATCCTGCACTAGTCGCTGAAAAAGTATAGAAGGGCGATTCCGTGCAGAGAGTCACATGTAATGAGGGCTTTAATTTTCATTTATTTATCAAATTTTAATGCTAATTCTGATTTTAAGTGGTATGGTAAATAAGTTATAACCATATTTTTTAGTTTAAATGTGTGGAAATAAAACTCCCAGAAATATATCATTAAATTTCATTACGCAAAATGTGCTTTTTTCCGAAGTAGGAAAAAAGCACATTTTGAGTAATGTAATTAAATAATATACTTCTGTGAGGTTTATTGCCACACATTTAAATTTAAAAATATGGTAACTTATTTACCATACCACTTAAAATCAGAATTAACATTAAAATTTAATAAATAATAAATAATTGAATAAATGCAAATTAAAGCCTGTGTTATGTGTGTGACACTCTCCATGGAATCGCCCAGAAATGATGGTGTTAATCCTATGGAGAAGTTATTTTCAAATACATTGTTTGGATTTATATATATATATATACATATAATTTTTTTTTTGGGGGGGGAAGCCATAGGATCTTTATGCAGGCTTATTTTTAATTTTGCAATTTTGGTTAGTTTTTTAATACAGTAGACGAATTTACGAACTGGTGTTCTGGTCCCGCCCAGCATCTCGCTGAACTAATGTTACTCCCATTTACGAACTTTTGACTTTATGAACACATATGAGTCCCATCGAGCATTTACTGTATTAAGATATCAATTTTAGAATCAGTTCCGAAAATTAAAGTATTTAAAATAAAATATAAAACCTAAGTTAAAAAAGTAAAAACTAGCCAGCATATAGATTGTCTTCAGCTATCATATGCAAAAAGAAGCCTGTACAAATATTAAAATCCAAGCAAGATATTTGAAAATAACTTCCCCGTGGAACTAACATTATCACAAGTGTTGTCACACTGCTATTGTTAGGCTGTAATAAGTAAAACAAAATATTTCAAAAAAGATAAACACTAACCCATTATATACTTTGTTGTAATTATCCCTTGATTTAATTCACACTACTTCTTAAATTGACTAACTTTTAAAGAAATATTAATTGTTAAGCTTTTTTATGCTAATTAATTAGCACTTGCTAAATGTCAATTTAAAGCAGTTCATATATTTACAAATAAATTATGCACCAAAATAACTTTAGAAATGGATCAACTTAATTCTTTATATCATTTAAAACATTTGTTGAAACTTGAAATTATGTTCAAGTATAACTTTAAAATTTAGCTACTGGGTTAGAAGGAACAATGTCTTGATTGGATAAATACCAACCTATTAGGTACTATCTTGCAGTTATTCTTTTTTAATCTTGTTTTGTTGCAATTGACCATTGATTTTATCCAATGTTTCTTAAATCTACTAACTTTTAAAGAAATGTAAAACTTTAAAATGGCATAAGATTGTAGCTTTTTATGCCAAAAGCAGGAGCCAAATATGGAATTTAGAATATCGTTGGGGAAAGAAACAACATTATTTACTAACAATTTTATTGAACAAAAAGAAAAAACAAATGTAGCATTGATAGCAATTTTAACAGATGGAGTGTTTTGACAACACCTTTAACTGGACATGTAAATATTTTTATTTAAAATTTTCTTGTCAAGACAAGAAAATATGTATTATTCTCTGCTGAAGATCCTTGAGAGATTCGATAGGGTTGTTGAATTCCACTCCTCGCAGCGGAATTGCATTCCTCCATGAGGTCACTATTCTCCTGTGTTAAAAGAAAATATTGAAATTAAGTTAAATAGCAATAATTGTAATGCAAAGGATTATGAATCTTTTAAAATATTAGTTTTTAGATTAAAGTAAATATAAATAAATTCTTAAAGTCTTAAGCAACTTCTTAAAATATTGTTGAACATTCACCTTTGTTACCATTTTCAAAATGTATACAAACATATCTTTTTAAACAATAATTGGGCGGGGGGGGGGGAAATGAAACTTTAAAAATTAAATTTATTCTAAATATGAATATATATATAAGGGGTCGTTCCAAGCAAAATTTAGGGCCCTTTCACAAAAATCTAATAAAATAGGCCCCTTTGTAACATTCTTTTTCACACAAACTGTTTTAAAATGTGTAAATTGTAAATAAAACCAGCTCACTGAAAACAAACTTTACCAAGGGGATTTAAAGGAGTTTTGTCAAAGTCTTCATTTAAATTTGAGTAACATGATTTCAACTTTCATTACAAAATGTTATTTATCACAAAAATAACTTACTTTTCACAAAATGGGCCCCAAAAATAAAAACCTACACACACACAAAACCGCCTCCCCATGCATATTCTTAAAAAACATACACTAAAACTTTTAGCTTTATATAAAGTTACACCACTGAAAATTCGGCTAATTGTGAATAAAATGGAAAATGAAACCATCTGTGCAATCACACTTACCCACTTGTTTATCATGTTACTTCTGATTAGGGTGTAAAAAAATCATGATTTTTTTTTAAAAAATAAAAAAAATCTGATTTTTTTTTTATTTAAATCTGATTTTTTTTATTTTTTTTTCCGTGTTAAAATATTAACATCTACCAAGAATTAAGCATTTCAAAAATGAATAACCCTCCAATTACTAACATAATCTATGTTTTTTTGCTTTAATTAATAAAATTTTAATTATGTAATTATAGAAATTACAAAAAACTGCAAATAAAAAATTTCTTTAGTAACATACAGCATTATGTGCATTAATATTTTATAATAATTATGTAAACCAATATTAAATACTGCTTATATTTTAAAGTTATTGATAAATTGCATTTAATTTTAAATTGATGATACAGATTAAATTTTGTAATTATTAAACAATTAACTGTTTAATTAAGAACACAATCTACATTTTTGAAAAAGTGGTTGAAAAAAGGTGATAAATAATAGTTTGATAAATTCATAAAGCAGCCAGTAATTTTACACAGGTTTTAAAGCGTATGTCTATCAAATTGATCAAAAATTGTAGCAATGTATACAGCAAACTTACGCATAATTTATAAATAGAGTACAAAAATTGTATTTTTGAAATTTAAATCAGATATTTTCCCCCACAACATTAAAATATTTGAACAGCTACTAAATATTATAATGTATTAAAGTTATTTAACATTTAGTTAGATTTTTTTAAATGTATAATAACATCTTTTTACACAGTTTAATATTGTTATAATTAACAATAACAAATATTACATTTTTTACAAGTGATTTAGTGATCGTTTTCATTATTGATTATCATGCTTTTTCACAACATTTTAAAAAATCAGAAAATATGTGATTTTATCATCTGATTTAAATCAATTGATTAAAATCATTGACACTATTGCTGTGTTTATTGTATATAAAATAATAACTTGATTATTAAAAGGAAATTATGACATTGAAAGTTATATTAGATTTAAATATTTTTAAATTAAATGCTTTTTATGTTTGTTAGATAAAAAAACATGGTTTTTACAAACTTACTGTACTTAAAATTTTTCACAATACTCAGGAATTATACTTGGAAACAATTATTTAAAGCTTTGTTTTGTGTATTCATAAGTCACAATAATTTGAATACTTTTTTATGTCATTTAAAACAGTAAAAAATTTTTGATTTTAATCAATGATTTAAAAAAAAAATCACTTGATTAAAATCATGATTTAAATCGTTGACACCCTACTTCTGATACAATCTTAAAATAAATTTCTATTTTAAAAACAAATTTAAAAGGTCTTAAGCAACATTACAAAATATTGTTGAAAATTCCCCTTTGTTGCCATTTTCAAAATGTATACATTGGAAGGGGGGGGGGATGAAACTACATTTAAATTTATTCTAAATATGAAATGTTTTATTACAACAATGATGTTTAACCTTACCCCATAAAATCTAAGCAGTCAGGCGGCAATTTTCTTCCAACAGTCAAATGCATGTCATGTGTCAGAGATACATGTCTAATTTAATACAGTATAACCTCGAAAATCCTGTATCAGGACTAAGACTAGATTTATAAAAATTCTGGATTTCACAAAGATAATCAAAACTTTCACTGTTTTTAATGGTACCTTTAATCATAATTTAATAACAAAGTTATAATTATGTAAGAAAATGAAAAAATAATATTGAAAGGCTTACTTTCATTGAAATTTACGTTAAAAAATTTTCTATAAACAGTGAATTTTGAAAATTCAATTGCAATTTTTTTTTTTTTTAAACTATTAATAAAAATGCTTTTCATATTAAATACATGTTAGGAATATCTATTTCAGAAATACAGACTTGTTTTTCTAACTTGCATAAAGTTATGACAAAATCAAATTTTATATGCTGTTTTATGTTATTGGGCAAATGTATCTGACTGATAGACGATACTAAATAAATGAACTAAAACTGCATAGCACTGCATTCCAAACACATAGGAAACCTGGTAGCAGAAAGTTCCTGACGGGTGACATGCGTCGCAGATTTTTTTTTCCATTGGATTTTTTTCCAACTTTATATTATGTTTAGTTCTTTATTATTTATTACTAAAACTTAAGATTATTATTAATAAAAATTAGTAAAATGCTTAAAAACATTAAAAGTAAATTTTCTGCTATTGGGATAGGAAAGATAGATGCTAGGTATGAAGTTTACTAATATGAAAACAGATTTTTTATTTTCCACATATGTATCTGTAAGGTCACACTGGCCCAATACAGTGTTAATTACTAAACACACACACACACAAAAAAAATGAAATTCCATGACAAAATCAAAACTTAAATATATTTAAGATTAATATGTAAATTTATACCTTTCTTGCTGATAATACACCTCTTCAGGATTATCACATGTCTCTTTGATAGTCCTCTTTGTTGGTACTTCTTTTGGGCTGGTGTTAAATTTAACCTCATTGTTGCCATAACCTCCATTCAACCATAGCAGCTTGAGTGATAGGATCAAAGTATTGTTCCTAAAATGAAAATGTGCAAAAACAATGTTATCGATTTAAAACGTTTAAATGATTTTAACTTAAAATTTCAAAACAGACGTAATGATGAGTTCATACGAAAGTGCCTGAAACATACAAAAAACGGAAATTCATTTCCCTGCAATTTACCCAAGCAATAAATTGGGTTGGGTTGATTTTTGACGGCAAAACTCTTGAGTTTTGTGCAATCGAACAGTAAAATTCGCGATATCTTTTTGTGACTAATTAACAAAATTCACTATTCGTCGCGACCTTTTGACGAAATTTGTAATATTCTTCACCAAATAAGTTTATCGATATTCCCGATTATTTTTTGCGCAATCTTTTGACGAAATTCGCAATTTCTTTCTGAACTCTTTACAAAAATAGCAATTTTATTCAACAACCAATTGAAGATAATTACCATTTGTTTCTGAGATATATGACAAAATATCTGGTATTTTTCCATGATCATTTGAAGAAATTCTCAATTTTTTTCCGCAACTGATTCATGAATTGATTTAGGGAAATTCGCCAAAGTGTTGCAGAAAAAAACGAATTTTGCAACAGGGTTGCAGAAAAAAACTAATTTTGCCAAAGGGTTGCAGAAAAAACAAATTTTACCAAAGGGTTGAAGAAAATTTTGTCAAAGGATAGCAGAAAAAAACACAAATTTTGCCAAAGGGTTGCAGAGAAAAAACACAAATTTTGTCAAAGGGTTGCAGAGAAAAAACACAAATTTTGTCAAAGGGTTGCAGAGAAAAAACAAATTTTGCCAAGGGTTGCAGAGAAGAAACAAATTTTGCCAAAGGGTTGCAGAGAAAAAACAAATTTTGCCAAAGGGTTGCAGAAAAAAAACAAATTTTGCCAAAGGGTTGCAGACACAGTTGTATAATATAGACACACGCGCAGAAGATTTTCCAAAAATTCGGAACCTTGCAGAAAAATTTGTAGAAAAAAACTTATTTTTGTAACTTTTTTTTTTTTTTTTTTTTTTTTTTTAATACCAAAAAATTAAAAATATTCTCTATATTATAATTTCGTCAAAGAATCGTTAAAAAAAAAAAAAAAAAAAAAAAAAGAATTTTTTAAAAGCATTTCTAAAAAGCCCGAATTTGTCAAAGGATCGTGAAAAAAAAATCCCGCAAATTTCATCAAAAAATCGCAGAAAAAACTTATTTCATCAATGGATTATGGGAAAAACATGAATATCGCTAAAGGCTGAGAAAAAAGCACGTATTTCGTCAAAAAAATCGCAGGAAAAATGCAAATTTCGTAAAAAGATCGCAGAAAAAACGTTAATTTCGTCAAAGAATCTTAGAAAAATGCAAATTTCGGCAAAAGGGCTCAGGAAAAAAAAAATTTCTTAAAAGCATAGCGGAAAAGCCCTAGATTTTGCTAAAAGATTCTGAAAAAATGCAAATTTCGTAAACGAATCGTGTAAAAAACTACTTTCTTCAAAAAATCGAGAATTTCGTCAAAAGTGTTGTGAAAAAAGCGAGAATTTTGTTAAAAATGCATGAAAAAATATGAAATTCGTCAAAAGATCGTAGGAAAATGCAAATTTCGTCAAAAGATTGGGAAAAAACTGATTTCGTGAAAGAATCGAAGAAAAATGTGAATTTCATCAAAGAATCGAGAAAAAAAGAGAATTTTATCAAATGATCACAGAAAAAACGAGAATTTCGTCAAAGACAAAAGGAAAAAACATGATTTTTGTCAAAGGGGCGCGGTAAAAACTCACCAGTCTCTTTAATGATGATACCTATGAATGGATACCTCGTCCTAGAAAAGGTGATTTTGTTGTTTCAGTAGCAATGTCACATTATTTCTGCCCTTCTTATGCATTTTTAGCTGGGTTTTTTTTTTGACCAAAATAATTATTCTTTGATTAATACTAATTATTTTTAATTTAAATGGTAATTATTTTAAAAATACTCTTTTTAATTCATATTGTTAAAATAACATAACACGGTATTTTACGTTATTAAACATTAAATTAATGTGCAGATAGTTTTTGACCCAATATTTATGCACATAGAAAGTTTTTGGTTTTATACAAGTCTGGTTGCAGAAAAAACAAACTTTGCCAAAGGGTTGCAGAAAAAACGGAAGTCTCTTTAGAAAACAACATATACACAAATATCTACGTTTATTATAACAGGGATAAACTTAAAAAAATATACCAAACTAACTTTTGAAAATTTGGGTTTAACCTGAACCCAACTTGCAGGAATTCACACTCAGCCTCAAATCGACCTGAACCGATTTTTCTTCCAATTTTTCCACTTTTACTGTTTGATTTTAAAATGTTAATTCATAGAGGAAACCATTAAATTTAAAATTTCATTATTAATAAAAAGTCTTATTATCCTTTAAATTAGGGGTGCACAACCTTTTTAAGAGAAGGGCCACTTTAAAAAATGTCTGGGTTGTCGAGGGCCACATCAGTCGCACGAAGAGAATTCTATTTCCGGGAGGTGGGGGGTACCCCTCTAGGTTCCCCTACCCAGCCAACATATCCAATTCAGTTTGCAAGGATATATCAACAGTTTACGTTTGTATATATAACAACGATTAATTTGAAAGTGTGTTAATATTCCTGGACTTTATTCGGGGGAGTAAACTTTGTTTTATTAAAAGTGCTAAAAAACGAACATAGGCATGAAAATGGCTGGTGCCGAAAAAAATGCGAACTTTATGAACGAAGGGGGCAGGAAGAGCCGATCAACAAGATTTGAGGTTTCTACGCACCTGATCAACAAAATTTGTGATTTCTCCGTCCCCATTTCAACGAAATTTGAGATTTTTCCGCGCAGGATCGACAAAATTAGAGATTTTTCCTCACCGAATCGATGAAATTCGCTATCTTACCGCACCTGGTAGACGAAATTCCTATTATTCTGCACCCGATCGATGATATTTGCGATTTTTTCGCGCCTGATCGACAAAATGAGCGATTTTTTTCGTGCCCGACCAACGAAATTCGCGATTTTTCTGATCACGATCGATAAAAACGACGATTTTTTTCGTGCAAGAACGACGAAATTCGCGATTTTTCTACCCCTGACTGACGAGATTCGCGATTTTTCCGCGAACGATCAACGAAATTCGGGATTCTTAACTGACTCTGACGAAATTTGCGATTTTTTTCAAACGGTAAATTGACGAAATTTGCGATTTGTTCTCTCGATAATCTGACGAAACTCACGATTTTCCCGCAGACAATCAACGAAATTTTCAATTTTTCCGCGCATCATCGAGAAAAGTAGCGATTTTTCTGTGACTGACAACGAAATTTGCGATTTTTCCGAGCCTGATCGACAAATTGGCGATTTTTTTCGTGCAACACCAACGAAATTTGTGATTTTTCCGAGCTCGATTGACAAAACTCGCGATTTTTTCGTGTCCGTCCGACGAAGCTTGCGATTTTTACGAGCCCGATCAACGAAATTCGCGATTTCTTTCACGCGACTTACGAAACACACAATTTTGCCGCAGTCGATGAGGAAAATTATCATTTTTTTCACGTATCATCAACAAAATTTACTATTTTTTCGTGCCCGATCAACGAAATTTGCGATTTTCCCGCTCTTGATAGACAAAATTCGCGATTTTTCCTAGCCCGATTGAATTCCTATCCCGACTTTTTTGTGCCCGATCGGCGAAATTTGCGATTTTTTCCACTCTTGAACTACAAAATTCACGATTTTTCAGTGACCGATCAAGAAATTTGCGATTTTTCTACGTCTGACCAACAAAATTCGCGATTTTCCGTGTCCGATGAACGAGATTCTCGATTTTTCCAAGCCTTATCGACAAAATTCGCTATTCTTCCGCACCCGATCAACAAAATTCGCGATTTTTCGGCGCCCGATCTACGAAATTCCCAAATCTTAACTCACCGACGAAATTGGCAATTTTTTCCTGCGGCAAACTGACGAAATTCGCGATATTTTCTCGCGACTGACGAAACTCACGATTTTTCCGCAGTCGATCAAGAAAATTTGCAATTTTTCTTCGCATCATCAACAAAATTTATGATTTTTTCGTCCCCGATCAACTAAATTTGCGATTTTCCCGCACCTGATTGACAAAATTCGTGATTTTTTCGTGCCCGACAAACAAAATTCGTAATTTTTCCGTGACCCAACAATGAAATTCGTGATTTTTCCGGGCGCGATCAGCGAAATTTGAGGGTTTTTTCCGTGCTACCTCGACAAAATTCGCTATTTTTCCGCACCCAATCAACGAAATTCGCGATTCTTATTTGACCAACAAAATTTTCAAAATTTCCTTCGGCAAATTGGCGAAATTCACGATTTTTTCCTGCGACTTTCCTGGGACAAAAATTTCAATTTTTTCCAGTTATAAATTGGCGGAGTTCGCGGGCCACATGTTGCCCCATCGCGGGCCACAGGTTGTGCATCCCTACTTTAAATAAACTCAAAGCAAGTTTTTTTTCCAATATGAAATTTACTTATAAAGAGCTTATTTATCAAAATGTAATTGTTTTATTAAATATTATGTAAAGTTGTTTTAAAAAATAACATTTTAATACCTTAAACCTTTAAATAAAAAGTATTCGGCCAAACAGTTACTATTCGGCTAGCTCAATATTCAGTATTCGGCCAAAATCACTATTCAGAGCATCACTAAATCTGACTTGCTACTTTGAACAACATTCATAATCTTCAATTTTAATTTTTAGCTTAATTGTTTACATATCAAATACCTACATATATGAATTATGAATCACTACAGGATTAGTATTAGTTTTTGCCCCTTACTGAAAGAAACTAGTTTCTGCCCTGATGATATGAAAAAGTAAAATGTTTTAAAATTTTACTGTTGTATGATATATTTCTCAAATCATTTTCATTTATTAATTTTTTTAGAATATGATATTATGGCTAAATTGATAAGCTGGGGAGGGAGGGGGGGGGTGATTGTGGCTTCATCATGAAAAAATACCAAAAATTTTAGCGAAGACAGTGTTGACTAGGGATGCACCGAATAGTGATTTTGGCCGAATACCGAATATTCGGCCTAGAGGTGAACCGAATACCGAATATTCAGCCAGCCGAATAGTAACTGCTAGGCCGAATACCGAATATTCGGCCTGCCGAATAGTAACTATTCAGCCGAATACCGAATATTCGGCTTGTCAAATACTTTTATATTAAAGTTTAAAAGCATTAAAATATTAAATTTTAAAACAATTTTACATACTATTCAATACAGAAACTTATATTTTAATAAACAAGAGTTACAATTACAAGTAAACTTTATACTGAAAAAAATCTGCTTTGAGTTATTTAAGAAGAGGATAGTTATAAAACTTTTTAAATTAGTAAAATTTTAAATTTCGTGGCTTCTACTGAGAATTAATACAGATAAATAAAATTTTCTTAAATTCTAAAAGAAACATTTTAAAATCAATGTTTAATAGTGAAAAAATTGGAAGAAAAATTGTACAGTATCATATATTATTTGTTTGTCAGGAAGAGACTGAAGTAAAAGTAAACAATTCAAATTTTATATGGTGGCAACTTAGCAAGAATAATTGTTCTACTCCCTTTAATTTAAGCAAGGAAGTTTTTAAATACATCCTAGATAGGTGTCTGGAGTGGACAATCATTTTCAGAGATTCTAAAAATTGTTCTTAAAATCTTAGCAAGAAACAGATTATTTGCTAGACAAAATTTAGGAACTTGCATTTGTACATAATTAATTTCTATGAAAATCCTCATGATTGGTTAATTTTCTTACATAATACTTAACAAACAGCAAATAAATAATGTAATAACATTCTCTTTTATTTAAATATGATTCTGTTTCTAATTATTCTGAATATCTTTGTAAGTTGATTGTTAAATGTAGAAGTTGTATAAAGTTTTTAAAAATATGTTTAAAAAATTTTCCCATAAGTATTCGGTTTGGCCGAATATTTCAATATTCGGCCAAACCGAATATTCGGTAACATGGCCGAATACCGAATAGATACCGAATATTCGGTGCATCCCTAGTGTTGACTAGAATAAAAGGACTGTTTTTACTGCAAAAACTTTATGTCGTCGTCTCCCTTCCCCCCCCCCCCCCCGAGATCCTTTGACAAATTTTTTTTTCATGATTCTTTACTGAAATTTTTTTAAGTTCTCTGGCGATATTTGCATTTTAATAAAATTAGTGCTTTTTAACTTTTGACAAAATCTGTATTTTTTTCCTGCCCCGTTATGTGAAGATACTTGCGAGTTAAGGCTATTCATATTTTTATGGGAAGGTTTTTTTTGCTAATCTTATTTGCATTTCGACATTTTGAATTTTTTTTTTTGGTGGTGGTGGTCGCGCATTGTATATCTGAGCTTGATCCTCACGGCACCTGTTTACTTTTTCGATTTTGATTGCAGAATTTTTATTTTTTTGAGAAATTACTTTTACCTTTCAGAATCTGTTCTAAAAGGGAAAGTATTGTCTAAAAAATAAAATAAAATTCTGCAATCAAAGATTAAAGTAAACAACAAGGGGCACTGTGAAGATCAACTATACAATGCCGCAAACAAATTGCAAAATGCAAATGAGATATTAGAGAAAAACCTATACCTATTTTACCCCGTGCTTCAGAGTAAAATGGATATATGCTGGTTATAGTTGAATTACAATATAATTAATGTGTAAACCATTTAAGAGTTTTGTACTTCCATCCTCTGAATCATATATGTAAACTGGGGTGAGGTAGGAAGACAAAAACCTGTCCCTTTCAGTTTGTTTACATTTTTTTCTTTACAAATAAAAACACTTATGAAACTAATAGAAATAAGATGCAAGTACAGACAAATCCTATCCTAGCCCCCTCCCCACCCACCCAAAACTGCTCCCAATTTTCACAACGTCAGTTTACGTCCATGCTCTGAATCATGTTCCTAATAGTGTTTCATTTTTAAAGTTTTTTTTTTTTTTTAATTTAATGCAGTTCAAAAGCAGATAGATATCAGCATAAGTATCTGTAGGAAAAAATGAGAAATTAATTAAAAAATATTTTAAATCAAAAGCAATTTATAAAGTTAACTAGCTATAAGTGAATGAAAATTTATATACAAAATGTATACAGTAATGACCGGTGCAGCTTGGTTGAGAGACTTCCTAACAATTCAGGATGCCTGTACATCAGCAATGTCGTCTTTCTCAGGGAAGACATAAAATATTCCGGCAGATTACTTTGTTGCAAACTTTACAGTGTATTTATCTTCATCAGGGATATCAATAATAAGAACTGTAAATTCT
The DNA here is from genome assembly GCA_963932465.1 of Maratus speciosus. Classification (NCBI taxonomy): domain Eukaryota; kingdom Metazoa; phylum Arthropoda; class Arachnida; order Araneae; family Salticidae; genus Maratus; species Maratus speciosus. The sequence continues at coordinate 493,280,874 of OZ010797.1, read as the reverse complement.
TGAACAGACTTCTTTACACCGAATTTCACAAGGACCCAGCCACCAAACATTGGATTCACTACAGCAAGAACCTTTGGTTTAACTTCCATGGGTTGCTTCGATTCTTTTTACTATTTGTCCTCTTTTAATCCACCCAATTTAATAATTTAGTATAGTTAGAACATGTGTTTTAATTTAATTTATGGCTGAAAATATGATACTTTAACGTGATTTTTGAGAAATTGTCAATTAACAGCGATTTTTAATGTTACTTACATTCCAACATGCAGCGCAGATAACAGATGTTCGCGACTAATTTATAGCATAATTTCACATTTAAGCATAGGATCAATAACAATTTGCTCTCAAAGGTCTCTCAATTTTGATCCATCTTCATACATTCATATCTTGACAAACTCTCATAAAAAAGATGGACTATAATACCTATTTTACCCTATGTGACAAGAAATCAAGGTTGGGTTTAAGCCATCAAAAACCAGTTTTTGACGTGACATAGGTTTAAACTGCATTTTAAGCGTCAAAAACACCAATATTTAAATATGCTCAGAACAACAAAAAAAAATTGTTAGTATAGCTAGATACAGCACCGTTTTTATTTAATGATAGACACTTTAGTTTTAGTATTTCTTTTACTGATCAAATATTAAATTATAATTTTTTTCTTTGTTTATGACTAAATTGCCAAATTTTTTATGTGGATTTTTAGCATACTTGGTTGCTTTTCTTATTTAATAAATATGTATATAGAGATAGACAAACTTTTTGTAATAATAAAGCATTTAACAAATGAAATCAAACAAGATTTTACAAAAATAGATTATATATCAGGGGTCAATCCAGGTGAAATTTGGGGCCTATTTAGGGCCCCTTTACAAAAATCTATTTAATAAAATAGGGCCCCTTCAGAAAAATAAATTTAATAAAATGGGTCTCTTCATAAAAATGAACTTAATAAAACAGGCCCCTTCGCAAAATTCCTTTTAATAAAATAGGCTCTTTTGTAACATTCTTTTTCATAAAAAGTGTTTTAAAAATGTGTAATTTGTAAATAAGATCAGGTCAAGAAAAACAAAAACTGTAGCAAGGGGATTTAAAGAATATTTTTATTCATAAATTCTTGGTTCGAATTTGATTCACTGGATTTCAACTTTCATTGTAAAATGTTATTTTTCACAAAAATATTATAAAATTCACAAAATTAACTTACTTTTCACAAAATGGGCCCCAAGAATAAAAACCGGCACCGACCCCTGTATATATACAGTCTTTAACAGAAATATTTTCTTTGCAGCATAAATATTTTATTTATTTTTTTTTGGGGGGGGGGGAGAAAAAAGATACAGAAAAAGAACAATAAAAATGATTTTATCATGTGTGCAAGAAGTCCATCCAAGCCAAGACTGAAAACTTTTCCGAATATTAGGTATAACCTACTGGCGATGGGCTAGACAATCTCAATGTCTTGATTTATGGCTGAAAATGGATTTTTTACAATAAAAAAGAGCAATTAAAAGTTTTTGCTAGTAAAATTGCTATTATTTCAATATAAAATATAATTTACAACCAGCCAAAAATCTTTCCGAGACTGAAGGTCTTGCACCCATGTTTATAATTGTGAAAAGAATTTAGTGATATGTTATACCAAAATTATCTTATTTTTTATTTAAATCTTTTGAAATGAGGGACAAATGAATAATTCACCATACCAGTAAGAAAAGAAAAAAAATAGTATGCTGCTAGTTTGTTTTTACAAAGTTTAAATATTGCCAGATATGTGACCATTTCATTCACACTTTTAATTTTTCAAAAAATTCTGTGTGGTAAAATAATAATAAAAAATATACTCATTTTACCCCGGCTACCCCTATTGTCAGGAAGGTAAATTGGAAAATATAGCTCTCGGAAAATTGAAAGGGAATTGCTGAAAAGTGATGGTGAATGGATGCAGTAGAACACTGTTTATGTAATTATTTGAATTCTTTTACACAAATAGTATTGTATAGAAATAAACTATTGTACTTCTAAGGAATAAAATTGACTTTTGAAAATATAATTAGATTGAAAAAAATGTATAAGTGAATACCAACCTTGAATTAAAATTCTGTATTTGGAGAAAGAAACAATTCTCTGGAAAATTTTAGGGAGGAATTCTAGTAATTTTTCACAAAATTATTTACTACAAATTATAAAACGTATTTTTGTTTGATATGATTTATCTGAAAAATTATTTTTACAAAATACTTAGAACTGTTATATCTGACAAAAAGTTTCGTCACACGAAAAAGTAAACTTTTATTATTTTCACCTCCCCCGACCCTTGCTTTAACATGACGCTATGATCAGCTTATTTATTTATTTCTCAACAAAGTAATAAACAGGACATTTTAAACGAAAATAAATAAGTAAAAAATAAAAAGGCAGAATAATTTTAAAATATAGAAGCATTTCTAAAATTAGCTGCCTGCAGCGTGACGGAGGGAGAATGTGTTACAACGTGCATTAAAAATTATAAATTTAAATCATTACATGCAATTCCACTAAAAAGTAAGGATAAATTAAATGCTTTTATAAAACTTACCGAATAAAACAGACACATCCTTTCGTTCCTTCTTTAAGAAAACTTCTTGAATGTTTACATATTTATCTACACATCAGCGTCCATCTTGAAGCAGGCCAGAGACACGATAAGACGAGACGAATGAATCTGAGAACGACTCGCAAAAGAGCTGCAGGAAACTAGCTTGCTAATCAAGTTGAGTTGCTTTGCGGTCGCTCTCGTTGAGTAAAATAGAAGAATAAGAGCTTAAATCAAGTTGAGTGAAGCGTTTAAAAATCAACTCATTCACGATCCAATAAATTAGTGCTCATTCTTGAGTAGGCAAATCCACTCATTCGTTTTAAGAGAGTAGTTGTCATCTCGTCCGTCCGTCTGTCCGCATATAACAGCGCAAAATCACCCAGCCAAATGGTTTGAAATTTAATATATACAATAATTGCAGACTTTTTTCGAGTCATCTCAAATTTTATGAAAATCGAATCGAAACTTAACAGGAAAAAAAAATCATGCGTTAACTATAGATTAGGAAACACTTTCCAACACTTCCTGATTACTTAAACAAAACTACGTTATTTAGGGAATTAAGGTAAATAAGATAAGTAAGTAAACATTTTAAAAATTGATTTCAGCAGTTACCATCCATAGCCAATAATAACTTTACTACACGCCACTATTTAGCTAAAATTTAATTTAAACTAAAACACTCTTAAAACTACTGAAATCACATTTCCATATATTATCATCCATAGACGGTTATGTACCCAATTCTTTGCGTGACCCTTTATATCATTTTACCTATATTCTACAATCATTTCTTAGTAAACTAAATGCAGTTCAGCGTAAAAATGTATAACTCCTTTAAAAACCACCTTTAAGCAATTTACACTCATACTCAGTAACTCTTACGAATAGCCCTGTATATGAACTATAGCATTTATTCACACGGTATGGTATGAATAAATAAAGTGAAACATAAAAGGGCATATCATAATTAAAAACGCATTTCCAACAATCATCGCTTATGTAAAGTACTCCGGACACAATATAGTATATGAAATATTTTGTGGGTCCCTGTAAATGCTATGCACTTATTATTATGCATGAAATAACTTATTGTAAACCTCAGCGACGTATATCAATTTCATTATATATGAAATAGTTTAACATAAATAAAATGCCCCGCAAACAAGCCCATATCATTATGTAACGGAATTCTTTGTGTGACCCTGTAAATGAATAATAAGTATTCTTTGCACCGTATATTCTTTAGAATGCTTATTTTAGTGCGCTTCATGCATGCATATCTATTATTTGATGTTTGAAAGCATGTAACATCATTAAAAATCAGGACTGCGGAATAGGTGGGAAAAATGGACGACTCCGACAATTTTAACAGATTCGACTCCGACTCTTTCTCTCAAAAAATGGGCCCGACTCCGACAACGCAGACATGTTAAAAATCATTTCAAACGATTTTTTCCCATTGGCTGTAACGCAAAGGAATATTTTTGACTGTCCCTGTAAATGAACCAAACATACTACAAACTTCAATTGAAATACGGATCGTACTATGTTGAACCTTAAAAACATCCAAACATTTCAGGGCAATCCAAGTATATTCACGAGAGTTAGCGCGCGGACAGGCGGACGACGGCCAGACGAACCGAAATCATAAACACTTTTCAACTTTGTTGGAAAGTGTTAAAAAGATATTTATAAAAGTTTTCTTCATTCGATACAAATTATAAATAATCAATCGAGACATACGTTGTAGCAAAAATATACAACAGTGTGTAACTTTAGAAAGTAATTGTTCAGAAAAACGAATGAAAGAACATTTTTCCTTTTTCAAAAAGCGTTACATGTGGCACTACTGTCTCTGTAGCTAGTGTCTAAATAATAAACAGTCTTTCCGGCCAGTGCCGGGAGGAAGAGGTAGCTTTCATATTCCTTAATTTTTAAAAGCTAGCTTATATTATTCAAACACACGGAGCTCAAATTAGTGGAACCCGATTTTAGAAGATTAAATACTAATTTTTGTCAATATTGAATATGAATGAGAATTTCGCGGAATTAGTCAGCGTTATGATTTATATTTTGTCGCCAAATTCGGTGATATCCCGAATTATATTAATAATTATATTAACCCGAATTATCGGTGATAGCCCGCCATTTTAAAACAACGTAATGGGTGCAACAAAGCTCACCAATGAGCTTGGTCGAGACCTTAGTAATTCCTGTGCACATGCTCACTCATATCTAAATCGGTTGATATATACGATTGCTGTTGTAGGCAAAAAATCAGACTTTTCAAAATGTCACACACATTCGAAATTCAAACTGCTATATCTCGGCCTTTTTTTTAGATAAAGGCAAAACAAAAAAAGGATCCGAAATCTTTGTAACAAGCTGAAACACATAAGAAAAAAATCTTTTTCAATTTCTAAATTTTTTGTACCTCATTTTAAATTAAATTTTTTTTAATTTTTAAATGGCCGCCATTTTGAAACAAGATGGCGGATGAAGTTAGCAAACGAACTCGGCCGAGAGATTGCTATGTACTATACACATGCTTTGTCACATCCAAATCGGTTCATAAAAACGCATATTATCGCTTGACAAAAATAAGATCGTTTTAAAATGTCAGCCATGCTGGAAATTCAAAATGCTATAACCCAGCCATTTTTTAAGACATAGACGAAACAAAAAATGCTCCGGAATCTTTGTATCAAGCTCAAACACATAAGGAAAAAATCTTTTTCAATTTCTAATCATTTTGTACCCCACTTTTAAATTTTATTTTTTTTTCATTTTTAAATGGCTGCCATTTTGAAACAAGATGGCGGATGAGGCTGGCCAACGAACTCGGTAAAGACATTGCTTTGTACTATGCACATTCCTTGTCACATCCAAATCGGTTATTAAATACGTGTATTATCGCGTGACACAAATCAGATCGTTTCAAAACATCAGTCATGCTAGAAATTCAAAGTGCTATAACTCAGCTATTTTTTAAGATATAGACGAAACTAAAAATGCTCCAGAATCTTTGTATCAAGCCCAAACACATAAGAAAAAAAAATATTTTTCAATGTCTAATTTTTTTGTGCCCCATTTTAAATTAAATTTTTTTTTTAAAATTTTAAATGGCCGCCATTTTGAAACAAGATGGCAGATGAGGCTGGCCAACGAACTCGGTCAAGACATTTCTATGTACTATGCGCATTCTTGTCACATCCAAATCGGTTCATAAATGCGTGTATTATCGCGTGACAAAAAGCAGATCGTTTCAAAATGTCAGCCATGCTGGAAATTCAAAATGCTATAACTCAGCCATTTTTTAAGATATAGACGAAACCAAAAATGCTCCAGAATCTTTGTATCAAGCCCAAACACATAAGAAAAAAATCTTTTTCAATGTCTAATTTTTTTTTGTGCCTCATTTAAAATTTAAAAATTTTTTAAATTTTTTAAATGGCCGCCATTTTGAAACAAGATGGCGGATGAAGCTGGCCAATGAACTCGGTCGAGACATTGGTGTGTACTATGTACACACGAAATTTTATCCAAATCGGTTCATAAATACGAGAGTTACAGTATGACAAAGATCAGATATCTTTTTCAAATGATATACAGTACAGCCCCGATTATTCGCGGAATTGGGTGGCAAGGGCACCGCGGATAACAAAAATGCGGATAATGCGAAATAGACTGAAAACATAAAAACTATGTTTTAGTATACAAAAAAATAATAAAACGTTTAAAATAGACACATATACAGAGTACAGCAGAAAATATTTTACGTTTAAATCACTAAAATAAAGAAAAATATACAAGAAATAATATACCAGACATTCTGTACAAAAAGTGTTGAGTTACATCTTTATAAAACTAGTATGTTGTGACCACTACAAAACTCTTTTTCTATTTAAATCACATAAACAGCACTAGTTGATATCAATGTATACCTGAATTGGAAGTTTGATGAAAATTCGTGCATTATTTCTGGAGATTGAGCTATTGCGGAAATCGCGAAAAATACTGCATAGCAGCGCCACCTGCTAAGCGATTTATACCAAAAACTAATCAGCACCAATTTATGTCAGAGAAAAACTGAATATAATTTTTTATTAAATTTCGTGCATTAGTTCTTGAGATAGAGCGCCCACAATATTTGTGTCACATACAGACAGACAGACAGGCTCACAGACAGACATTTTGTAAAAACAAGTTTTTCGGAATTTCTGATCCCTAAAAAGTGTAAATCCGTCGCAAACCGAAAGTCGAAAATTTTCACGAATCTAATACTTTCGTCGTATAAAGATAGAAGAAAGTAAAAATCAGTCACTTGTTTTTGCTTCTTGCTCTGGAAACACCTTTTCTATCTCAAAAATGAAGTTATTCTTGATATACTTTTCTGGAATTTATCCGAATAGTCTTATTTAATTGTTAAATATTTTAATTGCTGTGTTTTCGTTTTGTTAATAAAATCAAGAAAAGACATCAAGATTTTATATCTGATATTTTAATCATGGCAACCGAATCTAGAAATATCCTTCTATTACTTTCGAATACATGTATTAAAAAAAAAAAAAAAAAATCGCTTCGCGGATAAACCGCACCGCGGATAATCGGGCTTTACTGTATTTAATAAAATTTATATCAATTCTATAATTAACAATAAAAACAGTTATTTTCCTATTAATAATCTTCATATATCAAAAACCTTTAAATATCCGAATACAATTGATAGAAAGATTTTTAACTACAATACATTAAAAAAAAAAAAAAAAAAAAAAAAAAAAAAAAAAAAAAAAAACATCTGCTGCAAGTAATTTTCCGTGTAAATGCAATGACCCCAATCTAAAACTAGTCGGATGTACCAATCCCAAAACTTTCTTCTATCTCATACATGTTAATACTTCAAAATTCGCTATCACACTGCCAAAATTAAATGGCAATCTATGCATCTCATGAGGATTCTAACGATATGAAATTCCGTGCATTAGTTCTTGAGATATGACTATAGCTGAAATCGTCTAAATTCAGCAAAATGCTGCCCAGCAGCGCCACCTATTGGGTGATTTATACCAAATCCTAATCAGCAACAATTTATGTCAACGTCTGACTGAATCTGAAGTTTGGAGAAAATCCGTCCATTAGTTTTTGAGATAGAGCAATAGCGAAAATCGTGAAAATTTCTGAATAGCAGCGCCACCTATTGGGTGATTAACACCAAAACCTAATTAACAACAACTTGTGTCAACATACAACTAAATCTGAAGTTAGATGAAAATTGGTCCATTAGTTCTATTGATAGAGCTATTGAGGCAATCGTGGAAAAGGCAGCAGAGAAGCGCCACCTGTTGGGCGATTTACACCAACACCTAATCAGTAGCAAGTCATATCAAGGACTAACTTAATCTGAAGTTTTATGAAAATCCGTGCGTTAGTTCTTAAGATAGAGCTATTGGGGAAATCGTGTAAATCCTGCAAAATTCATCATAACAGCGCCACCTGTTGGGCGATTTACACCAAAACGTAATCATCATCAATTCATATCAAGGACCAACTAAATCTGAAGTTTGATCAAAATCCGTGCATTAGTTCTTGAGATAGAGCTATTGCGAAAATCGTGAAAAATGCAGCATTGCAGCGCCACCTGTTGAGCGATTTACACCAAAAACTAATCAGCATCAATTTGTATTAGGTACTAACTGAATATCAAATTTTATTAAATTCCGTGCATTAGTTCTTGAGATAGAGCGCCCACAAAATTTGTGTCACATACACACAGACAGACAGACAGACAGACAGACAGACTCACAGAGTCACAGACAGGCATTTTGTAAAAACATGTTTTTTGGAATCTCTGACCCCTAAAACGTGTAAATCCGTCGAAAACCGGAATTCGAAAATTTTCATGAATCCAATACTTTCTTCTTGTAAAGATAGAAGAAAGTAAAAACAATGATCATGGACATATAATCGCTGGAAATCTTAATATTGTTAATGATTTTAAATTGAAAAAACTAATGGTTTTTGGTACTAAATATAGACTTCCATCTAAATTTAATGTTAAATCTATTATCAAACAGTTTACATATGATATAGATATTTTTATATATAAAATTTCAATCTATTACAATAAACCTATTGCATATTTTAATCAATGGAAAATATTAGTAATTGAAAAATTAACTATGGCTTTAAAAAATAATACTTCTGGTTTGGGTTCTATTAACACAAAGCATTTTTTCCAACAAATTACGAAATTACAAAAAAAAAAAAAAAAAAAAAAAAACTACGTTATTACATATGTAGACAAATCTCTGAATAATTATGCAATCATATGTAAATCTTATTATCACCAACTTCTTACAACCTGTATATCTTCTAATAAACATTTTCAAAAAACTAATGAAAATGTAATCGTAAATAATCGTAAAATTCAAAGTTATTATAAACTATCAAATATTCTATCTACTAACTTTAATTATCCTTATTTAGTTCTTATTCCCAAATTTCATAAAACTCTAATTAAATCTAGGACTGTAACTATTGGTTGCAATACATATAATAATAAAGCCAATAAACTTCTATTAAAAATTCTTAATCAATTATATATACTTACTACAAACAATGATAATACACATTGTATAAAAAATAGCTATCAACTGGTCAATATTTAAAAAAATCTTCATTGTGTATACAATATAACGACATATGACTTCAAAGATCTTTTTAATAATATAGACTTATTAGATTTACATAATATTATAAATGCATTATTTAACTAGTTGGATGTGCCAATCCCAAAACTTTCTTCTATCTTATACATCTTAATATTTCAAAACCTAGTTACACATGTTAATACTTCAATATTATTAGTTCAATACTATACCAACTTTAATTTTCATCTTAAATTTCTGCTCAAGTCAATTAAACGGTCTAAAAACGAGTTAATCTATATCATGATATTTGTTAAAATTATTAATTTTTCCTTATTCTGTCGTTAGCAGCTGTTTGCGAATAGCCGGCATAGCAGGAAGCGAGTTCTAGCTACTGCATGAGTCGCCGATGCACAATAGAACTACGAAAAATCAAGAAAAGTATACAAAAATCGCTAGCACAGAGCCCCTTTATCGCGCAATATTTCCAAATTCAAGGAGAACCTGTTGGCCAAAGCCAAAAACAAGCACAAACATTTTGGTTCAATTGTATGCATAATTTTATACGCTGTTCGATGGTACAATAATGAAAATGGCACAGAGATCGGAATTATAGCGCCCCCTTCTTTCGGAATTTTTTCAAGTTCAGGGAGGACTTGTTTGCCATAGCCAGAAGCATGCACAAAAAATTTGGTTCAATTATATAGATAACTTCATACACTTTTCGATGGTACAGTAATGAAAATGGTACAGACATCGCAATTATAGTGCAACCTTCCGGCAGAATTTTTCCAAATTCAGGGAGGACCTTCGTGACATGACCAAAAATAAACACATAAAATTTGGTTCAATTCTATGCATAACTTCATACACTTTTCGGCGGTACAATATTCAAAATGGCACAAAAATTGTACAAAAATCGCTATTGCAGCGCCCTCTACGAGCGATTTTTTTACAAATTAAGGGAGGACCTCCTTGCCATAGCCTAGAACTTAAATTTTTTTTTTTGGTTCAATTCTATGCATAACTTCATACACTTTTCGATGGTGCAATATTCAAAATCGCACAAAAATCGCTATTACAGCGCCTCCTAACGGCGAATTTTTTGCAAATTCATGGAGGACCTGCTTGCCATATCCAAAAACTTAAAATAAAAATTTGGTTTAATTCTATGCATAACTTCATACACTTTTGGACGGTACAATATTCAAAATCGCACAAAAATCGCTATTACAGCGCCCCCTACCGGCGAGTTTTTTCCAAATTCAGGGAGGACCTGCTTGCCATAGCCAAAAACTTAAAATAAAAATTTGGTTTAATTCTATGCATAACTTCATACACTTTTGGACGGTACAATATTCAAAATCGCACAAAAATCGCTATTACAGCGCCCCCTACCGGCGAATTTTTTCCAAATTCAGAGAAGACCTGCTTGCCATAGCCAAAAATTTAAAATAAAAATTTGGTTCAATTCTATGCATAACTTCATACACTTTTCGATGGTACAATATTCAAAATCGCACAAAAACGCATTTACAGCGCCCCCTACCGGCGAATTTTTTCCAAATTCAGGGAGGACCTGCTTGTCATATCCAAAAACTTAAACTAAAAATTTGGTTCAATTCTATGCATAAATCCATACACTTTTGGATGGTACAATATTCAAAATCGCACAAAAATTGTTATATCAGCGCCCCCTACCGGCGAATTTTTTCCAAATTCCGGGAGGACCTGCTTGCCATAGCCAAAAACTTATAATAAAATTTTGGTTTAATTCTATACATAACTTCATACACTTTTTGATGGTACAATGGCGACAGACAGACGGACAGACGGACAGACGGACGGACGGACAGACGGACACACAGACATTTTCTATAAACACTATATTCACACACAGACTTTTCTATATTCACACACAGACAGACATTTTCTATAAACATGTTTTTTGGAATCTCTGACCCCTAAAACATGCAAATCCGTCGAAAACCGGAAGTCGAAAAAAATTTCGATTACAATACTTTCTTCTATTGAAGATAGAAGAAAGTAAAAAGTATTATAAAAAACTGGAATTACCATCTAATATTGATATCGCTTATTTTAAATCATTAACAAACTTCATTATCTATAATAACTAGTATGTTGTGGCCATCACAAAACTTTCTTCTATATAAATCACGTCAATTAAATCATTTAAATAGTACAAGAAATTGCATGAATTTAGCACCAATTCATATCAAAGTATATCTGAATTTGAAGTTTGATGAAAATTCGTGCATTAGTTCTTGAGATAGAGCTACAGCGGGAATTCTGAAAAATGTAGCATAGCAGCGCCACCTGTTGAGCGATTTACACTAAAAATAAACAGCACTAAATGATATCAAGGTATACCTGAATCTGAAGTTTGTTGAAAATCTAAGCGTTAGTTCTTGAGATAAAGCTATTGCGGAAATCGCAAAAAATACAGCATAGCAGCGCCACCTGTTGAGCGATTTACACCAAAAATTAAACAGCACTAATTTACACGTCAATTCATGTCAAGGACTAACTAAATCTGAAGTTTCATGAAAATCCGTGCAATAGTTCTTGAGATACAGCTCTTGCGAAAATCGGGAAAATGCAGCATAGCAGCGCCACCTGTTGGGCGATTTACACCAAAAATTAAACAGCACTAATTTATATCAAGGACTAACGAAATCTGAAGTTTGATGAAAATTCGTGCATTTTTTCTTGAGTTAGAGCTATTGCGATAATCATGAATAATGCAACATAGCAGCGCCACCTGTTGGACGATTTTCACAAAAAAGTAATCAGCACCAAACTACATCCTGGACTAACTGAATCTGAAGTTTTATGAAAATCCGTGCTGTAGTTCTTGAAATATGCTATTGCAGAAATCGTGAATAATGCCGCATAGCAGCGCCACCTGTTGGGCGATTTTCACCAAAAACTAATCAGGTCTAGTTTATATCAAGGTATAACTAAATAATAAGTTTTGTGAAATTCTGTGCATTAGTTCTTGAGATAGAGCGCCCACAAAATTTTTGTCACATACAGACTCACAGACAGAGTGACAGAGTGACAGAGTGACAGAGTGACGGAGTGACAGACAGACTCACAGACAGACATTTTCTAAAAACCATCAAATCGTGTTCTGTGCATTCTAAAACGTATAAATCCGTCGAAAACCGGGAGTCGAAAATTTTCACGAATCCAATATTTTCTTCTTGTAAAGATAGAAGAAAGTAATAATATATTGCACGATAACACATTATATTTACAGCACGTCGGTATACCACAAGGTGGTTGTACATCCAGTTTATTATCAGACTTATACTTATATCACTATGAACGTAATTTTACTAATAATAATCTCCATTTATATCGTTATGTTGATGACATAATTTTAATTGCCACTAATCAATCTAAAATTTCTCAATTTCCAGTTGATTATCCCACTAATTTGGAATTAACGGAAAACCTCTTATCTATACTCCTATTATAAAGAGGAAAAAATTGTTTATTTGTCGGAGATAAGCTCTGGAACTACCGAACCGATTCCAAAAGTAATGGTATCAAAATGATGGTGTTAGTCCAACTTAGAACATAGGCTTTATCTTATGTCGGTGCAACTACCCCAAAGGGGGTGTAGGAGCAAAAAACGTTCTAAAAATGCGATTTTAGCGTTACTGAAGGACTTAGAAATATGAAATTTTGAGTATTAGTTACTTATAAGATATAAATGATGTCTAAGAACAGCTCTTAAACAATTCGAAATTTAAAAGGGTTGAAAATGCACAAAAAGTGTTCTAAAAAACGTTCTAAATGGTAGTTTCTACACAGTCTCAGGAAATACCAAACCGATTTAAAAAATATTGATGTCAAAATGATGGTGACAACGCTTGCTCTCAGATAGGCTATGTTTTATGTCGGTGTCACTACCCCAAAGGAGGTGCAGGAGCAAAAAACGTTCTAAAAATGCGATTTATGTGTTACTGAAGGGCCTAGAAATATGAAATTTGAAATATTAGCTACTTATTAGATATAAAGGATTTCTAAGAACAGTTCTTAAGCAATTCGAAATTTGTAAGGGGTGAAAATGCGCGAAAATCGTTCTAAAAAACGTTCTAAATGGTGGTTTCTACACAATCTCAGGAAATACCAAACCGATTTAAAAAAAAATAGTGTCAAAATAAGGGTGTCAAAATGACGGTGACAACCCTTGCTCCAACATAGGCTATGTTTTATGTCGGTGTCACTACCCCAAAGGAGGTGCAGGAACAAAAAACGTTCTAAAAATGCAATTTTTGCATTACTGAAGGGCCTAGAAATATGAAATTTGAAATATTAGCTACTTATTAGATATAAAGGATTTCTAAGAACAGTTCTTAAGCAATTCGAAATTTAAAAGGAGTGAAAATGCGCGAAAAGCGTTCTAAAAAACGTTCTAATGGTGGTTTCTACACAATCTCAGGAAATATTAAACCGATCTAAAAAATAATGGCGTCAAAATGATGGTGAAGACCCTTGCTCCAGCATAGGCGATGTTTTATGTCGATGCCACTAACCCAAAGGGGGTGCAGGAGCAAAAAACTTTCTAAATTGCGGCTTTTGCGTTACGGAAGGGCCTAGAATCGTGAAATTTGGAATGGTAGTTAGTTATAAGATATCAATGATCTCTAAGGACATTTCCTAAAAAAAATCGAAATTTAAAAGGGGGTCAAAAAGCGCTATAAAAAACTTTCTAAATTGCGATTTCTATGCAATCTCAGGAAGTACTGAACCGATTTCAAATATAATGGTGTAAAAATGATGGTGACAGATCTTGCTCCAAGATAGGCTATATTTTATTTCTGTTTCCACTACCCCAGAGGAGATGCAGGAGCAAAAAGCGCGAAAAGCGTTCTAAAAACGTTCTAGATGCCGATTTGTCGGCAATATCTCAGGAAGAAAAAATCTGATTTCAAACGTAATGGTAGGAAATTGATGCTGACAGCCTCTGCTCTAACATAGACGCTATTTTATGTCGTTATCACTATCACCAAGACGTTGCACGAGCAAAAAAGCGTTCTAAATTTCGATTTTTGTGATCGGTAGGGGCTAGCAACTTAAAATTAGGCAAGGTACATATTTATTAGCTATAAATGATCTTTAAGAACAGTTTCGAAAAAATTGGAAATTTAAAAAGCGGTGAAAATGCGCGAAAAGCGTCTTAAAAACGTTCTAAATAGCGATTTCTACTCAATCTAAGGAAATACTAAAGCTATTTCAAAAGTAATGGTTGCAAATCAATGGTGACAGAACCTGCTATAACGTAGGTTATATTTTATGCTGCTGTCACTACCATCTGAGGGTTGCAAAAGCAAAACAGGTTCTAATTTGCGTTTTTTGCAAAAATGAGGGGTCTAACACTTTGAAGTATGGCATGATATTTACTTACAAGATGCAACTGCTTTCTAAGAACTGTCGAAAAAAAATTCCAAATTTTAAAAAAATGAAGTGAGTGAAAAGCGTTATAAATTACAATTTTTAAGCAAACTTATAAATTACCAAACCGATTAAAAAAATAATGATGACAAATTTTGGTGATAGAACCTGCTCAAACCACAGACTTCTAATATAAGTAGACTCCCAATTCCATTGTTCTTTCGGGAAGGTTTTGACTCCAACATCTTTTGCTTTCATCGCCAAAAGGGTGCCGTATTTTGGCGGTAATCCCTTTATTGGCAAAGCAAAAGTGCGGTCAACTCATGACAGACGATGTTTCGGCGGGAATCTGGAGAGAGATTCCGAGGAGAAAAACTGGTTTGGCGCGCTAAATCTGCCTTCCATCAAGTGATGGAGGGCAGAGATGTCGGAGACAAGAAAAGGTTGCCGATTTGGAGTCTACTTATATTAGAAGTCTGTGGCTCAAACATAAGCTATATTTTATGTCTGTTCCACTACCACCAGAGGGTTGCAGGAGCTAAAAAGTTTCTAAATTGCGTTTTCTGTGATACTGAAAAAGCTAGAAACTTTAAATATGACATGGTAGTTACTTATAAAATATAAATGCCCTCGAAGGAACGTCGAAAATAAATTCGAATTAAAAAGGGGTGAAGCGAAGGGGAGGTGCGAAAAGCATTCTAAAAAAGTTCTAAATTACGATTCTATGCAATTTCAGGGAATATAAACCGATTATAAAAGTAATAGTTGCGAATCAGTGGTAACAGTTTCTGATCCTACACAGGCTATATTTTATGCCGGTGATTCTACCACCTGGGGTTCACAGGAACAACAAACGTTCTAAAAAAGGGCTTTAAAAGCTTTTTAAATTACGTTTCTGTGGACTATTAGGAAATAACAAACCGATTTCAAAATTAATGTTGGCAAATTTATGGTGACAGTTCCTGTTTCAACATAGCCCTTCATATTGAGAGAGGTGGTAGGACTTAGAATTCGACATGATGGTTAATTTTAAGATGTAAGAAGATGGTCTCTAAAAAATTCAAAACTTCAAATGAATACTGAAATGAGCGTATTAATTGAGCATAAAAGTTTCAAAATATTTTCTAAATTATCACTTATTTAATTTTATTTCATTTTATTAATTTAAGTCTCATTTCTGCCTAATACAGTGTAATAATGATGTTTAGTCAAACTGTGTTTTAAATAGTAATTTTTGAATTATTATTAAAAGTAATAAGTACCTTTTAATAAAATAAAATATTACCGTTTAATAAAATAAAAATTTAGTTAGTACCTTTTGATAAAAATTAGACATATAAATATCACTTGGCATATTTCAAATATTACGCGAGCAAAGCCGCGGGGTTTGCTAGTCTAACAATACAATTAACTTCTTAGATCTTAAAATTACAATAAAAGACAACAAAACAATAACAGATTTATATGATAAACGTAAAGAATTTAAATTCAAAGTTAATACATTTACAAATTTTAAATCTTGTCTTCATCATTCTGTATATCGAAATATACTACTTAATCATTTATATAGAATAAAATGTTTATGTTCTTCTCATCTAATTAACAATAATATTAAAAAACTAATTTATGATGCATTAAATCATGGTTTTCCAAAAAAAATCATATATTCATTAATATACAATTAGTGCTTACATGATCTAAAAAAAAAAAAAAAAATTACACATGCGTAAACAAAATTACAAAAAAAAAATTATAAAATAAATTTTTTTTATAAAAATTAAAAATTGTAAAAAAATAATAAACAATTACTATAGGATGGTTGGGTGGGTAGATGTTAGAGTACGGAGGAGAGTGGTGTTGTCTGGATAATACGCAATGGTTAATTAAAAAAAATGATGGGGCATTTGTATTATAACTACATTTCTAATACGTATTTTATATGGATGTTGATTTGATGTTTTATATGTAATTGGTGACATTTCTTTTTTTTTCAATTCATATTAAATTTAACTTATTTAATCAAATTCAATATTAACTTGTTTTTAAACTTTAGTCTACTCAGGACAATATATTAATTAATAATAGTTCACCATCTTTTTAGTAATTATTATGCATATAAGTTTGTTTGATATAACTAATGTTATACTGTATGTATTAAAATTGGGTAAATAGTTTTTATTATTATTCCTCTATACTTTTTAATATTGTTTTATTTTCAACTTTGTATTCCATGATTAATTATCGGTTTAATTTGTTTGATTGTCACAATCATATTTTTTTAGCTTTTTCATGGCCAATATGAAGATAATTCGCACACTATATTTGTAATCTTTAGGCTTTTGGGAATTTTAGAATCTGACAATCTTCTATAAACATCCATTTTTTATTTTATTATTTTTTTTCCTGTTCATTTTTTATTTGTAATAGTAATTATTAAGGTTTTTTATATTTTTATTATATATAATTTATTTTATTTTATAGCATATAGCTATATTCTATATATTATCAATGTTAATTTTTTTTTAAATTTCTCAGTGTAGATTAAATGGGTTTTGTAATAGAATATATTGAAAGCATTTTATTAACATTTAATTTATTTAAATTTTTTTGAATAATGATATATAGTTTGGTATTATTTTTATATTAGGATTTGTGTAGTAATGCAGTTGATATATTTTAATTTCATTAGCTTTTATTAGGTTCTTCTTTTTGTGACATTCGAATAATAATAATAGTTTAAAAATAAAATAATAGATGGCAGCACCAAAAGTTTTGTCTTTTTAAAGCTTCTATTAAAGTAATAATTTTAATTTTTTACGCCAGGTGGTATTGAACGCTGAGTATTGCCAATATTGTAAAATTGATATTAAACAATTTAAAATTGTTTTTAGGTATTTTAAATAATGTAATTATTTTCTATTTATATTATATTAATTGAGTTTATCACGGTATTTCAAAATGAATTAACTGAATCCATAGGTTTTAATTTCTGTGTTAACTTAACTGTTTTATTCACCTTAATCTTATCATGCTTTTGGATTCCATGTGCGGGAAGATATTTTGAAAATCAACTGGAAATTTATTCGGTATGTTGTGTAAGATTTCTATTGCTATAAATTAAATATTTAATGGGTTGTAGTGTTTTTTCCATTTCATGCAATTTGATAATGTTCTGTTTTCATCTTGAAAGTATTCTTTTGGTTAAATTGGTTGTTTGGGTACAGGAGAAAAAAAAATTCAGCTTTTAGCTTTTTTTCTCACAGAAAACAACCGATTTGCTTATATCATTGAATTCTGTACTCTTGAAAACGTAATTCAACGTAATTCGGAATACATATTCTTCTTTTTTTCTTCCATATTAATTCTTGTAATTAAGTATAAGGTACTTTATTTTATACATACAGTTCTATATTATAGGTCTGTGGCATCCATTTTTATTGTCAATTCATTCACAATATTGCGGTTTATGATGATGGTCGGTAATGTTTAATTAATGGTTATATATATATATATATATATGGATATATATATATATATATCAATTTTGAATGGAGGGTGGTTTCGGGGTCTATGGGTCATGATCGGTGAAAATATACCAAAATATTTCGGAATCGTTATCCTCCGAACGGCTGCAATAGGTAGCTTTTTGTAATGAAAGCTACCTAAAAGTAACATACATCAGATCAAAGTTAATATGTCAATTCCATTGTATTAATCTGGCGCATAAAAATAGTTTTCAGTTCAAACCAGACGAAAGTACTTAAAACATTGAAGATTGGATGAACCACGAGCCGTCATTTACTTAATATCGCATTTCAATATCTAAATGGAAAATTGTTTTTCTCAAGTCTGTTGAAAGTAACAGTTAAATATACAGTTTATGTGCAACATAATGTTTCATACATATTGTGTTTCAAAGCTAACAAATATGTTCTAACAATTGAAGATAAAATATATGAAACAATTATTTTAATAGAATATTGTAACATCTAAATCAGATGATTTTCCTAAGGTTATCTACTATCTGTATTAGAAAGGACAAACGTGTCCCTGCGTAACTTCTGACGTCATTTTCAGGTTTGCAATACCTGACGATAAAATTTCGGTTTTGCAATTTTAAATATCGAATAACTAAAATTCTAAACATCGCACATTTTCAATTTTTACGCCATATGCAAAAAAATATAAAATGGAATTTGCTTGAAAACTGTATCTTTATTTATTCATTAATTGTGGTTTTCAGACGCGTTCGCAATTATATAAATATGTAGTACCTACAGCCGTCATCTGGTCCCTTCGTCTGTCTGTCAGTATAGAGCTGCGCAAAAACTACCCAGCCGAATGGTTTGAAATTTAATATATATAATCGTGGCAGAATTGTCTCGAGTCATTTGACATTTTATGAAAATCGAATCAAAACTTAACAAGAACGAAAAATCATGCGTTAAGCATAGATTATGCAACACTTTCCAACATTTACTGAACAAAATGTCGTTATTTAGGGAAATAAGGTAAATAAGATAATCAAGCAAACATTTTAGGAAAGGCATAAAACATTTGAAAAACTGATTTCAGCAGTTACCGTCCATAGCCAAATATGTATTCCAATTCTTTTGAACAACGCTGCCTTCGATCTGTACGTTTGGGAAAATTTAGTTTAGCAAGAAAACGCATAACAGGTTGAAATTTCTCTTTCAGCAATTTATACTAATAGATGGAAACATACTTGAATACTTTTGTACCTTTATTACACGCCACTATCTAGCTAAAATTTAATTCAAGCTAAAACACTCTTAAAACTACTGAAATCGCATTTCCAGAAATTATCATCCATAGACGGCCATGTATCCAATTTTATACGTGGCCCTGCATGTCATTTTATCTATATTCTATAAATATTTCTTAGATGCATAAATATTTTGAAACTTAAAAGCGTTATCATAATCAAAAATGAAATTCCAGCAATAATTGCTAACATACAGCAATTCAGATACAGTATAATATCGTAAATCTTTTGAGTGTCCCTGTAAATGCTATGCACTTAGTATTATACATGAAATATAGTAAACCTCAGCAACGTATATGGGACATTCTCACAATCTTTTGACTTTTGTGGACAAAAAATCTGATAAAATTAAACTTGTTAAAATAACATTTTAATCTGATAGACGAATGCCTTAATGATTCAAAATAAAGAAAAAATGGTCAGCAGCAAAATTTTTTTTATTTAACTGAGGTTTAAGTTAAACTTGCGAGTTTAATTTTCGTTACAATTTTACCCCTATAACTTTTTATTTTCTTCTAAATTTTTACTTATAATGAATTTGCATAGTACCCACAGGACATTCAAATAAGAAATAATAACAATGTAGTACTTTTAATACAGAATTTTTGTATAAGGTTGTCTTAAAGGGGTGTTAAAGAAGAACGGTAAGGTAAAAAAAGGGGATGGTATTGGAAAAAAGGGACGAAATGGTAAAAAAAGGGACGGTAAGGTTGGGACGGTAAGGAAAATTACCACCTATTTTTAGAAAAATCATGTTAAGACTAAGTGATAGCCACAATGTTCATTGATTTTTAGAAACAGTTGTTAACATTGGATTAAATATATATATATTTAATTTACCTCGAAAAGTGCAGGAATAAACCTTGGGGACGGTGAGACTACCAATAAATTGAAATTGATATTTAAATGCTGATTTAAATTCTACAGTAAATTTCCTGCCAAAGAACTTTAGACATATTTATCTAGCATACTTCTGCGTGCGAAAAAACTTGAAAAAAATTCTGTGGCTGCATCTGAAATGGTTTTCTGTATAATTTTAGAAGAGGGATGGTAAGGAATCTAAAACCCAGGGACAGAGTGTAAAAAATAATAACGACCCTAAAAATGTGCGCAGGTTAACTTTTAGCTACATATGTATATAAAACAATAGTTCTAGTTTCAGAAAAAAATTACTTCGAATTATTTTTATTGAAACAATTTAATCCAGACAGCTCCAAACTTAAAAATCAGCATCAGGGACACGGGACGGTATAGGAGTTTTCCAGGTTTGGAACCCCAACATCGTCCAAAACTTATTTATCTCGTTAATATTGTTGTGCAATAATGCAATGGGATGTTCCCCAGTATATGAAATAAAAAACACAAAAAAGTGTATTAAAATAAAAATTATTATTCAGGGACATGAAAGTCAAAAGGTTGTGAGATTGCCCCATATCAATTTCTTTATGTATGAAACTGTTTAATATACTTGAAATACGCCGCAAAAAATTCCCCCCTATACCATTATGTAACGGAATTATATTGTGTGTCCACTCTAAAATTGGGAGGAGTGAAAAGTTCACTTTTTGAAAGCGTGACAGGCATTTTCACTGTTTTTGGAGTTAATTTTGTAAAAATACACTCTTTAAAGAGTGGAATTTTCCACTCTCTAGAAAAGTGTGAAATGTCTCACTCCGTATCGAGAGTGAAGTAGTAACTCCTGAAAGAGTGACTTATGTATGCATGCTTATTAACCAATCAGAACAGCAAGGCGACAACGTCCTTGTAAGATAAGAAATATGATCACTTTTTAGTCAGCCATCTTAGGATTAATAGATTAGGATACCATTAAAATGACTCTTTATGGAACACAATAGGTAAGTCTTATTTAATTTTCATCATTTTTTCGTGTAGATATATTAAGATTATGAGCTAAATAGTTGAGCTAAAAGATTGATCGAGGAGTGTTCTCCTGATTTCTATTCTAGAAAATTTATTTCCTAGAAAAGTAATTGTCTATTATATTTCTTCATGTAGCGGCTTGAAATTAGAGATTTGCACGGACCGGCCCGAGTTCGGGCCCGGGCCATATTTTTTCGGAAGGCTCGGGCCGGACAGGGCCTAAATTATTTTTACTGTACAGAGCCGGGACTGGTTTCATTCCTAGTCTTCACGGCCCCAAATTTTCAGTCTTAGTTTTGGCCCAGCCTGTAGCGTGGCCTGGTCCATTCAAAAGTCTGTTAAATTTGGCCTGGACCAAAAATTTTTGCAAACAATGCATACATTTTTTAATCGCCATTATTCTACACTTAAACATTAAAATTTATTCTTTTTAATGAACAGTAATTTCTGCGCCTATTAAAATATAGCTAAATTAAAATATAGAAAACTTGTGAAAAGGAACCTGCCTATGGCGGAACCCTGTTTTAAACTGAAAAACGCATTGATCCATGCAAAATTAATGCACTAATACGTAAGAAAAGTATATATAATACATTTACACTTGCTGAAAAGAGAACTTGTCTATAACGCCTTTTTTTCTATGCAATTCCGTCTTAGAAGATTTTACTGCAGTGTTGATTTCATAGGGTGGCCCGGGTGGGGACATTCCCCCCCCCGGAGCAATGAGATGCCCCCCCCAACCGAAAGATTTGAGATTTTGTGTTTTCAATGGTCAAAAAGTGCAATTTCTTCCCCGGAACTCTATAATGTCCCCCCGGAGACACAAAAATCCCTCCCGGAGAAAAGTGTCTGAATTCATCACTGTTTTACCGCATAGGTTTTTCAGATTTTTAGCATTTCTATATATGAAATATGGATTAACAATATTAAGGATAACTGAAACATTTATTTACATACAAGAAATAGAGATTCATTAAAAAATATATATCGCAGCCTGATGCACGTCTATAAAAAGAAGATTATAAACATGAAAAAAAAGTTAAGATAAATATTTTTGGCCAGAACTACTCGTACGAGACAAATGTTTAACCAAATCGACGTAAAAATCAATGCTTTGCAGACATTCACTCTGGCCGGGCTCGGGCCGAACTTTTAAGTTTTTACCGGGCCGGGCCAAAATTATTTTTTCTACGGGCCGGACCGAACTTTTAATTTTCGTATCGGGCTGCGCAGGGCCAAATTTTTTTTATGAGTCGAGCCGGGCCCGGGTCTGGAAATTTTGGCCTGTGCAGACTTCTATTTGAAATATAATTGTTTTAATAATTGAAAAACACAATGCTTAGCAAAAAATAATCAAAACTTCATTAATTCGGCCAATGTGAATTTAAAAAAAATGAGTGTAAATATTTTATTCTTCCCATTCAATACTTTTGCCAATGATCGAAAAAAAAAGTTTTATCTGTTTTGTTTACAAAGCTGACTGACTCAGAAAATATCTGGATTTTTTCAAATCATTGCAGACGCAATATAAACATGAATTCATCGTTCTGTTAGATTTTTTTTTTGTTGTTTATTACTGATTTCTTATAATACATACCTAGAGTCAAGGCCGTAGACAGAAAAATATTTCGGAGGGAGATTTAGGGTCATGAATTTTAATCTTGACTTATTTTAGATTTGTTTTTTACTCATTTAGTAGAGACAAGTGTTAGAGTTTAATTAAGTTTTTATTGTGTATTCAAGTAATTCAATGTAATATAATTTCAAGGGATACTTTAAGCCTTTTTCATTGCAAATGAAAGGTGCTTCTTTATTGACGTATTGAAATTAGTGCAAATTAAATTAATATTTGACATTTTACACGTTTGTTTTCAAAAGTTTTATTGCCAAAAATGCCTTTCAGGTGCATTTTTCAACCATTTTTGGCTAAACCATTGTGACAGTTTGTGTCGGGCTTTTGTAATAATTTTATTTTAACAGCGTCCGATTAAAAAAAATCGTGTGAACTTTAAATATTTCTTAGAAATTGCATTTATTTTTTCAATCTATTAATAGAATCAAACAATAAAGATATGCTCGCATAGAATTTTGATTTTTGAATTTTGACTGTTGTTGAATTTCGAATTTTGGTCGTCTTAACTGATAGTTAATCACATATTTATAGTCATCTTCACAAAAATTTCGGAGGGGAATCATACCCTGATGACCCCCCCCTCCCCCCCCCATTGGCTACTGCCTTCCTTAGAGTATTTATCATCATTATTATTGTTTCGGAGTTAAATATGATATTTGACGATTATGATATTACGAAAAGGTTGGTACATTAATTTTTTTAAACTATATGTAAGCATTATTTGCGGTTTATGATTTTAAAATTTCTAAACTGAGTAATACAAAAAAAAAAAAAAATAATTATAGACATTCTGCATCAGTTATTAAATTTCCTTCAATTTAAACGCATTTTCAACGTTTTTGATACACGTAATTTTTGGCACTAAAAAATAAAAGATGATATTTAAGCATTGAAATAAAATCTTTTTTATGCCTGTTTTCAAGTTTATCGATAAGACAGCTTTAGTATATTGTTAAAAAGTTCATATTTACTTACATAATATAGTTCTGAATATTTTTTAAAGCAATTAATAACTACTTTTTTACATTAAAATGTTTTCAAACAATAAGAACTTTTCACATGCAGTCATTTACTTTATTTTTATTAAAATTCATACAGAAATAGATAAATGTAATATGTTTATTTTTATATTTATTTTTTTTTCTATTTCCTGGGTCAATCTTTTCCTATAAAACTTATAAAATCTATTTTGCTCATATTCCCAAAATACAATATCTACGGGAATAAAAAAATTAAATTAAATATGTCTTACCGTATCATTTTATTAATAAGTTTTGTTTTCAGCAATAATGGGCGAAAATTAGAAATCATGATTAAGTTAAGGAATATGTTTAAAAGAAAAATATATACATATTCCAGAGAACTTAAAAATTAGACTCCATGATCATATTTAATAAAACAAAAGCAAATCACAGCGGAAAAAAATGCACATTCTTAATATTTAAATCATGCTTAGAACTCATTTTAAAAAACGATTTTAGTTTATATGCATTGTTTGTTAAGCGAAAAAATGAAAAATATTTTAGAACAATGTGACTTTGCAAAAATAGCAATAATTCACGGAAAAATGCGGTAAAAAGATAGGAATTCATATTTAAAGCAAAAATTTAAATGAAATCAAACATTGTTAAACTTATGACATTCACCTATTAAAAAGTTATTAATAAAATTTTAAAAGCAATATCTTTATAGCGCATGCAATAAAAGCAAACACAAAGGATAAGATTGGAATAAAATATATTAGTTTATTTCTACCAGTAATCTAATCTAAATTCATATGCATCTTTAACTGATTTTTTTCCTTAAAAGTTCAATTAGTGTTACAAACTATGAATTAAATAAATATTACTAATAAAGTATATTATTCATATCTTTACCACGCTTGTATCTATTTTTATTGCTTGCTGTAAAAGATGTGATTCTTTTAAAATGCCCATAAAAGCAAAATATGATTCCATAAAAAATGAACATTCACTCATATGAAAGAGTGACTAATCATTCCTACCAGGGGTGAAAAACCGCACTCTTTTGGCAAGAGTGAATAGCCACTCCTCCGAAAGAGTGATTATCCATTCTTGTTTAGAGTGAATATTCACTTCCCAGGTGTGACTATTCACTCTTTCAGAGAGTAAAAAACTTCACTTTTGCTCAGAGTGAGTAGTCACTCTAAAGAGGTTGGGCATATTTTGACTCTGCGATAGAGTGACTATTCACTCCGGAGGAGTGAATAGTCACTCATTTTAATTTAGAGTGTCCCTGTAAATGAATAACAACTATTCTTTGCACCGCACATTCTGCAGAATGCGTATTTTACTGGAATTCAAAATGCATACCAATTTTATGATGTTTGAAAGGGTGCAACATCATTAAAAATAATTTGAAACGATTTTTTCCCCTTTTTCCGTAATGTAACGGAATACTTTTGACTGTCCCTGTAAATGAACTAAACACGCTACAAAGTTCATTTGGAATAGGAAACGTGCTATGGTAGAGATCAGTAACATCCAAAAATTTCAGGGCAATCCGAGTATATTTATGGGAGTTAGAGCGCGGACAGACGGCCAGACAAACCGAAGTCAAAAACACTTTTCAACTATTGGTGAAAAGTTTTAAAAAGGTATTAATAAAAGTTTTTTTTCATTTTATTAAATCATATCTTACGTAATAAATTAAATGACTTCCCATGATATGTAATGGTTCTATGTTGCCATGGTGACGACGTCTTATTTAAGATGGAGTCCTATTATTTCCGTATGACTGGTTTTAATATATATAATTGTAATTAATTTTTGTACTCATGCCTTTTTGCGTAAGAATACAACAGCTATTGCAAAAAATCTGAATATTTATAAAACTAGTTATAGTACGAACGCAACTCACTTTCCATGTTTGACGTACAATTTCCGTCTTGTTTAAAATAATTTTAAAGCATGATTTTTTACTTTCTGCTATCTTCAACAGAAGAAAATATTGTAATCGAAATTTTATTCGACTACCGGTTTTCGACGGATTTACACGTTTTAGGGGTCACAGATCCCCAAAAACCTGTTTATAGAAAATGTCTGTCTGTCCGTCTGTCCGTGTGTCTGTCGCCATTGTACCATCAGAAAGTGTATGAAGTTATGCATAGGATTGAACCAAATTTTTATTTTAAGTTTTTGGCTATGGCAAGCAGGTCCTCCCTGAATTTGGAAAAAATTAGCCGGTAGGAGGCGCTGTAATAGCGATTTGTGTGCGATTTTGAATATTGTACCATCAAAAAGTGACTGAAGTTATGCATATAATTGAACCAAATTTTTCGTGTTTGTTTTTGGTCATGGCACGAAGGTCCTCACTGAATTTGGAAAAATTCCGCTGGAAGGGGGCGCTATAATTGCGATGTCTGTAACATTTTATTATTTTACCATCGAAAAGTGTATGAATTTATGAATAAAATTGAACCAAATTTTTTGTGTATGTTTCTGGCTATGGCAAGCAAGTTCTCCCTGAACTTGAAAAAATTCCACCAGAGGGGGGCGCTGTAGTAGCGATTTCTGTGCCATTTGCATTGTTGTACCACCGAAAAGTGTATGCATTTATGCATAGAATTGAACCAAATTTTTTGTGCATGTTTTTGGCTTTGGCCAACAGGTCCTCCTTGAATTTAGAAATATTACGTGGTA
The DNA here is from genome assembly GCA_963932465.1 of Maratus speciosus. NCBI lineage: Eukaryota > Metazoa > Arthropoda > Arachnida > Araneae > Salticidae > Maratus > Maratus speciosus. The sequence continues at coordinate 493,254,257 of OZ010797.1, read as the reverse complement.
AAGGGGCTGTGTGATAGTGATTTTTGTATACTTTTCTTGATTTTTCCTAGTTCTTTTGTTCATCGGCGGCTCGTGCAGCGGCGGGAAGTCGCTTCCTGCTAGGCCGGCTATTCGCAAACAGCTGATAACAGCAGAATAAGGAAAAACTATTAATTTTAACAAACATCATGATGTAGATTAACTCGTTTTTAGTCCGTTTAATTGACTGAAGCAGAAATTTAAGATGAAAATCAAAGTTGGTATAGTATTGAACTAATAATATTGAAGTATTAACATGTGTAACTAGTTTTTGAAATATTAAGATGCATAAGAGAGAAGAAAGTTTTGGGATTGGCACATCCAACTAGTTAAAATTTATCTCCAATTAGCGGAGACTCCATTACTGAAGAAGAATAACCCATTTTCACTTTAAACCGAAGCATCTGTCTTCGGCTAATTTTCAAAAATAAAACTTCGTTAATAAATAAATAAATAAATAAATAAATAAATAAAATAAACACAAATTTAATGAATATGTAATCAACCATTTCAATTTTTACAGCGCCGAATAGGAAATAAATGTAGTTTCAAAAAAATTTGTTTCAAAACTGTATTTCAGTTTACTGACTATTTACTATTTTTTAAAGAACTAAGGGGGTCTGCTCCCTACGAGCTACGCTCGCTAGCCTCCGTTCAGACACATTAAACTCTAAAAGCGCGCTAATTTGATAGGCTTTAAAAAAATTTCGGAAGAATGAATTATAATTTAAACAAATGGGTAAGTGTGATCACAGATCGCACACAGGGTTTCGTTTAATATTCCTTTCAAAACACTTTACCCTTTTACAAAATCTGTTAGTTCCACATTTCGCAACCAGGGGGCGCACTCAATTCTATACAAACTTCTATCCGAACGAAACTCCGTTTTACAACCTATCCGTAGATATATTAGTCGAGGGGATTTGGCCCATAGCACCCGAGATAGCTAGGCGCTCCCTGGCGGTAAAAAGTGGAATTGAAATATGTAAGGCTATTTGTATAATATGAAAGAATGGTCAAAGGGATGTCGGCAAAAGTTAGAAACGTACCCACCGGGTGCAATGGGGGGAGGTTAGAAAAATGTCTTAAAATACACAAGTTAGAGACAGGGGGGGTAAATATAAGACTTTTTGAAATTTTCATGATTTTTCGTGTGATCGCAAGTGTTCAGCTATAATTATGCAAAATTTCAAGTCTTCAACTTAATTAGGGGCTCAGTTAGAAAAAAAAAAAGTTTAAAATACACAAGTTGGAGCCCAGAGGGTTAAATATGAGACTTTTTCAAAATTTTATGATTTGTCATTTATGTAAGATGTTCAGCTATAAGTATGCAAAATGTCAAGTCTTCAACTTAATTAAGGGCTCAGTTAGAAAAAAAGTTTAAAATACGCAAGTTAGAGCACAGAGGGTTAAATGTAAGACTTTTTCAAAATTTTATGATTTGTCGTTTGATGTGAGGTATTCAGCTATAAGAATGCAAAATTTCAAGTCTCCAACATATATAGTTTATGAGAACGGGCTCTGTGACGGACAGACAGTCAGGCAGACATACATAGGAGCGAGTCGAATAGGGTTTGGTCAGACGAACGAAACCCTAAAAACGTTCTTTAAGCGATATCAGTATCTCCATCTTTGATTACTACCAATTATAAATGAATGGATCATCCGCTTAATCTGGTCTAACATAACAGATGAGCAATGTTCAAGATTATATTTGTGTAATAAATAGTCTATCAGGATATTTTTAGAATTAACAGGGAATGATTCATGTCTAGTAACATAATTTTTTAAAATCTCATATAATTCTCTTTTCGAAATTTACACTTCCGTACCAGATAAAAAATTACTTATATTCACGAGTTGCAAATAGTGGCAACTGAAATTGATTTATTCTATATATGCATACATAATTACACAAAAATGTATATTACAATGTACCGGCGTGTACAAAATTTTTGGCAGCTTTTTAAAATTTATCAAATGGTATTAAATTTTCAAATGATTTTTATATTGACTTAAAGAATTATTTTTTAAATTTAACACTTCTAAATAACTATTGTAACTGTAAAATACAAAGTATCTGCATTGTTGTATAGATTCCGTATTATCATTAAAAATATTTACAAAATAATTATGTTTTTAGCCAAAAATTATCATTGGCAATTACAACTACAGAATCACCATTCTAAAAAGGTTAAAAGAAAATTTGGTTTTTGAGTCGATTTTTGATGGTGTTGCTGTGGAGTTAGGCTGCTATCACTTTACATTTTTTTTCTCTAATGTGTTAGATGTTATTTGAAATATCTAAAAGTGAAATTACTGCAAGTCAATTTTTGGACTTTTTTCCCGCTAGATTTGCAAAATCTGACACTGTGCGACGTATGATTAATTATTCATAAATTAGAATTGGCATTGAAAACATTTTCAAAAAACTCCACTTCCTTCTTTTTTTCCTTAAGCAATTTTTAACACTGTGTATAAATTTGAGGTGAAATCACTTATCTCATATGAATCAGATTAGAACTCTTGTATATAATAGCCTTAGGTCAGATAGCACGCAGAGAAAATATTCGGTTGAAAGGGAAAAGTATATTTTATCCAATTTTTTTTTCTTACACGCGTTGAATTTGTATAATTCGTCACCAAAGACGTATCTAGATTTAAAGTCTATAGTTTTTCTAGTGCTACTCATTGTGGTTTTAATATGTGGATCCATTTGGTATTCTACAAAATACATCGCTGTTTATTCCGAATTTCCTAGAGTTCATTTCCTGAGTTATGTGGTGAAATGTATTTTACTGTCCAAGATTCCAAAGGATATCCCAGTTAATAGTTGTAAGAATATAATTATTATTTTTCTATTATTGTTTTAATATGAAAAATGGGAATTTCTTTCGTTTATTATTATTATTATTATTTTACAAAAATTTTCTTTTTAAGTTTACTTTATTAAGGTACTAAATAATAAAATAAATATTGTTTTCACACTATCACGCGTTTGTGTGTCATTTATAAAAGTATCGTAAAAAAATTCTAAATTCTCACCAGAAAGTTTGAATAATTATTTTCCTTATTATAATGACAAGGAGTTCCAGCCCGGCCTTCCCGGGTTACAGAATTCAGGTGAAAACCATATACAGTAGACCCTCTTTTAACCGAAATCCATTTTAAAGATTTTTTGTTTTTTTTTTCTCTCACATTCCTTGTGTGCAAAATTCATTTTGAAAGCCTTTTTTTTCTTTTAACTATCATATTCCTAGTGTGCAAGCGGTCCTTTCTGAACTACGAGTACATATAAATATTTTCGATCCCCTTTTTTAGAGTTCATTTGAATTGAACTTTAGCTCCCGTAACGTGCGGAGTGGAACGAAGAAAACGAACAAATTAGCAATTCTGAAACTTTCGAATGTTTTGCAAAAGGCTTGACATGGCTGGAGCAGCAGAAAGACTGTGATACTGGTGAACTAATAACATTAAAAATCTCCGTGATAGAGCTTCAAAGAAAAAACAATTGAAACTGCGACAAGCAAAACATTTTTTTCAAACCCTTGTGATGTATGTAAAATGTACTTAATTTCAAAATTAAAATTCAGGTAATTTATTCTTGTTTCTATTTTGTTATTGCTTTATTTTTATTATGCACTTGCAATCATAATAAGAAATATTGCATATATTTCTCCTTAATCTCAAAATTGAAGCATTCTCGATTATCCGAAAATTTCGATTTTCCGAAAGAGGGTCGGTCCCAATTACTTCAGATAATCGAGGTTCTAGTGTATATATATATTTAATTGTAAAGTGTAATAGCTTTTTTACTTTTGATATATATTTTTTAGATTTTTCACTCACAATACCAAAAATCATTTCTATGTGATATCAATTATGTATTAAAAAAAATTGTGAAATTTGTTAAAAGTGATACTTTCGTATCGTCCTTGTGCCAGGATTTACCAGTTGAAGAAATCGCAAAAGATCGCAAAAGATTTTTTTTAAATTCTGATAATTTCAGTGGTTTAACACGTTCACGGCGACGTGGTGGGTCACACTCGACTGTCTCAGAGTTGTCAAGTCTCCCGCTTTTTGCACACCACTATTATTTTAGAGAAAATGTTGTTCCTTTAAATCGACCGATTATTCTAATTAAATAAAACAATGTTTTCTGTTCTAAAATACTGGTATCCAAAAAGCGGGAGACTTGGCAGCTCTGCGACAGTCCAGTGTGACCCACCGCGCCGGCGTGAACGTGTTAAGTGTGGTTCGATAACCTGTCTTAAATCTGTGTTTTATTTATATTTTATCTATGGATAGATAAAGTTTTAATTTTCTTATGGAATATAAGCCATAATATGGAATATATGGAAAATCCAAGCATTAGTTCTTCAGATGAACTATTTCAGAAATCACAAATAATGCAGCACAGCAGCGCCACCTGTTGAGCGATTCACTTAAAAATGTATAAAACGTCAATTCATGTCAAGGACTAAATGAATCTGAAGACTGATGAAAGTCCGTGCATTAGCTCTGGAGATTGAGCTATTGTGGAAATCGTGAAAAATGCTGCTTAGCAGTGCCACCTGTTGAGAGATTTATACCAAAAACTTATCAGCATAAATTTATATCAGGAACTAACTGAATATGAATTTTTATTAAATTCCGTGCATTAGATCTTGAGATAGAGCGCCCAAATTTGTGTCACATACATACAGACAGACAGACAGAGTCACAGACTCACAGACAGACAGAGTCACAGACTCACAGACAGACATTTTGTAAAAACATGTTTCTCGGGTTCTCTGACCCCTAAAACGTGTATATCCGTCGAAAACCGGAATTCGAAAATTTTCATGAATCCAATACTTTCTTCTTGTAAAGATAGAAGAAAGTAAAAATGACAGTTTGTGTAAAATCCCTTATCATTCAGCTGCTTTTAGAGAACATCTAAAAATTTGCTCACTTTAACGCCGATATCTTTCTGAATTTTTACGATATTTGACTAGATTTTTTTTAATAAGTTGCTTCATAGAGTTGACTATTAAAATATGTAAAATGATCCTTGTTATCGTTCGCGCATGCGCAGATAAAAATTATTTCATACAACTGTTCATATTTCCTAAAATATTTAATATATTTATATCCCAATTATACTATATTGTTTCTACTATATTTTGTCAATTTTTCTGAAACCGGCGTTAAATTTGGTTGAAAACCCTGCATGTTAAATGCAAAAAACATGCAAGAATTTTTTAATTTTTTTAAATAAATCGCTATATCTCTATTAATATACCTGCTATTCTTACACAAAAAATACGCATGTTGCACAATGTATGTTTATTTATATTCGGTAGCGATAGATCATTTCGTGTATTTTATTTTACAGGGTGATCCCAAGTATTATTTTTTTCTTTGATTTTTTGTTGGCCCCGTAATTGCCCCCCTTATCAAATCGACATTGCTAAATATGAGGTCATACCTGTTCTTTTCAATCCTGAAATTTCAGAAGAATCTGTCAAGTATAGTTCTAAATATTCGACAAAATGTCTAAAATTGAAAGTTTCCGGTCATTAATGACAATATAGTGTATATAAAATTTGCTTAGGAGGCCATCTACATATTAAAACGAACCATAACTTTTTTTTCAATAGTAGTTCACAATTCTGGCAGCATAAATGAACTCTACACCCTTCAATTAGTCTACAAACAAATTTTTATGCAATTCGCACCATAAGTTTCCGAGAAATTAATTATTTTAAAACGAGCGTATTTTAAGGTCTCTATCCAAATTGAAGTTCGGTACTCGATTGTTAACCGAGAGAGCTCCCTTCTTGATCATGGCAACTTAAGCAGTCAATTAAACCTGTTAGATTACAGGATAGTAGAAGAAATTTCAAAATATTTAGTCACTTCTATCATAGACGGCCTCTTAAACCAGCATTTTGCCATTTTTTAAGCATAATTTGAAAACTACTTGTAAGAAAAATGTGAAATTTTGGATTTCCATAAAACTTTACTTAATAAATCTGAATCCATAAAAAAAAATTGTATGTTGCAATTCATAAATTTTTTGAATATTAATTTCATAATTCATAATTCATATCAGAAAATTATAAAAATTGCAAATTCAACGTATTTATGTTTGGGTATATTAGCATTATTGCTACACAAAAAATTAAAACATTAGGATCATAATTTCAGAGGTTATAAATAAAAATATGAAAATGTAATTTAACATTACAAGCACTTAATTTTGAATGTTTATCATTCAAAAACTTATTATTCAAATGACTTGAAATTTGGTGTCTAGGCATAGTTTGAACCAAAGATTTGAAATATCTCGTTAAAATTGGGTATTGCCACTGGAAAAAAATGAAGTTTGGATTCGTTTTAATATGTAGATGGACCCCTAAGCAAATTTTATATTTAATAATAATAAAAGTAGACTTTATTTATAAAACGTTCGGTACCAGTAACTTTCTTCTACGATAATTTGTGGAGGAGTTAGTAGGGGTGTTTACTTTTTTTTCCACGACTGTACATAATTTCATAAACTTTTTACATAAGGAAAAGTTTAATTAACTCAATTTGACGTAACTTCTTCAAATAAAATTATGACCTTAAATGCATTCTTCCAAATAATCGTTTTACTGAAATAAAATTGCTTGATAATATTTTGAAAATCTAAATATATAAATGTTTTAACATTCTTTAATTTATTCGGGAATGTAAAGGATTTTATTTTACTTTTTCATTAATTTAATACTGTAAAAAATGTCATTTTACTTTTCGTTTGCCATATATAATTTTTTACTTTCTTCTATCTTTACAAGAAAATATTAGATTCGTGAAAATTTTTGACCTCCGGTTTTAGACGGATTTATACGTTTTAGAATGTCCTGAACACGGTTTGATGGTTTTTAGAAGATGTCTGACGGTGAATGTGTCTGTCACTCTGTCACTCTGTCTGTCACTCTGTCTGTCACTCTGTGAGTCTGTATGTGACAAAAATTTTGTGGGCGCTCTATCTCAAGAACTAATGCTCGGAATTTCACAAAACTTCATATTCAGTTAAACCTTGATATAAATTGGTACTGATTAGTTTTTGGTGAAAATCGCTCAACAGGTGGCGCTATTATGATGCATTTTTCACGATTTCTGCAATAGCTATATCTCAGGAACTACTGCACGGATTTTCATAAAACTTCAGATTCAGTTAGTCCAGGATATAGTTAGGTGATGATTACAATTTGGTGATAATCGCCCAACAGGTGGAGCTGCTATTCATGATTATCGCAATACCTCTAACTCAAGAAAAAATGCACGAATTTTCATCAAACTTCAGATTAAGTTATACTCTGATATAAAATAATGTTGTTTAATTTTTGGTGTAAATCGCCCAACGGGTGGCTGTGCTGCATTTTTCACGATTTCCACAATAGCTATATCTCAAGAACAAATGCATTAACTTTCATCAAGCTTCAGATTCAGTTACTTCCTTGTATAAATTGGTCCTAATTAGTTTTTGGTGTAAATCGCCCAACAGATGGCGTTGCAATGCAGATTTTTTTACAATTTCCGCCATAGCTATATCTAGAAAACTAATGCACGGATTTTCATCAAACTTCAGATTCAGTTAGAAGTTGTCAAAGTTGTTGATAATTAGATTTTGGTGTAAATCATCTAACAGGTGGTGCTGATATGCTGCATTTTTCATTAAGTATTAAATTGTATGAGAAAGAAGAAAGTCTTGGGATTGCCACATCTGACTAGTTTGTATTGTCCAGTTGACAAAATTTTAAATTTTAAAATTTTAGAACTTTTAGTGGACGAGTATATTATTACTAATTATGCTCGCGGTGCTGCTAATATGTGTATTAATCCACAAAAAATTCATCGGTGTATATTACAAATTTCTTAGAGTAGGTTTTATGAGTTGTGCATATATTTTAAAATTTTAATTGCTTAACCCTTTATTTACTGACGGTATATTTAAGTACCATTAAAATAACTTGTTATAAAATTCATTTAATACATCAATTGGTTATAATACAGTTTAGAATGAGTTATTGCTACATTACTTTATCTAGTTCCAAGAGCATTATGGGTTACACAAAACAAAAATATTTTTAAAAGGATGATTTCTTTTGCCTTTGATATTTTTTAGCTTTCTTGGTGTTGGGGGGGGGGAAGGGGGATTTTTGAATTCGGAAATATTGCTTTATTTCTATTGTAAGAACATTATATTCGTACATTTCCTATTTCTACAAAATACGAAGAAAAATATTTATTTAAAATATAAGATTTAAGTGGGGTTATAAATATTGCACAAAATCCCTATAAATTCAAATTTAATGAATCCTTCTAAACACTTCAATCCTTCTAAAATACTTCTAAATTTTATTAAATGATTATGTATTTCTTCTGATGTAGTTTACACAATTCACAAAAAAAGTCTTTAGAAGATAAAATTTTTCATGAATTCATAATTCAGTACATAAAGGGTTAAGCAATTACAATTTTAAAATTACTAAATTCAATGCATGTGAAATTTTCTACGAAAAATTATAAAGTTGTGTATATATTTCAAAGGACATCCTTGTTAATTGTTATGCAACTATTATTATTACTACAATTGTGACCAGTTCGGTCTCACTTAACCCCTCCGGGACGAGCGCCTTTAACAGAATTTTTAATCTTTTGTCACCTGTTTTTAAAAACAAAATTTTTTGCCTAATTGGATCGGGCGGCAAAATTTACGATAAAAATTTACTGGTGAGAATAATCACGGATTCTGTGCACCTTACGTGGCACATATACCGGTCGCTCGTCCCCAACGGGTTAAATGTATGGTGAGCATTTCAACATGTTAAATTTGTTTATAATTTAATTTATTGGCTTAATCCTTCACCAAATCGGAAGCTTCTGATGGACAAACAATTTTTTACCTTTCTAAGGCAGTTTGTCTAACAATTTTCTGACAAATACTTTTCGAGCTATTAATTTTTTCAGTAACTTCAAATGTTTCGTTTTCCGAGATTAATCTGTGGCAACGATTAGCGAAAAAGACCATCGTCATCAACGCTTAGCTTTTTATTAAAGAGTATGAGCTGTTTTTGTTTATATTTTAATTCGTCAGGAAAAAAAATCATGAAGGTAGTTGAGATGTATAGCACCTTACCTAAAGGAGTTATCTTAAACTTAGTTTGGCTTACAGAAATGAAATATTTTTTTGACACCAGACTTGATTGCTGGAGAAATTCCTATGCGAATGATTAACTTCATGGTTTAATATTTTAACCCTGAAATGCCGGGTGTCGCTTTTCGGCAACATACCCAATTTATGCTCTAAAATACTATTAGAATAATATTGAAGCTATAATGCATAATGTTGCCAATAAAACACATTCTGAAAATATTATTAAATCGATTTTCAATATGTAGAGGGCAACACTTGTGTTGTTTAAGAATAAAGATAGATTTATTTTTTCAATTGTTGCTACTTGTTCTTTTTGCTTTGTTTGGAAGCTTGCGAAATACTCTATTTTGTTCTGCAGTGAGCAAGTAAATTTTATTTCTTATTATAGTTCCTAAAATTCTTGTGTGTTTAATATTACAGAATTTTATCAAGGAAAATTATTTTTTCAATTAAAGACCAGTATTGCCGATTAGTAACAGTTTCTTAGTCGTAAACCATACTTAAAACAAAATATGATTTTTTTAAGTATTTTCCCCATGATTTATTTTAAAAACAACAGCCGAAAAGCATTATTACAATAATTTTTGAAAAATCAGGCATTTAAGGGTTAATCACTCTCGGTGACCGATTATCTTGTGTTTGTTTACTTTGATGGAATGAGATTGGGCTGCCAACCAAATTTCTACTGAAGTTATCTCAAAATATATACATAATTGAATTTTATTTTTTTATATTTTTTGAACGATCTTTCTAAAAATTTAACTTTATGCACTTTTATTCGGAAATATAATTTTGAGTAAAAATAGCCAGCAGGCATATAAAAAGCGAAGCAGCCCGTAGCTATTTTTGACTGTCACATGATGTGCTCTGTTACCATAAATATTATAATTAATGGTAATCATTATTAACAGTAGCTTTTATCAGTTTTAAAACTATTGTTATTTTTAGCGCCCGGTATGCTATTTCTTTCTCCTACCTGTTAATGTGTCGTCTCCAAAAAATAACGTTACGTTGTATAAGCCAGCCGTAAAACAAAGCAGATGTATCATTGTACGGAATAATCTGTACTGCAATTTTTTAAACTTCTAAGCATCGCACATTTTCGCTTTTTATACCGTCGTATTGAAAAAAAAGTACTTTTAAATGCAATTTGTTCAAAAACTGCATTTCCATTTATTTTTGAGATATTAATTTTTTGTAGTTTTTAGCACCATTTGTTTAATTTTGGCAATTAAGTACTTCATTTTTGTAGAAAGAGAATAGTTGTAGAAAGAAAAATAGTTGAAAAATAGCAATTATATTTTTTTGTTGCCATTTTCTCATAAAAACCGAAAAAAAAAATTGTACTTAAAATTCTGCTATTTTGAAAAAATATAAATGAATGATTTCTGATAAAACATGGAGCTATTATAAACTAAATTTAATTTTAAGTATCTATATTCATATTACGAACAAATGAAGGCATATGAATCATGAGATAGCCGATTTGTTTTGTTCAGTTTCTTGAATGACGAAATCGCTTTTTTTGGATTTGTGTATTATTCAGCAATAATCACGTCCTATGCATATTTTACTGTAGATGTTGTTTAAGACTGGATCGTAAATGGGGAATTCTTTAGCGGATGTGGATGACGTCATTTTATATAAAATAAAAGCGCGTGTTTGGAGTCTAAAACTGAACTATCTATATTTATATACATATATTTTTTTTTTTTGATCTGGGACGACGATTCCAGTTTTCTAGTTATTATAATTTTTACTACCAATTTTATATTGAGATTTCATTCCTAAAATTTTCTTCATTATTTAAAATAATTTTATCAGCATTTCCTTCATAGTATTATTATTATTATATTTTATTTTTTGCTTTATGGCAATAATCAATAAAATGGTTGTTTTATTATTATTATTATTTCTTTAAGATACAGTTAACTGGAGTACTACAGACATTTGAAGATTAAAAGTCATTGCTTGAAAAATTGTCCATAGATAACATCAGATGATTATTCTATTGCATTGGAATACATAATTACGTTTTACGCAAATCCTTTGTATTTGGATATCGAGGAAATTGTGACTTGCACTTCTCTGACCTAAACCGCTTCTATTAATAGAAATTATTTAAAGGAAATAAGGAATTTAACTTAAGGAACTAAAATTTTATTTCATTTAAAAAACTAGTGGGATGTGGCAATCCCAAAACATTCTTCTATCTCAAACATGTTAATAATTCAAAATTCGCTATCACAGTGCCAAAATTAAAAGACAATCTATGCCCATCGTGAGTATTCTGAAATTCCGTGCATTCGTTCCTGAAATAGGACTATTGCGGATATCGAGAAAAATGCAGCATAAAAGCGCCACCTGTTGAGCGATTTACACTAAAACGTAGTCAGCAATAATATTTATCAAGGTGTACCTGAATCTGAGACTTGATGAAAATTCGTGCATTTGTTCTAGAGATAGAGCTATAGCGGGAATCGGAAAATATTCAGCACAGCTGCGTCACCTGTTGAGTAATTTACACCAAAAACTAATCAGAATCAATTCATATCAGGGACTACCTGAATATAAATATTTATTAAATTCCGTGCATTATTTCTTGCGATAGAGGGCTCACAATATTTATGTCACATACATACAGACAGACATACATTTTGTAAAAACATGTTTTTTGGAATATCTGACCCCCTAAATCTAAAACGTGTTAAATCTATCAAAAACTCGAATTCGAAAATTTTCATGAAACCAATATTCTTCTTGTAAAGATAGAAGAAAGTAATAAGTAATTTTGAAGTTTAAAACAGTATACGACACAAAATATTAATAATTCTGTCCCTTTTCAGTTTTTTTCCAGTTCATCATAGATTCATGCAAACAATTTCAAAAAGAAGGCTGGTGCCTCTTCTGGATCTTTCAGCCGTATCTCCTTATTTATGATAAAGAAAATTACAAGGTAAATATTTTTTATTGTTTCTTTTCATTATAATTTGCATAAATTTTTACGATTATAATACTATGCAATATAAATGCAAATCTATGAATCACATGCAGGGTTGAACAAAAAGATCGGGCATTTTACTTACCCATCATACGTAGTATAGGGTAAGTCTTGCAATCGTTTTAAAAATCGAAAAATTTTTTTGACGTATTTACAAGTTTCAGACAACCGGAAATTCCGAAAAACATATTTTAGAAAAAAAAATTCCGTCCGTTTGTCTGTATGTGTGTGTGTGTGTGTGTCTGTAAACACTCTATCTCCCAAACAAATTGAGATAGAGACTTGAAATTTGGTGTGTACTTAGGAAGTAATAATAAAAAGAAGCCTATTGTATATCAGTAACCTCGTTTACACGGAACTAGTTTTTTCGAACTCTCAAAGTATTCGTTCTGATAAAAGGTATACAAAAATTTTCGAAATTGTTTATCTGAATGGGTGAGTATAAAAGACAAAATTTTGCGTAAAGAATGATGTCGATCGGATAATGAGTTGCCGAGATATTTGTAATCATATTTTTCACACTCTTCGATTTTTCCTGACCCTGTATTTCATTCAATTTTCAATTCAAAGATATATCATACAGCACGATAGTGCTGTATAGTTGAGCTCAGCCGCATCTTTAACATTTTGAAACATGATGGAAAGACAACAATTCAAATTCAATCCAAACACGTAAACATTCAGTGATGAGTAATAGCTTGTTTGAAAGCTTTTAATTTAGTGATGTGCCTTTCAAAGGTCGGGCAAAAAAATAGCCAACATTAAAGCAATGACACCCATTTAAACTTTACACAGCGTTCCATAATTTTAAATTATAAACATATCTCCTTTTTTCATTTTCTATTTCAATCGTTTCTTTCCTGTTGCAACATCCTAAAAAGCGGCACAATTATTTAAAAAAAAGTAATAACACGCATATTTCGTTTACTCGAAGCAATAAAAATCAGATTTTCTCGCTATATTTTTGCATTTTTCCAATCGACGTCATTCTAATCAGAAAATGAAAGAAATTCCTATATATATGTGTAAAAACTTTAAACACGTGTTAAAATGACGTAGTATCTTTGTTTGAATGTTTTTAAAGTTAAAAAATCTATTTTAATACAGGAGTTTTAATTTCCAGAAAACAATTTAGGGAAAGATAATAATAATAAAAAAATTCGTTTGCTAGGTATGACGTTAATTTCTGTTTAAGTGGCATAACATTGTAAAAAAGTTTTATTCTGAAAAGAGACTCTTGATATTCTGAAATTAATCCTTTTTATTATCATCTAAAAAGTGCACTCTCAAAAAAATTTTCTTCAATTCACGGAAATTCTACTGGCAGCAGTGCTGCCGGAATATTTCCGGGAGTTGACAAATATCCGGGTTTTGTTTCTCCGTTACAGGAGGTAAAATATCCGTCATTTGAAGAAAGCAAAAGCGGCTAACGTTGGATTCGAACCAGCTATCTCAGCGTTACGAGACGAACACACTAGTACTGAGCTATAGTTGCACAGCAGATAAGCGCTTTCAAGTAAATATGTTTGCTTCAGGTGGGTATGGCTTGATCAATTTCTTTAAAAAGCTTTTAATTTTGAAGTTCATTTTAGGAAGATTTCATCTTTAATGAGCTTGTGGCTGGAGTTTTTATACTTTAGTATTAATAAAGTATAAAAATATGAATTTTAAACATTTTTACATAGATTGCTAGAGGTAAAATTACGAATATTATATTTTTATTCGATAAGATATTTTTTTTTTTTTTTTTTTTTTTTTTTTTTTAGTAATATCGATATTTTTCCATTTAATTTTCTTAATTAAAATATCTTTTAAATGTGTTCATTCAAAGTATATTTTAAATGCGAATATTTATTTACACTGTAAATTAAAATGTCTGAAAATCAAACACTTAAGTGTCTGAAACGGAGTGTTCAATTTTGAATTTTTTCAGACACTTCAAACGTCTTAATAGCATCCATTTTTTTGTAAGCATCATACGTAGCCATGTTTGACCACGTTGAACCCTGGAAAAATATTTGGCTGGGGTCTTGCTCCCTCCACACGCCCTCCCCCCTCCCCCCCGCAGCCTGATTTTTTTGGTGCTCCTAATTTTGGTATGCAATTTTCGTTAAGCTGTTTATTTAAATCTTTTACGACATTTTACTGATTATAATCAATATTTTGAACTTCAGGAATAGAACAAGATTAAAGCAAAAAATATTTATCTAAATATTTGTTTTGATGATAAATATGATTTTGAATATGATTTTTTTTTAAATCATATTTTATTTTAAAAGTTCAAAACATCGATTATATTCAGTACAATTTTGAAACGGATTTAAAATATAAGCTTTACAAATATTGCACATTAAATTTGGTGGCACTTAAATTGTAGGGGGACGGGACACTGCTTTAATACCCATGCTTTAATCAAGAAGTTCTTTTGCAAAAAATGCAACCCTACACTATGGTTATCTAAATAGAGATGTCCGGTACTCGGGAGTATCCATTGTGGAGGTTAATGGACATTCACGAATAGCGGACACCTCTATTTAGCGAATACTTTTTTAATCCGCAAAGCACACGCATACATATTTGTATATTTTTACCTCACAAAAGCAGACATCTCCGATCATCAGACAAATTCCGCGATCCCGAAGTTTCCGCTATTAAGGGCTTTTAAGATACATGGATAAATATATATTTTTTTATAATCTTGTCCTATTCTAAAAGTTTAAAATATTTATTATACTCGGTTGAATGTCGAAAGAGATTTAAAATGTCAGATGTATGAAAATTGCAAATAAAATCCCCCCATCTCCCCAAAAAAGGAAAATTCATATAATTTAAAAATTAGATTTAAAAAAAAATTATATTGACACATAGGCAATTTTACATATCTATCAGATGATAATCACAACAGCTATTTAACTATGAGTAAAAAAATTAAAAAATAAATATTCCACTTTAATAACATTAAGAAAAAAATTACTTCGGTATTTTGTTAAATATATTTTGTGTTTTTAATCTTGCCCTACTCTAAAAGTTCAAAACTTTCATTATAATCAGTGCAATATCGAAAAGGATTTATGATATCAGCTTTGCGAAAATTGAATACAAAATCCCCCTCCCCCCACCTCCCTTCCCGAAAAATTTTTTAAATTCTTATCATTTAAAAATTAAATTAAAAAAAATTATATTGCCACATGCCACTTCAGCAAGTTTTTATGTAGATCACAGGGTAATCACAAAAGCTATTCAACTATCAATAAAAATAAATAAATAAATATCCTACATTAATAGCAAGAAGAAAAAATAACTTAGTTTCCAAGCTTCATTTGTCTTAAATATATATCTTAACATCTAATTGTCATTCTTGTAATTTTCGTATAAGTGTATATAAATACAGTTACAAAAATCACAATATTAAGTACAAAATCTAGTTATAGCTTTTTACTTTTTCCCATTATAAATTTCAAATTACTTTTCTACTAAAAATAATCAAAAAATCAATATTATACTTGATTTCAAATCAAATACACATGTATATTTTTACTGGCAGTTTTAAAATTAAGGAGCACATAATAGATGAATCATGACAACGTCATACGTTTTCAGGTACTTTATTTATCTTATTTTTTAATCTGCGGTTTTACGTTAGGAAGAAAGATCTTTCCAAAGCTTTTTTTTTTTTCTTTCATTGTGGTCGTTACGTGAGATAGAATTAACCATTGAAACGAAACTGCGATTAAAAGCAAGAGAATGAATATTCAACTTAAAATGTCTCTCTTTTAGTAATATTATTACTTTAAATTTTGGAAAAAAAGATGAAAATTCAGAATATATAATTTGTAATAAAAGACAACGTCATAAGTTTAAAAATATATACTTCTAGAATTAATGGGTTTTTTCGCAAATAAAACTAATTGAATTTCATGCAAGATTTTGTTTATACTATAAATAAAATCATAAAAGACACTAATTTCAGTACTATAAAGAAATTATGACACTTACTTCAATCGATGTTGCAAGAGGTCAGAAAAATTCCTCGATTTGAAATTTCAAAAACTACCCCAGTGAAGGAGAAGGGCTTGCATCATTTTAGTACGATATTTCATAATATATCCGACTAGCCATATTTAAAGAATGAAATGTTTCATCCTCAAAATAGGACCCGCCAGACAAAAGTTTCTTTTTTTTGCTAGCTTCGACAGGACGAAGATGAATAACACAATATTATTGATATAAATTAATACGAATTAACACTAAGTCCATTGCACACGCTTTGTAGAATTTCCGGGTGTAATCTTCAAGCGTCATCTACTTCTGTTCTGTGTCTATCCCGCCCTTCCCAGCTAAAAATGAACTGCAGTTTTTCTACAGAAGTGGAGTATTTTTGAGGTTTTTCTATAGTCAACTATAGATTTTCTGTAGTGCAATCTCGACTGTGAAAATACTTTAGAAATTCTGCGGCTAATGTGGCGTAATTTTGTGGTACTTTGTTTTAAAAATACTCTGTGCTATCAACTTCAAAAATACTATAGTTTATCTGAAGTCATCATAAACTTTTAAAATAATGAGATTTTGCGTCTGTAGTAATGAAGTAATTTTATCTCATAATTTTACCAGTTTGTCTTTTTCTCTTAGTGTTTAATTATTTTAGTTGTCCGAAAGGAATACATTTTATTTTGTGTTAATCAGAGAAAAAGGAAATTTAGTTAAAATTAAATTTCAAAGTCCGAAAGAGAATGCCGTCCTCGGGTTACAGCTCCGCCCCCCCCCCCCAAAAAAAAAAAATGAACTCTTTTTAACCTGACTTTAAGATAAAGTTTAAATACATAAACATGAAAAAAAAATCGACCGAAAATTAACTACCAAGAGTGAGATATAGGGGGGTGAATCTCTCCCCCAACAGAAACTTCTTAGTTTCTGTTTAATTTTAAGTTATTCGGAATAAATAAATTTTACTATATTTTTCAAAATCGGAGAAAATAAGATATTTCTGTTAATTAAATTTCAGACTTCAGGGATGGCAATGGGCCTTCCACCCCCCCCCCCCTCCTTAACGGAATTTTTTTATTTCTTTTATTTTAAAATACTGAAAAAGAATGAATTTTACTATGCATTTCATAAAAAAAGAAAATTTAATTACTTAAATTTCAAAATCCAGGGAAGGGAAATGGCTTTTTTCTCCTATCCCCCTTTCCCCCCCTTCCCCCGCTCAACTGATATTTCTGATATACTGCTTCTCTTTTATTTTAAGTTTCTGAATATAAATAAATTTTACTATGTACAAAATCGGAGAAAAAGAAAATTCAGTTACATATATGTTTCAAAATCCAGGAGCAACAATGACTCCCCTAGGCTCCCCTCTTTTAACGGAAAATTTTGGTTACCTTAATTTTTAAGTTACTCGCAAAGAATAAATTTTACTATGTTTTTCAAAACAGGAGAGAAAAAATTGGGTTACTTAAATTGAAATATCTAGGGAGAGGTAATTGGTCTCCTATGCCACCTTCCCCTAAACGGAAATTCTTGTTTCCTTTTTTTTAAGTTACTCGAAAAAAAATAAATTCTTCTATGTTTTCAAAATAGGAAAAAAAGAAAATTTAGTTTATACAATTTCAAAATACAGGGAAGGGCAATGGGCCTCCTATACCGTTCCCTCAACTGAAACTTTTTAGTTCCTCTTTTAATTTAAGTTAGTCGAATTAAATAAATTTCACTATTTCAAAACCGGTAGAAAAAAAAATTAGTTACTTATATTTTAAAATCCTGGGAGGAACAAATGACTGTTCTATAACCCCCCCCCCCCCGCCGCCTCCTGACGGAAAATTCTTGGTTTCTTTTTTTTAGTCACTCGCAAAGAATAAATTTTATTATGTTTTTCAAAATAAGAAAATAAAATTAGTTACTTACTTCAAAATCTAGGGAGGGGTAGTTGCTCTCCTATGCCCCCCTCCTCCCCTAAACGGAAAATTCCAGCTTCCCTTTTTTTAAACATACTCGAAAGGAATAAATTCTACTGTGTTTTTCAAAAGCAGAATTTTTTTTTTTTTTACTTTAATTTCAAAATCCAATGAGGAGGCATCCCCCCCCCCTTTTTTTTCTTTTTCATAGCACACCCGGACCCGGATTTACTAAATGCACAATTTGCCCTTCTCCCCGAAAATACATGACTCCCAGTTCGTATGAAAATTACTTCTACTTTATAAAAACGAATGAAAAATAAATAATTCTTATTAAATATTTTATTTTAAATTTACATTGGAATATTTGATTATTGTTCACGCAGCTGAGGCTGCATTTCTGACTAAATAAATATTTATTATTTAAGTTAATTTTTAATTATAATTGATTTAATAATTATTAATAATATTTATAATTAATAATTATTGATATTTAATATAATATTAATTATATATTACATAATATGAATAATATAATTTAAATAATTAGTAATTATTATTTATAATTAATAATTATTAATAATATATAATAAATTAATATTATTTAAATAATATTTTTTATTCTAAATTCTGTCCGGGATGCAGATACATTTTGCGCTGTTAGCGAAACGAGATTGACCAATCAGAAGCTCACATTTCGCGAACTTTTCCCTGTTTTAAGGAAGCAAGCTTCCTGATTGGTCGATCTCGTTTCGCTAACAGCGAAAAATCTATCTGGATTCCGGCGGATGAAGCAGTAGTGCTCGTACAACTCAACTTTCGATCTAGGCGGAATGCTTTATTTACAATACATGTGACTCGCGATTCGACCTTCGTCTTTTTTTCATAGCCCCTTTTGTTCGTATTATGCTTTCGCGTTAATTATTATTATTATTAAATGAATGTCAATAACCATAACATTGCGAATATTATGTACCGAGCTAATTTTTTAAAGAACTGACACCATACCCGTTCGGTTTTTGCGTTCGTATACTATTTTTTAAATCTGACTTGTCCGTATAATACTTTGATTATTCTTTTAGAATGTATATTTAAGATTGCTAAATTATGTACCGAGCTTGATCTCTCTTTTTGAAAGGACTATTATACTTCCAAAAAAGTGGGCCCTTTTTAAAAAATTCGGATATACTATTCAACAGTAGAAAATAAAAGTCGCACCAATAAAATATTTCGGAGGAGGATTTGTAGGTGCAAGATACTATTTATATGTATATTTTTTGGTTTTTCTTTAAAGAATAATAGAGGTGTAGCTGATTAAAAGCTAGTTAGTGTAAATTTAAGTAATTTATTGTTACTACAGAGGAAAAGAGTTCAATAATCTAAGTTTTTTATTGAATAGTTTTTTTTTTGTGTGTGTATTGTTCGGGTTATTTAATGTAACTTTTCAAGTAGTGCTGCTGGTTTTAAACATTTTAAAACAATGTGCATGACTTATTAAATTTTGGAATAAAATTAAATTTTAAAAGTAAACAGAAAAAGTATGGAATAAAATTAAATTTTAAAAGTAAACAGAAAAAGTATGTTTTCAGACAATGCAAAAATCTTACATTTTTTTTTTTTTTTTTTTAAATCTGCCTACCCTCAACTGCTGCTGAAGATTAAACTTGAAGCCACAGCGGTTGTCCAATGGCCTGGAACTAACCCTTCCCACTTTTCAATGTTTTTAATTTAAGCAATTTTTCTTTTAAATTTGTCTGGTAACTTCTTTTAAAAAAAATTCTGCCTCCAGTCGAGTGGTCATTATTGATTAGAGTGTGTGCATGAATGTTTCTTCCTTAGTATACACTAGTACTTGGTATTCAATGCTCAGAAATTCAGCACAGCAGCACTCAATAGACTGCCGTGTTTACTTGTGTAATAGTCTCACCCCTGATTTGAAGCAGAAAAAATCGCCAAACTATTTTCTTTTCATGAATTGAATGGATGAAAAAATTATGAAAGATCAACGTTTGGAAGAAAAGGTCTTGAGCATTGCTCAAAAAAACAGCCATGCTGGTACTTGATAGTTTCCGAAGACATTTTGTTGATGATGTAAAGAAAAAACTTTCAGAAGGCAAAACTGATCTTGTGATAATTCCCGGAGGAGTCACAGAGATTCTGCAAGACAATATAAGACGAGTATATGGATATTGGATAATCAATGGGAACAACAAGAAAATTCCCAGTGGTAAAGTAAGGCGCCCATCCCTGGAACTAATGTGTAGTTGGACATTACAAAGCTTGACTTTAATGACAAGCGATATAATTTCCAAAAAATTTTAAGAAGATGGGTATCTTTGACGCTTTGGACGGAAGCGAAGATGACATTTTATGGAATGACGGAGATTCTTCAGACACCGACTCTCATTACAATAGTGATACTGAAACCTTTAGTAAAAGAAATTTATTATAATTTTTTGTTTAAATTTTCACAAAGATTATTATTTGTAAATTTTACATCTATAAAAATATTACCATAAAAAGAAAATGGTATTTAATAAACATCATAATCTGGAAACATTTGGTAAGTTACTAATTTTATTATGTGTTTTTTTATACCAGTAATGTTTCAGCATTTCAGTGTACAATATTATGCAGTAGATTTCTCCGCATAATAGTTGCACCTAGACTTTCACAATAAAAATTTGGCAAAAAAAAGTGCAACTATTATGAGAGTAAACACAGTACTATACAGTATGAAGTCGATTTTTGCAAAGAATCTCCACTACTTACTTAAGAGGTTACTTCACTCACATGAAAACGCCTGCCCTGTAATATTAATCTTATAAGAAATTTTTTTTTAAAGTATCTCATTTGCATTTCCATATTTTGAAATTATTCTGTATGCCAGCTGAGGTCGATCTTTACAACAGCCGTTTTTTACTTTTTTGATTTTGTTTGCAGGTTTTTTTTCTGAGGCTATTTTTGTCTGAAAAAGATTAACGTCCTCATAAAAAAAAAAAAAAAAAAAAAAAAAAAAGGTGTATTTTAGAGATCGTCTTTAGTTACCCAATGCAAACAAAAGCATGGGAATGCAAACGAGATATTTAAAAAAAAATCTCCAAAAGATTAAGATTAGAAAGTGCATGTACTTGCATGGGCACAGATGTTATATACGGGCGGGGGTTTTTTCCGACGCCAGTTTGCAGGAAGTTCAAGACTGGCAGCGGTCGTCACAGATTTTCTTTTCTGTTTTGCATATTCTTTTTCATCAAGCCATTACTTTGCTTCATATTATTTTTAGCTCTTTATTATTTAATACAAAAAGTTGAGATTATTATTAATAACAATTCATAAAATACCTAAAAACACTACAGGTAAGTGATTGTTTGATTAATTAATGCTTCAATTGTTAAAATTTTGCAATATTTTTTATGACTGATTTGTGAATTTAGTATTTTCATTCTGTGACAGAGTCACAAAACTTGCATTTTTTTCCATGTCTGACTGAAAAAAATAATTAACTTTTGATCTGCGACTGATTGATGAATTTTGAGATATTTTCATACAACTGACTGACAAATTTTGCAAATTTTCTTTCGACGGAAAGATATGACATTTGTTCCCCCTTAAATTACTTATAATCTTGACATTAATGTAAACATTACCCTTAATCTCTGATTCATCTGATGTAAACAAACAGCCATTATTTGTGACATTAGTTGTAGATTTGCCCCCAAATCACTAATTTATAGGCATTTTAGAATTTTTTCAATTAATAATATAGAATTGTGTTTGCTTGATGTTTATATATGAAATTATCTAAAAATTAGGGAGCTTCACATTACTTTTCTCCTCAAGTGGGCACACCTAGAAAATAGTGTCAGAATGAACAAAGTAATAACTGTTCTTATGACGTAATTTTCTTTGAAAAAGTTTTGTTATGTGCAATTTTATTTAAGGAAGTTTTGGGATTTTTTGTAAAAAAAAATTATATGTGACATTTATCGTACTTTATGAAATTCATATTTTCAAACTTGCATTGATAATTTCAGTTCTGTTCAATTTAAAAAAATTGACGTATTTATGTTTGCTGTTTTTTTTTTTTTTTTAATTGTACTGAAATCTATCGGAAAAATTTGAGTAAAATATTTTTATAAATGTCATCCTTCAATTTAAGTATAATACATTATTAGCATTATATCTATGTATGTGTATATATATATATATATATATATATATGATGTGGGAACGCTGCATCTCCTGACTGAATTTATCCCTGTGCATTTGTTATGGTGAATGCTTTTCATTATGGGTGTTCTCAAATCCAAAGAGGCAACTTTATGACATATGTTTTAAATTATTTTTGTTTGGAAACGCATGAAACTAGCAGGTGTTTGTGTTCAGAAACTATGTAATCGAAAGATGTTTTCAGATGTTTTATTTTACTGCAGAAACGCGGAATTCCGCTTTTTCAGCATTGAATTTTATTATTCCTGGGATCGATGCAAATATGCATTAAAATTTGTTAACATTTTTAATGAGGGAAGGGTTGTAGTGGGAGTGTAGGAAATATAACAAAAACGTGACTACGAACCGCACCAAATTGAGCACAATTGTCAAAGGATCATGGAAAAAATGCAATTAATGTCAAAGAATCATGGGAAAAATGCGATTTTCGTCAAAGGATTACAGGAAAAAATGCGACTCCCGTCAAAGGATCGCTGGGAAACGTAATTTTCGTCAAAGGATCGCTGGGAAATGCAATTTTCGTCAAAGGATCGCTGGGAAACACAATTTTCGTCAAAGGATCGCTGGGAAACGCAATTTTCGTCAAAGGATTGCCGGAAAAATGAGATTTTCATTAAAGGATCACGAAAAAGACACGATTTCCATCAAAGAATTGCAAAAAAAACATGAGTTTTGCCAATAGATCGTGTAAAATATGCAAGTTTATTCAAAAGGTCGTGCAAAAGGCTCAAATTTCATCAAAAGATCGTGTAATATGCGAATTTCTTCGAAGGGTCGTGCAAAATGCTCGAATTTCATCAAAAGATCGTGTAATATGCGAATTTCTTCGAAGGGTCGTGGGAAAAACGTGAATTTCGCCAAAGAATCACAAAAAAATATGATTTTTGTCAAATGATCGCAGAAAAAATGCAAATGTCGTTAAAAGATCGTGGAAAACATGCGAATTTCTTCGAAGGATCTTGCAAAAAAATGCGATTTTCGCCAAAGGATCGTGTAAAATATGCGAATTTTGTCGAAAGACCATGTAATATGCGAATTTCTTTGAAAGGTCACAGAAAAAACAAGAATTTTGTCAAAGAATCGCGAAAAAATGCGTATTTCGTCAAATAATAGTGTAAAATATGTGAATTTCTTCAAAAGATCGTGCGAAATATGCAAATTTTGTCGAAAGATCGGGTAATATGCAAATTTCTTTGAGAGGTCGTGGAAAAAACGTGAATTTCGCCAAAGAATCACAAAAAAATATGATTTTTGTCAAATGATCGCAGAAAAAATGCAAATGTCGTTAAAAGATCGTGGAAAACATGCAAATTTCTTCGAAGGATCTTGCAAAAAAAATGTGATTTTCGCCAAAGGATCATGTAAAATATGCGAATTTTGTCAAAAGACCATGTAATATGCGAATTTCTTTGAAAGGTCACAGAAAAAACAAGAATTTTGTCAAAGAATCGCGAAAAAATGTGATTTTTGTCAAATGATTGCGAAAAAATGCATATTTCGTCAAATGATCGTGTAAAATATGTGAATTTCTTCGAAAGATCGTGCGAAATATGAAAGTTTCTTTGAAAGATCGTGCGAAATATGCAAATTATGTCGAAAGATAGTGTAATATGCAAATTTCGTTGAAAGGTTGTGGAAAAAACGCGAATTTTGCCAGAGAATCACAAAAAAAAATGATTTTTGTCAAATGATCGCAGAAAAAATGCAAATGTCGTTGAAAGATCGTGGAAAATATGCGAATTTCTTCAAAGGATCTTGCGAAAAAAATGTGATTTTTGCCAAAGGATTGTGTAAAATATGCGAATTTTGTCGAAAGACCATGTAATATGCAAATTTCTTTCAAAGGTCACGGAAAAAACACTAATTTTGTCAAAGAATCGCGAAAAAATGTGATTTTTGTCAAATGATCGCGAAAACAATGTGTATTTCGTCAAATGATCGTGTGAAATATGCAAATTTCTTCGAAAGATCATGCAAAATATGCAAATTTCTTTGAAAGGTCGTAGAAAACTGCGATTTTTGCCAAAGGATCGTGTAAAATAAGTGAATTTCTTCAAAAGGTCGTGCGAAATATGTGTATTTCCTCGAAAGATTGTGTAATATGCAAATTTCTTACCACTTATTCATGTTATGTACCTACGATGACCCTCCCTTTACATTCACACCAGGGGGGGGGGTACTTTTCTAAATTTTGCCGACATGCATCATGTGACATATCTTTGGAAAGGTGTGTGGCTGCTTATTTGTATTAGCACCTTCGTGTCCCTCTCCCCACCTGCCCCTCCCCCGTGGGAGGGCATTTTTCTAAATTTTGCCATAGCCCCTCATGTGACATATCATTGAAAAGGCCTGTGACCGCTTAATCATTTTATGCACTTCCAGTACCCCGCCCACCACTTTGCACCCCAGGGGGGGCACTTTACTAAATTTTGCAGATACCCGTCATGTAACATATCGTTGGAAAGACCTGTGACTGCTTAATCATTTTATGCACTTCGGTACCACACCCACCACTTTGCCCCCCAGGGGGGCACTTTACTAAATTTTCCCGACACCTGTCATGTAACATATCGTTGGAAAGGCCTTTGGCTGCTTAATCATTTTATGTACTTTCGGTACTCTGCCCGCTGCTTTGCCCCCCTAGGGGGGCACTTTCTTAAAATTTTCTGACACTAATCATGTGACATATCGTTGGAATGGCCTGTAACCGCTTAATCATTTTATGCACTTCCGGTACTCCTCCCCCACCCCCCACTTTGCCCCCCCCAGGGGTGTACTTTACTAAATTTTCCCGACACCTATCATGTGACATATCGTTCGAAAGGCCCTTGGCTGCTTAATCATTTTATGCTCTTCCGGTACTCCGCCCACTACTTTGCCCCCCTCGGGGGCACTTTCCTAAAGTTTTGCGACACCCATCATGTGACATATCGTTGGTAAGGCCTGTGACCGCTTAATCATTTTATGCATTTCTGGTGCTCCATCCACTACTTTCCCCCCCCCTTTGGAGGGCACTTTCCTACATTTTGCCGACACCCAAACCTGTAACCGCTTAATCATTTTATATACTTCCACTGCTCCGTGCACTACTTTGCCCCCCTGATGGCACTTTCCTCAGGGAGGCAAAGTGGATACTCATTAAAAAAATACTACATTTTTGAGGTCGATATACTACAAAAAAACCGCAGTTGGAGAACTGCGGTGATTTGGCCGATTCCACTACAGAATTTTTGCGGTCAATAAAACTGCGAAATTTCTGCAGAATTTTTAATATTGATATAACTATAAATTTTCTGTAGAATTTTTGTGGTCAATATAACTGCTAAATTACTGCAGTTAGTAAACTGCGGTAATTTTGTAGTTCTATTGACCGCAAAAAATCTGTAGTGGAATCGGCCAAATCACCGCAGTTTTCCAACTGCGGTTTTTTTGTAGAATTTCTGCAGTTCATTTTTAGCTGGGTTATATGGACGACAGCTTCTAAGAGACATTTGATGTCAAGCACACACGTCAGATGCATGTATTCAATAAATAAATAATCCAAGTGAATACGAATTTAAATCACAGAACTTCACATTCCGCGAAAAACGAATTAAAATACACGCGTACATAAAAACAAACTTCGTTTGAATTACAACGTATACCAACTTTGAACGAAGACATCTAAAACGCATGCGCGACTGGCAGTGCCCCAGTGCCCCCTGGTGGTTATTGCGTCGGAAGAATCAAAACGTCTTAAATTAAGACACGTTTGAAGCAACGAAGTGTCTTAAAATAAGACGTTTGCGGACATTTTAGACACTATTCTCAGTTCATTTACACCATGATCATACTAAGACACTTATGTATCTTAAATTAAGACATCTATAATGTCTTAATTTTCAGATTAAGACACTTAAGTGTCTAAAATTCTTTTTCAGTCACATATGTGTCTAAATTTAAGACGCCTCTATTTGCAGTGTATAAACAGCTTTATAAATTCAACTTTATTTAACTTTATTCAACTTTAAAATTAAATAGTGAGCACTTTTCAATGAATGAGAAAAGTAATTGTTTTTTATTTTGAAATTCGAAAACTTTTTTAATTAAATTAGAAATCTGAATTTATAGAATTTTTGGTTGTTCCTTTTTAAAATAAATTTGGATTTATTAACAATAGACCCAATACGCATGCGGGC
Source organism: Maratus speciosus (assembly GCA_963932465.1). Lineage (NCBI taxonomy): Eukaryota > Metazoa > Arthropoda > Arachnida > Araneae > Salticidae > Maratus > Maratus speciosus. Next base: position 493,227,749 of record OZ010797.1, on the reverse strand, counting down.
TAGGAATGAACGGAATTTCTCCCTCTTTTTTAGACTTTCGGGGAGAAATCACGGATAAAACATGTTTTATAGGAGTATGGTAATTATTTGTTAAAAATTAGGAATAATTTAGTGTATATTGACGAGTTTTTCTGACAGTGTGAAAGTTTTATTTTTTAGTCATACGAAAGAAATTTTCGGTAAATACTAGTTCATTTGGTTGTATTTATTGCATTTTCCTGCATATTGTCAAGGAAATCGTATACTCCTATTGCACGCGCCAAAGAAAACATGCATTTTAATTTTAAAAGCTGAAACCCTTTACTATAACTGCGTCATTATAACGCCAAATGAAATTCAATTTCGCGAGTTTAAAAAAAAATAATATTGTTGGAGCGAAAGTAATAGTCTAAGAGCTAGCAACGTTTTCGTCACTTGATTTTATCAAGGCTCATTTTTCTACATGCTGTTCCGTTTTATGGTGTACAACGTATGCGGACGGTCTGTCTTACGGGAGACGTTGAGTTTACCTGCAGAAAAAGGGGTTATGCAGGTGAAAAAACTTCAAATTACGTCATTTTAGCAAGGCTCATTTTTCTATATGCTCTTCCGTTTTCTGGTGTAGTACGTATGCGGACGGTATGGCTGGCGGGAGACGTTGCGTTTATCGTCGATCGGGGCTACTTTGGTCCTTGCGGGGTTACTTTGATCCAGCCCATAAAAAAAGATTTTATTCTTTGTATTGAACAAACAATACAAGATAATTTGGAGTTTTTGCCCTTGAAAAATAATTTATACCCTACTATAGGGTATATGAAGAGTTTAGGGGTATTTTATTTTTTTTAATGGCAACACTGAATATGTTTGTAAACAACTATTTTCGTGTGCAAATTTTAACTCTCCAAACTTTCTATTGTGAAACATTCTTGATAAGAGCTACAAATAAAGTAAGTGTCAAAATATTACCTTTAGTAACCTGTAAACCATGTGTGATCATAATTTTTCCTTTAACTTTATATTTTGGCAGAAAATGTTTATGTTTTCATAAAGCTAGCATGAAAACTAGTATTTCGGGGCTACTTTGTGCCAGGCCTGTTTTGGTCCGAAAATAGCCCTACTTAGAAATGCCTTTTATACAACCAAATCTCTTAAAACATGTTTTAAGTAACTTTTTTTTCGTGTTACTGTTGCAAAATGTTACATTAATTGAAAAAATCAAATATAAATAAGTGAAATGTAAATAAACAACAAATCTATTGCTAAAATGGCGTATACACATTTAATATATATTAAAACATTAAAATCACTATTCTACGGTTTTAGCGTACCTCCGTGGCCTTCTTCAGGAATCTAAATGAACCAAGATGTCAGCTATGTCAAAACTCCGCTCGACAGAAAATCGTACACATGGGGGGAATCAACCAATGAACGGGAAATACAAATTTACTGGCGATTTTCTGTTGAGATAATATAAATGCTCTGTCGCCATCTGTTGAGATATGATGATAATATAAATATTCTGTCGCCATTTGTTGAAATATGATGGTAATATAAATACTCTGTCGCTATCAATGTGTGAAAAACGTTGTTAAACTGCACAACACAAAATCAGACGTTTCTAAGAATATGTAAACAAAGTTTTGGAATATTATATGATATATTGTCATTACATACTTCATCTTTTCTTAACGAAATTTCTATTGATTCTCTAATAAAATTTTTATGTGAGTCATTTCCTGGAACAATAATGTTAGCATTCTCAAAATCAATATAGCAATGATAATTATTGAGATAAAATCTCGATAAGGCTGTAGACGGTTTTTGATATTTTATGTCATAACGGTGCTCCTTTAACCTTTCTATAAACTTCCTTTTAGTCATGCCTATATAATATTTCTTACTATTGTCCTCGTTAGTAATGGGTATTTCATAAATGCCAGCTCGAAGTCTGAGAGGGGTGGGGTCGAAATGCTTGACCAACAAATCCATCAAACTGGGAGGGATGTAGCTATGAGAGTTATATTAAAATTAATTAAAAATTTTCTGAGTCTTTCAAACATAATAGGTACATATTGAAACTTCCTAAATACTCTTGTGAGGGAATCCATATTTTTATGTTGAATCAAAGGGCTATCAAACTTCCTGATAATTTTATTAATGTAACCACTAGGGAAACCATGGTCAGATTCCATTGATCATGGTTTCCCTAGTGGTTACATTAATAAAATTATCAGGTAAATCACCCTCTATGTATATTCCTGAGGGCAACATATGAATTGGTACCGGTTTCATCCCGTAACTCGATGACGTGATAGTGACAGCAAAAGGACGAGTTGACGCCCGCTGCTGCTCATCTCGTACCAAGAAATGTCGAGGCAGACCAGTCATTCCTTAATCTACTCCTAATAATCTTGTCCTACATCATGATTTCATCCCGTAACTCAATGACGTAGTCATTTGTGTCGCCGCCGCTCGGTCTATAACTGAATCTCAAATTTTATTAAATTCCGTTCATTAGTTCTTGAGATAGAGTGCCCAAAATAATTTTTGTCACATACAGGCTCACAGAGTGACAGGCAGAGTGACAGACAGGCTTGCAGACAGACATTTTCTAAAATCATCAAATCGTGTTCAGGACATTCTAAAACGTATAAATCCGTCGAAAACCGAAAGTCGAAAATTTTCACGAATTCAATACTTTCTTCTTGTAAAGGTAGAAGAAAGTAAAAATTATGAGACGTTACTCCTTAAAATTTGTGACAGGCTTGCTGCCTCCATTTTATGAAGTAATATAACCGATATAACTGGTGTTACGTTACACTAATGTGTGATATTACACCAGTTATATCAGTTTAAATTACTCCATAAATTTTTTACAGAGTATGCATTATTTTGAAATTCGAATTATATTTGAAATTTGTGTAGATTTTTTAAAAATTCTGTATTGCTTTTTTACATGCTTTCTTTTAACTTACAATTATGTTTGCAGGTGGAAGTTAAATCTTTTGACTCATTTTTCATCCACTTCCTGTTGACACAGAGCTTTGAAATTTGGGATATATATGTATATTCCTGAGGGCAATACATGAGTTGGACACCATTTTCTTAAAATTCGATCCCTAAGGCAACGGGGAGAGGGCACGGTTGATATTCGTATGGAGAAATCAATGAGTAATTGTTGAAAAATACTAATAGCAGGGTTGCCACAATTGCCAAATTTGGAACAACTTGGCGAAAAAATAAGTTGCCATACATGAAGCGAACTTGGCGCTAAATGGCTAATTTGACGAAAATTTATACTCTTTAGTGCATTGAAAAAAATATTTTTTTCTACATTTTTGTGAATGTTAATGAAAGCATGTCTTAAAAAATCATTTTTTTTATTATTAAGTTTATTTACAGTTTGTGCAGATTATTCATGCCTTGCATATTAATGAAAGTCTTATTTTTTTCAGATCTTGAGTAATGAAAACACTACTGTAAACAAGCCCTACAATTTTGATTTATTTAAAGAATATTTAATGGACAGTCTTCTTACCAGGTCAGTATTATCTGTAAATTATTTATAAAAAAACCTTCCGGCCATTATAATAAACTGAATTTTACTTATACTTTTCTTATATCAACACTTCATGTATTATTATCGTAGTACCCATCACAGTATAGACACATTTCCTTATCTGTTACTACATTTATATAAAAAATCATCACGCAATTATTTTTTCATTTAAAAACCCTTTATCGTCTTTGTATACACATTAAAATCAATTTCCATAAGACACACTTTCTTTACTTTTTGATAAAAACTCTAAGACATATTTCCTTATTTTACTTATAAACATATATTTCAGCAGGTTTAAAATATGTACAATGTAATATTTATATAACAGGCAATGCATCGTCTATAATTTTCGGCTCCTCTCTGAAAAAACGCTTTAACCCCCCTCCGGAAACATCCTCAGTTTGAAATGGTATTGTTTTGCAGTTCATATGATACCCTATAACTTCCCTTCTTTTTCCCTCTTCTCTTTTTCTTTTTCCCTTTTCTCCAACATTCTCTGCCAACGAGTGTCGTATTTGAATATGTAATATCGTTGATATATTATATCTGTCTAGGTTGATTTCTATGGCTTCGCTTATTGTGTTATGGAGGTTTTTGTAATTGGCTGTTTTTTCTATTTTAATTGACTGTGACTGTGGAAAAAAAGGGGGGGGGGCAGTGACTTCTGTCGCTAAAATTTAACTAAATGAATTATACTTTTTCGCATGCAATCTTAAGGTGCGAAGTATGGCTCATTTTTAGTATGTAATTGATTAGAATGATTACATTCTTTACTCTTTTGATCAAAAGAAAAATTTTTTAGTTTTTTTCCCCACAATACCTATTTGTTTGGAGTTTTTTTCTTTTTTCGAAACGTCCCAAAATAGTATGTTATTTTTCACTTCGAAATTTTTCTTTAAACCAAACAATGTTCAAAGGATTCTTTTTTTTCGAAATAAGAAAGAGAATTATTGTTTTGTGCGTAGATTATGATATATTTGTCATCATTACAAAATTGTAGTACAGCTTTCAGAGCCACAGTATTGAAAAGAATTGTGTTTTGAAATGTTACGTTTATATTTTGTGTTTTTATCGATTTTTAGATATTTTCAGGAGCAGGCATAGCTTACTCAAAAATTCTTTTCTCTATTTTAATACACCATCATGCATACTTTCATGTTATTTTTACAATGCATATTGTTTATATTAATTAATAATAATATCCGAATTTTATAATATGTATTTATCGATTCGTAATTCGTACAAAATAAATCGAAAGTATTTTGCACGTACATTTACCTGTATTTATGCTGCATCAAGTGATGCAATATATAAACAAATTTGCTAGCCGTACTAATTTCATTCCATGCGATGCCACATTGAAATTCTCGTTTTAATCGTTTTAAATATATCGTTTTAATATGATAAGACGTAATTTTCACTATTAAATGCATTTCTCATGTAATAACTTATTTATTTTAAGGGGTTTTTTTTTTTATGATTCAGCCTAATATCCAGCATTAAAACGGTTCGCTCGTAGTAATTTAATAATTATAGGGACATTGATTACGACGTATTTAGTATTCGGACATTTTACATATGACGTAATTACGACCTTTAAATGCGATTCGTGTTTAATAATTTAATAATTTTAAAGTTTTCATACTTTTTTAATATTTACGTGTAAATATTTTGACGCAATTTTCACTATTTTCTACTTTTAACACGCGATCATTTAATTACTGTTTTTAAATTTTCTTTCCGTTTTTAATGATTTCACTTTTCAATTTCAATTTGGAAATGACGACAAAAAAGATATCTAATAATCCCCTTTTTCTTAGTCTATGTAATTTATGCCAAAGTGGAAGACGACAGACGATTTTTGGTTTCTACCCGACTGAAAAGAAGGGTTATGTGTTTTACGCGTATCAGTGCATGTCGATTTCTTTATACCCTCGAAACATCTCAACGGCTGGATAGATTTTAATGAATGAGGTCTCTATCAATTCGTCTCAACAGCCCGATAGTTATAGGCTAGGTTTTGTTTTTATAAATTCAAAATGGCGGCCGTAAAATACGAAATGACGGTAGAGACGAAAAACAAAATTACGCACCCTATTGAATGGCATATCATTGGATAGGTCTTTCAAAATGAAGACGATGTTTCATTGACTATTTTACAGTCAGAAACTCCGTTAAACTGTTATACAACCTGGATGTTGTGTATGTATCGTGGATCTCTAGCTTTACTGCAACTCTAACCATCATAGACATCTGTAAACCTCATCAAAACAGTGTTTATAGATAGGAACTAACAATTAAACACAACTTAAAAGTCATCAATACAAGTAAATAAAGAAAATAGGTAAGTAATATAAACAAGTAATATAAAAAAAATATTTTAAGTCAATTCCTACTTAGGTCAATAAGATAAATTTTTTTCTCCCCTTCTTCTTTCCTTTTGAGTGGCGCTTAAAATGCCTTGATCAAGATGAGGGCTCTCTCGATTATTGAAAATTAATTAATTAAATTTAATTAATGAATTAATATTTGAAAGAAACTGGATTAACATCGAGTGTCATCCACTACAAGTTTTAAAAAATTATTTGAGCTTGATTAAATGAATAATAAGTATTTTATTAACGATTGAAAATTAGAACAAGGTATATATAGCAAGAGTGTGAGCTAATAGTAGGAATTGAAAAAAAAAATAGTTTCAAATTGGTGAGAAATAATTAATTAGTTCGCTTTTTACGCAGTCGGGTTTTTTGATTTTTTAAATTTAATTGTTTATTAAAATAAACTGATTCCTGACAATTGAAAAGAGAAAAAAAGTTTTTATTTTTTTTCAAATCTTCCTGAGAAGCATAAATTAATCACAATATCATCTTTACTATTGATTGAAATAAAAGATAATCTCAATTTCAATTTGAAATTTACGAAAAAAAAATCTAATATTCCCTATATTTTTTCATTTTTTTTCCACAAAAATGGAGTCATTTTTTAAAAGCACATAAATTAACTTCTCAATTTAATTTTTTTATTATTAAAGGTACACATATATTAAGACAGACTTTAAACACAATTAATACAATTAACCCAACTGGAGTGAAAAATTAGCCAGCGCGAGGACTCGAACGTTGGTCCACATCGTACCATGCTATTATTCTAACCACTAAGCTACTCTGGCCGAAGACCTAGCCCGGCAATACCTCACTAATAAACCATGTTGAGGAACGTCACCGTCCATCTATCAGATAGCACAGGATGACGCGATAACGATGAATAAATTTCTTTTTCAACGATCCACAATATATATTTAAAAGCACATAAATTAACGTCTGAATTCCAATTTTTTATTATTAAAGGTACATATACATTAGGACAGACTTTAAAAACAACACAATAAACCTAACTGGAGTGAAATTGCAGAGCTAGGACATCGGACAGGGTAGCTTAGTGGTTAGAGCAACAGCACGGTACGCTGTGGACCTAGGTTCGAGTCAAAGTCCTAGCTAATTTTTCCCTCCAGTTGGGTTTATTGTATTAATTGTGTTTAAAATCTGCATTAATATATGTGTACCTTTAATGGAGTCATTTAGTTGCCACCATTAAAGAAATGCCATTCGTAATTTAATTTTTTTTCGTCCGAAAACTTTTTAAAATTCTAATACCAGTTTTGTCTCCTCTGAACAAATACGGATATTTTGTGCTAATTTCACGCATAACATTCCATATTTTATCAGAAATAGATGTGAAACATAATCAGTCGTTTCTTCAAATCGTTTCATAAATTGGTTTCATTAGGATTTTATATATATGGTTAGATGTGTATGTGTGTGTGTATTAATCACTTTAAAAATTTTTAAGACGGTTTCGTTTTCGTTTTCTGCCGAAACTAGGAAGATAACAGAAATTCTGTTTCCGTTTAGTCGAACACGAATTATTAGCACATTGTTAATAACAGTCACTCTTTTTTAAGGTTTCGTTCATCTGACGAAACCACATTCGTCTCACTCCTCTGTCTGTCTGTCTGTCCGTCTGTCACAGGTCCCGTTCTCAAAAATTATATATGTTGGAGTCTTGAATTTTTGTATACTTATAGCTGAAAACCTCACATCAAACGACACATCATAAAATTTTGAAAAAGTCGTGTTTAACGGGTGTTAACCCCCCCCCCCCCCATTACAAGATCGGAGATCGGAAAGGCATTCATAATCCAACAAAAGCATGGATTTTTTTTTATCAAATTATAAAAACGATCTCTTCCACCGATTTAAAACAGGTGTCATATTAATGGCAAATAAGGACTGGCGATTTCTTTAAGGTACGGTTACTTTTTTATCTACTCTTTCCAGAAATACGAAATTAGTACCACGAGACGGAAAAAAAATCAGCTTTCAAAAATTAAAAAAATTATCTCGATCGCACCATAAAAACTCGAAAATTCGTTAAAAATCTAGAAAAAAAATCTTTAATTTTCCTTCATTTGTGAAGGCGACAGTTGTCTGATGCCATTGAATTTTCGACGATAATAGGAGAATATAAAACAGGTGAATCTTGCGGTCAGAAACGGACTCAGAATTTTTATATAGAACCAATTTTTTTTAATATAGATTTTTGAGCTGTGATTTTTACGCCATCCGACGTAAAATTTCATTCCCTTTCAGAATATGTCTTTATTTTTTAATTTCGACAATCGGAAGCGAAGATAAATAATTTTTTGCTAATTCATTCCAGAATTGCATTTTTCCCCACGCAGGCCATGTGACACAGAAAGAAAAAGAGATAATTTTTTATACTCGGGCTTCATAATCACAGTACAAAATTTTTTAACTATTGATTTTACAAATTTGGTGCTTTCGCATCCGGATGTTACTTCGTACGCTGATTCATAAAATCTAAATTAAAAAAAAATAGGATAACATCTGTCCAATTTATGAAAAAATCGATTTTTAAACTTAATAACAGAGATGCTTTTTCGCACAGACAATTGACGAGTATTTGTTAAAATTAGGAAAACTAAAGAACTGATCGCTTTTAAACTTTGACATATAACACAGATAATATTATTTCACACATAATTACATTTATAACACATAATAAGAATTTTATAAATTTAAGGTGAGATGAATTTTTGTTGTGGGGGAGGGGAGGGGGAGGGGCAAACAAAGCTTCGGTAACAACAACAAAAAAAAAAACTTTTATGCATTTGGTTACGTCTATTTATTGATTACATGCATTATCACCAATTGGAATAGGGAGTGGATAATTTACAGGAGGGCGTATTCCTAAATATAATGGTGCTGCCATTTATGCAAGGAATTATAATTTTCTATTAACAATTTTGATTTGTTAAGGCTGTTCTCAAATCCAAAATGATAACTTTATGACACAAGTTTTAATTTAATTTTGTTCAGAAATGCAGGAAACTAGCAGGTGTTGTTCAAAAACTATGTAATCGAACTGTTTATAGCATTTTTTGGAACAGATGTCATAAGTTCCCCCCGGCCGCCACCTTGGAATTCTTCTTGGCGTGAAAACCCCTTTCCGCCAAGTAGTAAATGTCGCCAAGCACCGGTTTATACGCATGTTTGGCTTAACGAAAATAAAATGTAACATTTGACACATTTACCGCACATTTACCGAAAAAAAAACATCGCCGAATTCAGCATTTCTCGCGATATAGCATTATCAAAATTCAGCAGTTCTCGTCTTGTAGCAATCTCAAAATGTAAAAAACTCTTAAAGCAGCAAAATATACCTAAAAAACGAAACTCACTAAAGTGGCAATCAGCAATAGTTGTATGAGCGCTTCGCGCTCATTTACCGAAAAAAACCATCGCCGAATTCAGCATTTTTCGCGGTATAGCATTCTCAAACTTCAGCAGTTCTCGTTTTGTAGCAATCTCAAAATGTAAAAAACTCTTAAAGCAACAAAATATACATTAAAATTATCAACATACCTTAACAGACATCTGCTTTCTTGAAACCTACAGCACAAAATATAATACCGGCGTCATTTTCCAAAATAGGCTTAATACGCATTGACACGCTATAAACAAATCTCTCTTTCTTGTCAAAATTTCCTCATATTTCTTAATTACTTCAGCAAGAGCGTTTAAACGGACTACAGAAACTATAGTCAATGAAATACATCCAATAAATTTAACAAAAATAAAAAGACAACCATAGAACACGATATCAAAATCAAAATACATCCATAAAATCTAAGCTTCTCAGGGGTTGCCAGAACACGACACGTCACAACACATACGTCACACGGGGTTTCCATATCGAGTTTGTCATATCCGTAAACACCGCCAACACGCCAACAAAAAATCGCCAAACAATTCAAAACAACGGCTGAGGGAACATACGGCATCTATGCCCATTTTTTTTAATGCAATAGATCTTTCAAAAACTAGTGTCAAGTTGGCGTTTTGAACTGAATTTCCGCGCAAAAGTAGAATAACCATTCAAGGGAGGTTGAAAAACGTTTTTGTCATGTGATCAAAATCGCGCATAAATCAAAAGGTCATTTATCAAAAAAAAAAAAAAAAGAAAAAAGAAAAATACAATTTGATTCCAAATCGCTTCTATAGTCAGGCTTTTCAATTTTATACATTTCTGTTAAAAAATGAATTTGTAATTGTGTCAAAACATTTTGCGCTTATTGAGTAGAGCAGAGGAGAATAAGGTCATTTTCAAAATCTGTCCATGTTTTGGAATAACAAAATCAAATTTTTAAAAATAATCAGGAAGTTCTAATTTTTGTAAATAATTACGCTACCTCATAAACATTAATCTACAAGCATCAGCATAGACTAAATTACTAATTTAACATTTTAAAACTAATTTTTAAATTTTAATGAACGTGGTAATGTACATAAGTGAGCACGGTAACGACAAATTAAGCAAAATATTTTTACTTTTCCCCAAGCATAAATGGCAGCCATTATATATTCTGGCCCATACAATGATTTTCTCTTTCTTATATAATAAAAGCAGATTAAGAATTAAAAGTTCATTTAATTATCAATTAGAAGTGGGTACGGTAATGACGTATTAAAAAATACTTACCAAAACATTCAACGTCTTTGCTTGTTTTATTGAAACTATAAAACTATTTACTCTGTTCACCTAAACCTGATAACAAGTTGACTTTTAAGGAGTACCTTTGCTTTGATAAAAAGGCATGTGCTGTCCTCTAAAAAATTTTAGATGAACTTTTTGTCAGATGAGTGGCAATGACACTCTTTCTTGGAACATGGTTTAAAATAATTATTAAGAATATTATAGATAAGTTTAATTAATGAAAATAAATATTTTTTAATTAGTAGCATCTTAATCAATAAAAATATATTAAAACAATTAAAACCATTTGTTTTAAACAGAACATAGTCAAATCTTTACCAAATAAATTGCTTGTTGGGACAACCTACGGTAATGACATTTTGACTACAAAAGAATATATTTCTTATTTTTAATTTTTTTTATAAATAATATTATATCTGTAAATTATCATTAAAAAACATGATATAGTTCAAATGCAATAATTAAAATTATGATATTTAACAACTTTTCTGTGCAAATGTGAAAGAATTGTAAAACAGGACACTTTTTGAAACTCAACCAACAGCTTTAATTTAAGGATAAAGTTTTTTGAAAGAGATATTAACACTAGAAAGACCGAGAATTTTACTCAAATTTTAGAAAAATATTTCACACCAGAATTTTTATTTTAAAGTATTAACTTATCGGTTTAACAAGTTTTTTTTTCTTTGTATCTTTTAAACCAGTTTTATTGAAAAAAAAATTTCTGGTTCAAACCGAGATATATTCATTTCGTAGCAATCAAAATTACAGCTCGCGGACTTTCTAGTGTTAAACGAAACCCACTGTGCTATCTGCAATCGCATTTACCCACTTCTTTCTCTGCGGGATCTTTTCTTTCTTTTCTTATTAATGGAGAATGGGTATATGGGAAAAAATCGTTTGCAAAGTATTTTAATGAAATGACGCTATTTCAAATGTATTGAAACTGATATAAATCACTTAATTTCACTACGATCTCTTTAGAACAGGGTATTATAGCATTTTTAGCCCCCGGTACGGTATGATATTTCATTCTCCCAGCTTTATTTTGTGTCGCCTTCAAAAAAATAACGTTACCTTACAGAAGCCAGCAATAAACAAAGCAGATGTACCCATAGAAAATAAGTTAAAACTGGTGTGAATGACTAAGAACAAACAATCTTCTTGAAACACCATCAAAAATTTGTAAATGCGCTAGGCCTTTCGAAAGATCTGAGTCTTTCTTCGTCAGGCGCAAAAAAGACGTCCTTGTACTATGACGTCCTTGTACTACGTCTTGCCTCTGCTTTCATAGTACAAGGACGTCTTTTTTGCGCCTGACGAAGAAAGACTCAGATCTTTCGAAAGGCCTAGCGCGTTTACAAATTTTTGATGGTGTTTCAAGAAGATTGTTTGTTCTTAGATGTATCCATGTATGATTAAATGCTCTATAGCAATTTTTTTAATTTCTAAGCATCACACATTTTCAATTTTTATAGCGTCGTATTGGGGAAAAAAAAAGTACATTTAAATGCAATTTGTTTAAAAACTGTATCTCCATTTGTTTTTGAAATATTAATTTTTTTGTAGTTTTTAGCACCATTTGTTTCACTTTGGCAACTCAAGTACTCCATTTATGTAAAAAGTAAAGGAAAAATAGTTGAAAAATAGCAATTATATATTTCTGTTGCCATTTTCTCATAACAACCGAAAGAAAATGTAATTAAAATACGTGCTATTTTGAAAAAATATAAACGAATAATTTGTGTTAAAACATGGAGCTATTATAAACTTTATTTAATATAGACGTTTTCAGTTTGACGTCAGTGATGACGTTTTGGTTGGAAGCTGACTCCAAACAAACGGTTGCTATGCGAAATTTCTTTTTAAATATAAATCGTGTAAAATGTTACCTGTACATATCAAGTATTAAAACATTTAGATGTAAGATATAGATATAGATATAAGGTAAAAGATATAGCTGCAACACACAAACAAAATAGAAAGTACAACATAGCAACCTTTTGTTTGGAATCAGTTTCCAACCAAAACGTCATAACTGACGTCACGACTGAAATCGTCTATATTAATGTTACAAACAAATGAAGGCCTGTGAACCATTAGATAGCTGTTTTTTGTCGAGTTTCTTTAATGACGGCATCTTTTTGCTGCATTTGTGCATTATTTTGCGATAGTGATATCCTATGCATGCTTTACTGTAGATTTTAAGAGTAGATCGTAAATGTGGAATTCTTAAGCGGATGCGAATGACGTCATTTTACATAAAATAAAAGTGCGTGCTGTGAGTCTTAAAATTGAAATAGGTTTTGTACTATTTATATATACACACTAGGGGGCTCTGTCCCCTACGAGCTACGCTCGTCAACCCCCGTTCAGACACCGCAGACTAACAGCACGCTAATTTGATCGGCTTTAAAAAGATTTCGGAAGATTGAACTATAATTTGAATCTGACAATTATAATCTGACGTAATTTTCACCAAACTTTTCTTTCTCTTTTTAATATTCACGTAAAAATACTTTTGTTAGAAATGAAATATTATGATCATCATAAAATGTTAAATAAATGTCTCGCGCAATTTTTAAATTTAAATTGTTTTGCAATATTATTTTTTGTACATTTTAGGTAATAAGTGTAATGTGGCGTAAATGTGACGTAATCTATCCTATTTAAGACTTCTAACGCATGTTAATGAATTTATTATTTTACAATATTCTTTCTCTTTTAAAATTCACGTGTAATTATAGTTTTTATGACGTAATTTTCAATGAGTTCCTGCTTTTTATATTTTCTGTTTATAATAGTCACGTGTAAAATAAATTTTTTATTTGAAGCAAACATTATTGCTTGCGCTGTTTATACCGTTGGCAACAGTTTAAATTAATACAATTTTCTAAAATAGCTAAATAATATCCCTCGAAATGCTGAAAATTTGAATTTAAAATAGCAATAAAACCTCAAAAAATAAATCAAATTAAAAAACTAAAAGCAATCTGCACACCGGGAAATTCTGACGCACAAAATGATCTAAAAATGATTAAATTCCTATGTACAGTTTTTGCTCCTATAAAAGTTTTTTAATGGAATGATTTTGTCCAACTTTGGCATTAAATATCTCTTAAAATAATTCTTCGATCTGAAAACTGTCTGCATCAGCGTGTTTATCAAACATTTCTCTATAATACTAACGATTTTCATATTTTTGTATGCAACAGTTTTTTTAATATTAACGAAGAAAGGCCATGCTTAAGCATTCAAATTGGATGCCGATCTGCCGGGAATATCTACGCAGATTTTCCTTGGTCCATTTCCAAGTAAAAACTTTTTTTTATATATAGAAGGATATTTTTTTTCATCAGCGTCAACACTAAATTCTGAAAAAGCAGAATTCCTGTTTTCTAGTTTATTCATTTACAGGAACATACAAAAGAAATAGGTTAGAGTTCAGTACTGTCTTGAGTAATAATTACTGGAGTGTACGGTTTAAAATTAGGTATGCGCTTTTAAATTTAATTAATTTTTTGCATCTTACTTGTTATACATAAATTCTATATCTCAAATACAGGGCTGAACAAAAATATCCACATACCGTTCTCCTTATTAGAGGAAATTGCTGAAGGTAAATTTTCAACTGAAGTAATATGTAGCTCTTAAGTGAACTCAATTTTGGCTTGCATGTAGCTAATAGATTGAAATCTATAAATCACATACAGGGCTGAAATTCGCATAATTTTCCGATTGTGGATGGGAACAGCTGAAATTGGGTTCTGAAATGTATTATGTATTTCCATATTGTTGAATTAGACGTAATAGTTTAATTTTTTATACGGTGCAGTTTTGTTACATAATTCTGAACGTGTTCGAATAAGTTTCATAATCTATGCTTGACGCAGCATTTTTTCGTCGTTCATATACAGGGACACACAAAAAAAATCGGTTATAGTACTGCCTTTGAGCAATAGTTGCTGGAATTGGGTTTTCAATTTAGGTATGCACTTTTAAATTAAACTAATGTTTTGCAGGTTACTAGTTGTATATAAATTCTATACACTCTATGTATAGAACAGATACACTCTGACATACTCTGATACACAGAGTCAGTGTATGTGTGTATAAATTCTAATTCTATTCTCGTATACAGTGCTGCACAAAAGAATTTACGCACCAATCTCCTTATTAGCGGAAAATACTGAAGGGGAAATTTCAACAGTAGTATGTATTTTTTAACTGAACTGAATTTTTGCATGCATGTAGTTAATAGATACAAATCTATATATCCTATACTGGGCTGGTGAAAAAAATTCTGATATTTTTCTGATTGTAGATGGAAGCAACTGAAATTCCGTTTTGAAATGTGCATGCGTTTCCATAGGGTTGAATTAGACGTAATATTTTAATTTTTTAAACGGCGTAGTTTTGATACAGTTTTCGGAATGTGTTGGAAAGTGTTTCATAATCTATGCTTGACGCAGCATTTTTTCTTTCTTATTAAGCATGCAATAATACAAATATTTTTTATTCTTTTTATTGATAGTGGCGGCGACTTGTGGAAAAAGAGGAGGAAAATGCTGAATCCAGTGTTTTACACGCCAAATCTGAAAGAGCATGTGGCGATGATAAACAGAAATGCGACACTTTTGGTGAAACGTATTTTAAAGCACAACAATGAGGCTTCATCCAGCATTACTAAGTTCCTTAAAGTTTGTGCTTTCAGGAATATGTATGGTGAGTTAATGTTATTCAGAATACTAATGAAAATACCAAAATAAGATAAAATCATTAGAAAACAAGAATTCTGCGCTTTTTCAGAATTTACCCAGCAAAGAAGAAATTGCTGGCCAGCAGCAAGATAGGTGCTGGCAATGATGGCGAAGTGCTGGCTGACGGTTTACCACTGCATGATCACTGCTAGACATCTTCAGTCAACTTTGCTGTTGGAAATCATCAGATAAAATTCTGGTGGGCATCCATTTTATCTCATGCGCTGGCCCACCACTACATGGAAGTGCACGAACTTTTGCGGTATTGTTGCTGGGAACCCTTACGCTAGGTGGCGCTGCGAATATCGAAGACAATGAGTATTTGAACACAAATCTGAAATGAATATCTTAACACTATTTAAGCTGTGAAGCTAATTTTTTTTTTTAACTGTAAAAAATATAGCACCACTGCCACCAACAAAATAAATAAGTAAATGAATGAATAAATAAATTCTTTAGTTCAACGCACTTTTTTTTCCTCCTTAAATCTGGTATTACTAGGTTACAAAGGATTTCGGTTTTCATAATTTACACAGTTCAGAATCAATAATAATAAAAAGCGTATACAATACATAGGATTTCTATACAATCGAATAATTTCTACACCAGTTTAATGATTGGGAACGTAAATCACAAAAGAAACAAACTTGAAATAGTGTAATGAGAGTTTGAAAACTACGAGCAACCGTAGCGTACGCTGAAAGCACTTGTTCATGACCGATCACGAAAACCAAGCAGCATCGAACGCGGTCAGTACTTGAGAGGGTGACCACATGCAGTTCAAATATTTCTATAGACACTTCTAGAGATGATTCTATAGCTCTTGGTGAAACTAGCTTATAGAAAAAAGAGCCATAATTATATAATACTTCGTTTTTTTAATAGAATTCTATAAGAAATTTTTGTAAGGGAAAGTGCTGGGCCAGCAAAGGAATAGCAGTGGGATAGGTGCTAGCACTACAGGAAAAGTGCTGGACTGAAGTAATGTGATGGCATAACAATGCTGTCCTGCTGTTGGCCATCACTGATGGGCCAGCTGCATTCGGCTTGGACACTTTTCGACAGGTTTAAGTAATGGCACCCTTGCACTTTACCGTTGATAGCACTGCTGGCTGCCATCTTTTTTCCAGCTGATGGCCAACTGTTTCTTTCTTTGCTGGGTAGTGTCGCCTGCGATGAAAAATAGATGTATATACAGTGGTGGCTAAAATTGTGGACACTTTTAGGTAGCTTTCATTACAAAAAGTAAAAAGCTACCTATTGCAGCCGCCAGGACTTAGAATACTTCGGGAAATTTTGCTATATTTTCAATGATCCCCAGGTACCAAAACCACCCTCCGTTGAAATGCTGACTTATACAGGGTGTACGGTCTCAACGGTGTCCAATGGCTAATTCCTAAACCGTTAGTCATAGACCTATAGTTCCAATTACAAAAATGTTTTAAATCAGGCAAAGAAATATTTTAAAAGCGATTTGGGTCAATAAAAACATTTCTTAAAAAAATTACGAAATTTAAACTTTTATACGGTCTTCCGGTCCTATAACCCAGCAAAAAAAAAAAAATGGCTCACCAGCAGCAAGATAGGTGCTGGCGATGATGGAGAAGTGTTGTCTAATGGTCTGCCACTGCAGGACAGCTTCAGCCAACTTTGCTGTTGGAAATCATCAGATAAAATTCTGGTGGGCTTCCGTTTTATCTCATGCGCTGGCCCACCACTACATGGAAGTGCACGAACTTTTGCAGTATTATTGCTAGGAACCCTTACATTGCAAATATTGAAGACATTCAGTATTTGAACACAAATCCGAAATGAATATCTTAACATAATTTAAGCTGTGAAGCTAATTTTTTTTAAACTGTAAATAATATGGATCCACTGCCATCAACAAAATAAATAAGTAAATGAATAAATAAATAAATTCTTTATTTCAACGCACTTTTTTTTTCTCCTTAAATCTGGTTTTACTAAGTTACAAAGAATTTCGGTTTTCATAACTTACACAGTTCAGAATCAATAATAAAAAAAAAGCGTATGAAATACTATATAGGGTTTCTATACAATACAATAATTTTTATACCAGTTTAACGATTGGGAACGTAAATCACAAAAGAAACAAACTTTAAATAGTGTAATGAGAGCTTGAAAACTACGAGCGGGCGTAGGATACACTGAAAGTACTGGTTCATGTCCGTTTTCGAAAACCAAACAGCACCGAGCGTGGTTAGTACTTGGGAAGGTGACCACATGGAATCCGCTGCAAGTTCAAATATTTCTATAGACATTTCTGTTATAGAAACTTATAGCTCTTGGTGAAACTAGCTTATAGAAAAAAGGACCATAATACTTTGTTTTTTTATAGAATTGTATAACAAATTTTTGTGAAGGAAAGTGCTGGGCCAGCAAAGGAATAGCAGTGGGATCAGTGCTAGCACTGTGGGAAAAGTGCCGGATTGAAGTAATGTGATGGCATACCAATGCTGGCCTTCTGTTGGCCATCAGTTATGGGCCAGCTGCATTCCGCATGGATACTTTTGTACTGGTTTAAGAAAGGGCACAATTGCACTTTACCACTGATGGCAGTGCCGGCTGCCATCTTTTTTCCAGCTGATGGCCCACTGTTACTTTCATTGCTGGGAAGTTATATTTAGTAAAATTTTCCTTTTACACCGACAAATAATACAAAACGTCCCGTTATTCTACGATTAAAATTGACCGAGTAATAACTATTTAATGTTGCAACATATTTTTTGCTGCAAATTGGGGGGCCATTCACAAATTTAGTCGAAATATAATTTCGTCAGATATATTAAGAAAATGGTTGAGAGTAAAATTAACATTGCAATATAAATTTGGAATTTTTAATCATTCTGACATATTAATGCAAAATATACAATTTGTAATAAACATTTAAGAGGAAAGAAAAAACAGAATTTTTGTTAAATAAAATGATGCTAAATTGACAGCCTCAATTCTTTACAAAATGATACGCAATTTAAAATATTATTAGATTGCACTAGCCCGCAAAAGTTGAGTTATGTTATGTTTATTAACTTTAGATAATTGATTCTTATGTATTCTGTACCATTTATCTGTATCTTGACCATTTTTAACCATCACATCAGGATTTTTCAAAAATTGCAAAATTAAAAAATTCAAAGTTAAAATTGAATCTCTTTCCCCATCTCATCGGACCATTCCGCTGTTTAGCTGTAAGAATCCCAGGATAAGCAAAAATATCGAATAAATTATTGAATAAAATAAAGTAAAATAAAATAAAATAAAAAAAATTACATATGTTTTATATTATGCGATTTTCGCTATATTTTAACTTACCCATTTACGATTTGCAAAAAAATTCTAACGTGATGGATAAAAATGAAGGTCATTTTCAGATTCAGTACTAAAAAGTACGTAAAAATCAATTATCAAAAGTTAAAAATCACAACCATACACTCTACTTTATAGTATCCGATTTTTGTTATTCTTTAAATTTGACAATTTATGATTTGCGAAATATTCTAAAATAATGGTTAAAAATTAAGGTAATTTTCGGAATCAGTGCTAAAAAATGCATAAAAGTTAAAAGAAACCCTACAATCGCAGTCTTGTATTATCTAATCTAGAACTTTTTATTAAACATTTTGGCAGTATTCTATCCGAAATTTTTGTGTTATCCTGTAAAATTAGTATAAATGGTAACCACCGAAAATCATAATAATATTAGATTGTTATCGGACTTGCACCAGTACGTAAAATGTAATCTCGATCGGATATTTGAAAGTGAGTTAAAGTTCGAGTACAAATTTTGAACTGGAAAAACATGCATACGATCGTTGAAGTAACATAAAAACGTATAATAATAACATAACTTTTGTTAAAAGAAATCATAACAGAAAGTATCAAATCCTGACAAAATAAAACATATGTAATTTTAGCCAATCTGAAACTTAATAAATGTTAACTTAATCATAATACTTGTACGATTTTTTTCAAAGCGCAGATACACATAAAATAAGATCTTCGAATACTTTAAGCACTTGGTATGTGACGCCTCAAAGCGAAGCCGAACTCATTTGTTTTCAGAGCAGAAAAGTGGCATAAGGCATGCATTTTTGAAGTTTCATAACTCGCTCAATTTTAGTGGTATATGAATAGGACTTTTTTTGTCTTACTTGTTAGTGTAATAGGAAAATTTTACTAAATATAACTTATAGGACCGGGGGACCGTATAAAAATTTAAATTTCATAGTTTTTTAACTTTTAAAAAACGGGGCCTGTAACTTTAAAATGTTGCTTCGTTACAGGAAGGTTAAAGTGTCTGCATCCCCCTTTTCAGTAAGGAGATACACGCAGGTGGTCTGTGGACGTAAGGTGATTAGCGGATCTGGTTGCAGTTATTAGTCTCGTTTTGCTTCTTGGGGAATTTTTTCCCCCAATGCAATATAAAAGCTTGAACTTTTTAAAATTCTTTTAGTAGAAAGTTTCTTTACTTGAAGTGTCAGATACGCACATCCATATGCATGAATTGAGCATGTGTTACACTGTACCTAATTCATAGATAAAATTTTTATACTAAAATTGCAATAAGATGTTTAAATTATTAATTTTTGTATGAATGAAATGTGAATTGTCAATATATTACATTTTTCTCCATTTTTTGAGTTACGGTCGGCTCTCGTTAATTCGAAATTTGCTGCTGTAAAATGATAATTGTTTATCTTTTTGAATAGTACTGGATAAGTACTTGAAGATTAGTCTGGTTGGACGTTCTCACGGTGAATATGTAAATAAATTGAGGTACTGGAAAAGAATGTTGGAGTAATGTAGTGGAAATGCATACTTTCATCGAAGAACCGATTTATTTTTAATCTATATTACATAATGAAAAAATATATACTGTAAATTCTAAATACACAAAATGAGTGTAAAAAATTCCTTTATTTATTTGCATTTTATTTTAAATTTAGGAATTTTTTCTAAATGTAATTTGAAGTTTGCGTAAGTTAAAAGCTGTATAGTGAGAGGATTTCATTTCATTATGATTTACTTAAGGCATTAATGTAGTTATTATTTTTGGGGTACTTTTATGCCCATAATTTATAAATATATAATATCAAGTATTAATGTTATTGCAATATATTTTTACACTTTGAGAAATTCATCTTCATGTGTGGAACGAAATAAGTTAAAATATAAATGCTGTGATTATAAAATTATAATCTCCGTGTTAAACTTGAATATGTACATTATTTAAAAGTAAACTCAGTTTAATTAAAGTTCTAGTTATTTGCTTTTCATTTTAGGTTATTAGTCGAGTTTTTAAGACTTTTTTAATTGATTTTTTAAAACACATAATAAATCATATAAAAATTTATATTTTTATAAACAAATAAAATGTTTATATTTTTATGATACTATTTAATTCTTAATAGTATAGTAACAACTACATTGTAGTTTATATGCAATTAGATAAGTTCTTTTACTTGAGCAACAAGAAGACACAATATTTCTTTAAAATGTGTTCTCTAAAATACAGGTTTTTGAATGTTGTTCAGCAAAATATTAATCCCTTAATATTCGCGCCCGATACCTTCAAGGGCTATTTGCCTGTATACGTATCGGGCGCGACGATTAAGCATTAAAGTAAGCATACCAAAATAAGAAAAATAATTCTATTTATATTTTTAAGAGAGAAAACAAATAACAGAGCTTTAGCAATTGCAGTTTCGGTTATATTTCTACTGGAAGAAATTGCTTTGGTATGGACTTTCTATGAAAAAGTATTCTGAAGCATTGTGCGGGGGTTCTTTTGGGGCGGGGAGGGGTGGTGAGGGAGGGGGGTAATTGAAAATATCAGAATAGCGAAATTTCTACTACCAAGATTTTTTAAATGAAAAAGACAAGGTCAGCTGTATTACAAAGATATGTTTATAATTATGGTATCGCAAGAAACATGGGTGACTTTTATAAAATTTTACAAAAAAGTAAAATAAAATAAATGAAATAAATATATAACAGTTATATATATACTTAAACATACAATTTTAGATACTACATATATTTTAATTTCTTTAATGTCGTTAAACTTAATTTCAGATTTTCTCTAACAAATATATATTAAATTAGGGAGGATAATATGGAGAATAAATTGTAACTCAGACTGAGAAGAAATAAAAATATGACAATCTCTTCTAGTTGCAGTATCTATTTTTTTTTACAAATGAAGAGTAGAATTTCTTGCCTCCGTTTCCCTAATGCTAAGTGATAATATCCCTAAAACTTTGTTTGTGGTAAAATAATTTGAAACAAAATTTCCTGTTTTAAATATTTTTTTAGTATAGCACATGAGATTGAATAAATAAATTTTCCCAAGATGTATTAGGTATTTTTAAGGTTATTGTTTAAAGAATGTCAAAAAAGTGATTAAAACAGAAGAAAGCTATTTTCACAAAAACCTCAAAACACAATACATATATATATATTTAAACTTTTTTAGAAATTTTTAATCAGACATAATTTTATTGAAAAAATCAGTATTTTAAACTCCGGTATGATACCACCAGAAATGTTTTGAAATGAGAACAGTCTTTACACAACTAATATTTTCTATTTAAATAAACGATTCTTTTCTTTTTCTTTTTTTAAATAATAAATTGTATCCTATAAAATTAAGCACTAAAATACTTATAATCTATATATTCGTTCTATGTAAAATGAGATTATTAAGAAAAAATATCTGTTTCAAAACTTCTAAAGAGCAAAAAATGAGATAATGAGAAGATAATTAAAATATTCCTACATTCGGCAAACCGACAATTTATAAGAAATTAAACTAAATAATAAATAAAATAAGGCTATGCACGTAATTTTTAACATATGCGTTGTATTATTTTAAAATAAACTCAATGCTATTTTTTCCGCCCGACCAGAGACGCCAATTTATATGACAGCTCGCCCAATAATTTCCTCTCCTAGCTTACTTAATATCCATTATTCTACTTCATTACTTCATTTTTTAAGTAGCTGGAACAAATTTTGTTCATTTGACGTTCAGAAAATCCTTTTGTTTTTAAAATAGTAATCCTGATGTTCACAGAGAAGGGGGGAGGGGGGAGTGGATCTCCTTTAAAGAGTAACAATTTTGTCCATTTCTCACAAATTTTTGCTCAATTTACACTATTTAGCATATTTTTACTGAAATTTTGGCATGCGCAAATATCAGACAAATATCAGCATAAAAAAACTCTATTTACCAGACGCAGAATTCATTTTCTCTCAAAAGAGAAATCTATATATTTTACTTTTACTGGTGAATATGATTCTGTAACCCTTGACACGTGTTAATCCCTTGACACGTACTATGCATGCATACTAGAGTTTGTTTTTTCTAGGAAAGGGGGGAGTGGGGAGTGATTAGACTTGTCACAAATATTATTTGTGTACAATAGTATGGACTACGCCTCACTGTATCTACACACAATAAAAGTAATACATAAATCCAATACATTCAAAGTAAGCTGACCAAATATAAGGGAACAAAAATAAACGGGGGTGAGTGAAAAGGGTACACGCTGCCTCCGGGCGGAATGTTAAAAGAGTTTCGGTGGATCAATTTATCTCATCAGACATGTCCAGTTTAAACATTATCATCTCTATATAATAAAAGCCAGTGTAACGCTGGGCGGGGCGAATCCATCAATCTTCCAGTCTCCCAGGAAGAGACTCAAGGAGAAAATGATCCATTTTCCCATTGGTTGCCATAAACAAGAATCCCGAGATCACTTCTCAAGGTTACAAGTCCTGATAATTGAGCAGTAGTGGACATTCTTCTTAACAAATCAGTGCAAGGCACATCGCATTACACCACCAAAATAAATCGCCAAGTGTCACTTGAGATTATTTCAAGTATTAAGTTGCAATCATATTAAATTTTCTTTGCGACATGTAAGGAATTTTAATTTATTTCTCATATAAAGTGATTCACGGAAAACAATGATATGGTATTTTTAAAAATATCCTTTTTTTTCCTGCAAAAAATTGATAAAACAGACTTTCTTTTAAAAAAAGTAATCAATTTAAATATTTCAGGCTTATTATTTTGTAACTTATTTTTAAATTACATATTACTTATATTTTCCTTTTCTTCTTTTTCTATATACAAGTGTATGTAAATTTAAACTTAAAAAAAATATCCCATATTTTAAAAGTAAAAAATTAATATTTATACGAAAAGTAAAATTAATAATTTTTGGTTTATAGCTTTGCATCAGGAGGACAGAAGCTTAGGGGATTAGACGGTTGGGATTCAACCCGAGATACTTATTTATTAATCAATATACATATTTTTAAAAATTTGGAAGGGGGGGAGGAAGGGGGGGGGTAAACGATAAAATACAATTTCAAAGTGTTATTAAAAAAACTAGAGGATCGTACCCGGGCTTCCCGGGTTACAGAATATAGATGAAAACATTTTTTTTTTAAATTGAGAACTAATAATTTTTTATATGCAATAATTTTTTTAGATTGCCCACTTACATTAAAAAATCATTTTTCATATGAAAAATACGAATTATACAATCAAATAAATTTTTGAAATTTATCAAAAGCTATATTTTCTTATTACCCACATGCTAAGAGTTATTTGACCAAGGTTTTGTTACTTACGGCATCCTTTTAAATTCTGCTAATTTCAGAGCTTATACATGTCTGTTAAAATTGTGTTTTATTTATATTATTTTATTTTTTTATAGGGAAGTTTTTTTTTAAATGGATATTAACCGTAAGAAAATGATGAACTCTTTATTTTGTTTTAAGGGCAAACAGATTAATCTTTCGTAATCGAGCTCCGCACGATAAGATAAATTAAAAGATATTTCATGCTTTAAAATTGTTTTTAAAACCATAGACAATTCGTAAACTGAGATGAACTTTGCAAACAAATTTCATTTTAATGAAAAAAAAAAACACTATTTGGTGTTCTAAAAATTTAAATTGTGCGATTACAAATATGTTAGGTTTGTGTTTTTTTTTTTTTATATATTATTCTTTTATTTGTTTATAAAAGAAGTATGAATTTCGTTAATTTGTCTTTCACAAATGTTAGATTGGTCTTTTTTTAATATTATTCTTTTATTTGTTTATAACGGAAGTATTAATTTTGTTATTAAAAAATACTCAGAAACAAATGCTGTAGAATGTTTGTTGCTTTATGCGTGCTTTATGCGCAAAATGTTTATTATTATTATGTATTGAAACCGGCACGTGATAAGATAAAAATCATGCTTAAAAATTATTTTTAAAAACATAATACATAAGTCAATTAAGATACAGTTTTAAAACAAACTGCATTTGAAAGTATATTTTTCCCTATGCGACGAAAACTGAAAATGTACGATGGTCAGAAGATTAAAAAATTGTAGTAGCGAAAATTTCAAGACCGAAACTTGATCGTGAATTGTTGCCATTCGCAAAATGACGTCAGCATTACGCACAGATACGTTTGTACTTTATAATATAGATACTTAATCAGTAAAATATAATAAAGATCAGTTATTAGGATGTGGTTATCAATTGAGGCTCTTATGCTTGGATTACGGAATGATAAGCAGCAATTTTCACCTTTTCAAAATTTGCATACGCACTTCTCATATCTATATTCATCATTTTTTTAAAAATTGTATTTTTTTATCATTTTAAAATCATTTTAACTCAAAACTTAAAGTCACGATTGTCAGCAACATCTTCTATGTGAACAGACGCACTCTTTACTTGAGATTCTAATCTCAATTCCGGAGAGTAAAAATTTCCGTAATTTATGTTTTTCAGACGCATTTCTGTTAAAATGTTGAGTTTTATCTAAGAAAAGGATCGTTTTATTTTAAATATGACTTCATTTTCACTTAAATAACCATTTCACCTAGTGTCTGAAACTTAAGTTTCAGTACACATGCAGAAGGAAAAACAATATAGAAAATTTATGAGGGAAAATGCGTGTTTTCAAAAACAGTACGTCATTTTCCGCTCAAAATAACATTGGATTTTGCGCCACTAAACCCTATACAACAATTTTTATAAGTGATTTTGAATTTTTATAAGAAAAGGGTATGGATAAAGATAAATAAACCTCATGATTTCTCTCTTCTATGCAATAATGAAAGCTACCTAATTACCACCATTTTGAAGAATTTTCATAAAATGCTTTTAAAATTAAAATAGAAAAATGAAAGTATTAAAAAAACAAACAGATAGTGCAATCACATCTACAAATGAACAGCTTTCAGTTAAAAAAAATATATACATATTAGTAAAATTGGTTCAACAGAAAGATCAGGGCAGATGACTAAAAAACACACTTGGGTTTTAAATTTATAGATTATATAAAATTATGAACAATTAAATTAAGCAAATTATGTTAGTTTGATAAAATTACAGCAACATATCTAAAGGATAGCAATAAAATTTTATTAGTAGAAAGAATTTTGGACAAAACTTGAGGAACGTGATATTATTTTAAACTTCGAATTATTTGTTTGCTGGTCTAACTCAGCGAAGCAAATCCATCCAGGCGAGAATCATCAATTTCTGTAATAAAAATCGCTATTATTTGCATGTCACCTCTCTTTTATAAAGACACTCTAAATTTTGTAAAACATTGCGTTTTATCAGTGTGTGATTTCAATTACATTATTTTCAAAAGTGAAGCATTTTCACCTGTGAAGAAATTCAAAGCAGCTGGGCAGTGAAAATAACACACTCCTACAGACCATAATTCAGTTTTAAGAATTAAAATACACGCTTTTTTATAAAATGACGTCATTTGCATCCGCTAAAGCAATCCACTTTTACAATACAGCCTTAAACTTCGTTTATAGAAAAGTATGCATATGACGTCATTATCGCGGAATAACAGACAATATTCTTGACATAGCCCGTATTTTAATTTAAACTTTTTTTTCAGGTTTTATGAGAAAATGGCAACAACAACAACAACAACAACAACAAAAAAAACAGCAATCTCCTACTTTTGACTATTTTCCTTTTACTTTCAATAGAAATGGGGTACTTTTGTTGCCACGATAAGAAAAATGGTATTAAAAACTACAAAGAAAATTAATATCTCAAAAATAAATTGAGATACAGCTTTCAAACAAATTGCATTTAAAAGAGTATTTTTTTCCTCATACGACGGTGTAAAAATTTAAAATGTGCAATGTTTAGAAGTTTAAAAATTTGCATTAGAGAAAATTGCAAAACCGAAATTTTATTTCAAATTTCAAAGTGTTGCCATTCGCAAAATGACGTATGCGTTACGCACAGATATGTTTGTCCTTTATAATATAGATAGTATTATTTCAATAGTTGCAGCAGACTGTTTTAATTACGCACTGTTATTGCATATTTATTAAATTTTTGTTTTATTAAGAAATCTTAATTTTGTTATAGTAGTATATTAGCCGGAAAACCTGGTTTACCCAGAAATATTGTAAATGCTAATTGTGTGTTTATTAGAACATAAACTAGCCGAACTTTGCTCATCTAAACGCTTTCATATTGTCAATTATTTTTTTTATCAGTTTTTCAAGTTTTAAGTGAAAAACACAATTTTTACCCACCGTCCTAGGACGGGCATTTACACTAGTCTCTATATAATTAGGAACGGTAATGTTTAAATGTGTTGGTGTTCTCTATGAGAAATTATCTGTGGATATATTGAAAGACTCGAAACTTTTAGTTCAGACCTTTCTATAGTATCAATGAGTTGGAAGTGAACAAATGGCCCTCCCCTCACCAAATAAAAAAAAAAAAAAAAAAGGTTGTCCTGAAATCCAAACTGGTTACAATTATGAGGCATTCACTATTTCATTTTTTAACTTAAATTCACGAAATTTCAAGATATGTTTTCACGTTTTCAGAAACAAAGCGATCGAATAGCATTTTCCTTTTTTCTGTAAAGACAAAAGCATTTTCAGAAAACACTGTAAAAGAAACTGACTTTTGACATGCGCAAAAAAAGACATCAAATACTTGATTTTATATCTCTCTATTCTAAAAAAAAGTAACTACCGCTGTCACCACCGCCGGTTTTGAATTTTTTGTGACCGGAGATCTTTCTTCGTTAATATTAAGAAAAATAATGCATACAAAAATATGAAAATCGGTAGTATTATACAGAAATGTTTGAAAAACACGCTGATGCAGACAGTTTTCAGATCGAAGAATTATTTTAAGAGATATTTAATGCTAAAGTTGGACAAAATCGTTCCACTAAAAAAGTTTTATAGGAGCAAAAACTGTTCATAGGAATTTAATCATTTTTAGATAATTTTATGCGTTAGAATTTGCCGGAGTGCAGATTGCATTAATTTTTTTATTTTGACTCATTTTTTGAGGTTTTATTTCTATTTTAAATTCAGATTTTCAGCATTTCTAGAGATATTTTTAACAGATTTTAAAAGGTGACATTAATTTAAACTGTTGCCAACTGTATAAACAGCGGAAACAATAATGTTTGCTTCAAATTAAAAATATTCTTACGTGTAAATAATTTTTTAATTTATTTACACGTGACCATTATAAACAGAAAAAAACATTTGGAATTAGAATTAAATAATTATGTACAAAAAGCAGGAACTTATTAAAAATTACGTCATAAAAACTATAATTACACGTGAATTTTAAGAGAGAAAGGAATTTGTAAAACAATAAATTTATTAACATGCGTTAGAAGTCTTAAATAGGAGAAATTACGTCATATTTACGTCACATTACAGTTATTACATAAAATGAACACAAAATAATATTGCAAAACGGTTTAAATTTAGAAATTGCGCTAGACATTTATTTGATATTTTAAGAGGATACTTTTCAACTATTTTTGTTAGGAAAGCGCAAATAATATTTCATTTCTAACACAAGAATTTTCACATGAATATTAAAAAGAGAAAGAATAGCTTGGTCAAAATTACGTCAGATTAAAAGCGATTAATTTAAAATGTCTCATTTAAAAGAACTTTCTTTTCACTTTGTTAAAAAATACCAGTAGACAAACACTCTGTTTACTTAATTCCTTTTATATTAGCTTATTTTGAAATGTTGTTACACGTGTCTACGTCATCAAGTTATTTTTATTTCGACATTTTATTTGTATTTTTATTAATCTTGTACTAATTTATAGGTTTTTTCGTTATTTAAAATAAAAATTATGTCAATTTGTATAATTTGGCGAAATGGGTCGACGGGATAATCAAGTAGTACCGCAACGGATTTGGCATTAAAATTCCCCAATCAAAGAGAAATGAATAGAAATCCGTTTATAGAGAGATCGCCACTGTTTTTTAAATTATAATTCAATCTTTCGAAATCTTTTTAAAGCCGATCAAATTAGCGTGCATTTAGAGTCTACGGTGTCTGGACGGGGGTTGACGAGCGTAGCTCGTAGGAGGCCCGAGCCTCCTAGTAAATTAAAAGATTCTCCAGCGATCTTTCAACCACCCTGTATTAGCATACAAATCTCACCAATTTAAAAATATAGTTCTTCAAACGAAGCGAGTGTACCGCAGAAATCTTGGGGGAATTTAAACACTTTATATTTATTTATTTATTACTGATTGCTTACGTCATAAAAGTTTTAACGATTAAAACATAGAATAAAGAAGTAGAAAAATCGCATGACAGTGACTCGCCAAACAGATAGCACTACGCCACTTGATAAAAATTAAATATTTTAAAAATGTTTATTTTTTTATTTTTGTTTTTGTTGAATTTCTAAAATAGTACCTTACCAATTTTGATAAAATTTAAAAAGGACCAATTCGAGAATATCCTCTTTCAATAATAAAAAAAAAAATCACTTGAATCGGTCGCATAGTT
This sequence comes from Maratus speciosus, assembly GCA_963932465.1. NCBI lineage: Eukaryota > Metazoa > Arthropoda > Arachnida > Araneae > Salticidae > Maratus > Maratus speciosus. The sequence continues at coordinate 493,198,499 of OZ010797.1, read as the reverse complement.
CCGGAGTAATCGGTGAATATACATATCAAAATACATACGTATAAATATGAGAACCTCTCCCCTTTTCTATACCGGTTAAAAAATAGCTAAGGAATTGCGAATGCAATCTTTATTATGGTTTGCATAAATAAACATTATTTGATTTGAATCAGATGCTCGCTGAATAAATTATTTACAAATAATACTAGATATCGACTAATTGTTAATATTCTGAAGCAGACAATATACCGTTTCAGACGCACGGGATTACACATAATTATTCAGTCGTTTGTGAGCATAGAATTAAGGTGATTTTCTAGTTCCCTGCTCAACAAACGTAAAATTTTCAGACACATTTTGTTAATTATTTTTAACGTGAATGTATAAAATTGGCCTGCCTGACTATTCAAGGGATCCATAATCGAATGCAGTCTTCCTTTTGTTGTTAAATAAATTACTTATCAATTTATAAGCGATTTTTGTCCCGTGGCACCAGATTTTTACTTTTCCGCGCTGTCACTTTCGGAAATTCTCTTCAAAACGCCAACTTTGACAGATTTTTCTAATTTCTTATGCCTTTACTAAAATATTGAATACGTCATTCGATTACATAATTTCTGAATCAGAACATCTACCAATTTCAAACAGCAATGAATTCAGAAATGCGTCAGAAAGTAGATCCTTTGGATTTGAGAATAGTCTTAAGAGTTCCGTAACTTGTTTTCTTAATCTACAAAAGAAAAAAAAATAATTTTTGTTTGATTAATTATGCTATTAGAAAATGCTATAAAATTACTGCCTTTTTATTAAAATAGTAATATGTATAACCATTTGTTTTTCTTCAATTCAAGATATAAAATTGCTTACATAATTTAAGATATCTAGCGCGTTAGTGTGAAAAAAAATAATGCTATATTTCACATTCTAAGAACAGAAACATAAGCAACATTAGCCGAACTAAACTACTAAAACAATTTACTGAAAATAATCTATTTACTGTCATGTCTCACAAACAAGAACTATCTTCGAATAATTTCTAGCAAGTGGGAGTAGAAACATCTTTAAGTCGCGCGCGTAAAAAATGTCTCATTTCTTTACTGCAAAAAAAATCCTTGATTTTCCCTAGGATAATAAATTATTCCCCACAGAATTTCCATTCTCCGATACGCAGTTCGACCCCTACTGAGCAAAACGGTCTTAATGATTTCCTGCACAGCATCTTTGAAGGGTGGAAATCTTCGGGAAGACGGTAATTCCAACCCCGTATTTTTCGACAATATTTTTCTTGGGATTACGGTAATCCCCCGTAAGCTAAAGGTTAAGAAATGATTTTATTGACCCAAATCGCTTTTAAAATATTTCTTTACCTGATTTAAAACATTTTTGTAATTGGAACTATATGTCTATGACTAACGGTTTAGGAATTAGCCATTGGACACCGTTGAAACCGGACACTCTGTATACATATATATTTTTATATTTACATCTGAAATTTGTCATGCTGTAACTTTCGAATTTTCGAATCGATTTGGATGAAAATTTTCATATGCATAGTACATACTAATATCTCGACCGAATTCGTTGGCCAGCTTCACGCGCCATCTTGTTTCAAAATGGCGGACATTTGAATTTTATGAACACTTTTGAAAATTTTTAGGTTTCTTAACTTTCTCTTTAACATGACCTATGTTGTTAACTTACACTGTGTGACTCTTTAAAATTTCTTTTAATGTTTCTGACATTGTGTTTAAAATGATACATAAGAGTTTGCATTTTGTAAAACGTAATATTTTCTATAAGTGTGTAATGTTAGATAACATAAAAAAATTACAAAAATTCAAATGGCCGTCCTTTTGAAACAATATGGCGGATGAAGCTGGTCAACGGACTCGATCGAGACATTAGTATGTATTATGCATATGGAAACTTTTATCCAAATCTGTTAAAAAATTTGAGAGTTACAGCATGACACTAAATTCAGATGTATATATATATATATATATATATATATATATATAAGTCAGCATTTCAACGGAGGGTGGTTCTGGTATTTGGGGTCTTCATCAGAGAAAATATAGCAAAATCTGCCGAAGTGTTTTCCTTCGGATGGCTGCAATCTGTAGATTTTTACTTTTTGTAATGAAATCTACTAAAAGTGTCTACAATTTTGGCCATCAATGTATGCATATAAGGTGTGTCCCATCGAAATAAAGCCAGCGTGATTGTGTGCTATAATTGGGCACGAAAGAAACCAATAAGAAAGAAACAGATATATTAAGAAAGCCTATATACAAGTACATATTTACAAGGAATAACTCACTTCCTGCCTTACGTGAGCAGGAGGAAAAACGAAATTGTAAAAAAAGAGGGGGGAAAATTGTCCCGCCGAAATAAAATCATTACTGTTAGTAGACAATATGTCCGCCATGGTTATATATGATTTGTAATATATAATATAGCATACCATTTACCAATCCTTGGAGGACAGTAGCATCAATATTCTCCCACGCGTCAAAGATGATGACCTTTACTTTTGCCACAGACTGAAACTATCTGCCATTGGCATATAAAGCCCTACTGAGGATACCTCACACATTTTCTTGGGGATTGAGATCAGGAAAAAAGGGCAAGCTATTCCATGACATGCACCCGATTATCCAAAAACAATTCCCAGTAGGATTTTGCAACGTGAATGGAGGTCTTGGCCTGCCGGTATATCCAACTTAGTCCACCAATTCTATTTGCAAATGACAGTAAATGGTTTTCTATCATTTCTTGGTAATCGGTAGCCTTCATCCGGCCTTAGAGAAAGCCAGGTTATGTTTACCTTCATAGGCGAAGCCTCCCCACACCATTAATGAGCCTTCACCTTGCTGCCTTTCATAGAAAATTTCCTCTTCTTTCCTCATGCCATACCAATAGAAAGCAAGGCAGTCTAGCCCATCCAGATTACTTTTTCTCATCTGAAACTATAACACGATGACACTGGTCCTTCTAGGTTTGATGATATTTGGCCCAATCGACTCTCCTTTGCATGTGTGCCTTCAACATGAGCGAGTGTTTTATTTTCTTATATCGCAAGATGCTTGTACGTTTTTCAATTCGTGACAGGGTTGATTTTGTCACAGGGATTTTATCCTTTTTTTGATAACTGTTTTAGGGAAATACCACCTCGTGCAAGACGACGCAAAAATTCTCTTTCCTGCTTGAAAGTCATTTTTCTGCATGAACACCTCCTTTTTTCATACACTTATGCATTACCCTGATTTACAAAATTGTCTATTTTGGTTTTAGAACGATAGATTTACTTAGATATTAATCTATATGAACGACCTTGTTCCTTAAACGCTGTTATTTGTCCTACCTCGAACTTTGATAGCTGGGTTTTCTTTCCCATTGCAATACTGTACAAGAAATAGAAAGTACAACCTACTAAAGTCTGGACAAAATTCGACTGGCACAGAATAAGTATTAACTTCCTGACGTCATAAACATGTTGAACTGCAGTAGCTCGAATGTCGATAGTTACCAATATTGGCAGTGACTTTATTTCAGAAGGGACACTTTTCCCCCCTCTTTTTATACACATTCATCTTTTTCTCCTGCCCTGGTGGGCAGGGAGTGAGTTACTCCTTGTAAATAAGTAAGGTTTGTTGGGGTAACTGGAACCACGAGGTAACTGGGCCATAGGCCATTATATAAAAAACTGTTGGTGTTTTTTAAGTTTTAGCTTTTGTGAGCAATGCCCTTTTATCTCTACTTCCTAAAACAACGTGTATAAACTCAATCATAACTCTCACTTTGCTGTGATAGGTTGTCAAAAATTTACGTTTCTTTTTTTAAAAATAACTTCAATATGGTTGAACTTCCTCGGATTTTTATTAAAATACTGTAAGTACTTTTATTAAACAATCTTTTTTTTTTTTTTTTAAAGATTAGACATATAACTACATTAACCCTAGAACTACCGGAAATTTTACTCAAGTTTTATAAAAACATTCTACACCAGAATTTTTACTTAAAACTATTTAATTTGTTTATTTAACTTATTATTGTCTGATTTATACATTTAGTTTGTTTTGAAGAAATTTTCTGGTTTGAATAGATATTTTGAATATACATGTCGGGTCCATTGGACCCTTCTGGTAGACAGAGGGTTAATATTATTAGGTATCTATACATATTTACTTCATGTTTTAAATGTAAGCCCGGTGTCACAGTTACCCCATAAATGTTTCAAGAATGGGGTAACTGGGACATGTATCCGGGGTAACTGGGCCATGCTGGATCCAGTTACCCCAATAGTTATAATTAATTTTTTTGTGTTTCTCTTACTACGGGAAGTAAATTTCTCCATTGGTTTTTGCTCACAATAAAAACTAGTTGGATGTGCCAATCCCAAAACTTTCTTCTATCTTATACATCTTAATATTTCAAAACCTATTTACACATGTTAATACTTCAATATTATTAGTTCAATACTATACCAACTCTGATTTTCATCTTAAATTTCTGCTCAAGTCAATTAAACGGACTAAAAACGAGTTAATCTATATCATGATATTTGTTAAAATTATTAATTTTTCCTTATTCTGTCGTTATCAGCTGTTTGCGAATAGCCGGCATAGCAGGAAGCGAGTTCCCGCCGCTGCATGAGCCGCCGATGCACAATAGAACTACGAAAAATCAAGAAAAGTATACAAAAATCGCTAGCACGGAGCCCCTTTACCGCGCAATATTTCCAAATTCAAGGAGAACCTGTTGGCCAAAGCCAAAAACAGGCACAAACATTTTGGTTCAATTGTATGCATAATTTTATACGCTGTTCGATGGTACAATAATGAAAATGGCACAGAGATCGGAATTATAGCGCCCCCTTCTTTCGGAATTTTTTCAAGTTCAGGGAGGACTTGTTTGCCATAGCCAGAAACATGCACAAAAAATTTGGTTCAGTTATATGGATAACTTCATACACTTTTCGATGGTACAATAATGAAAATGGTACAGACATCGCAATTATAGTGCCCCCTTCCGGCAGAATTTTTCCAAATTCAGGGAGGACCATCGTGACATGACCAAAAATAAACACATAAATTTTGGTTCAATTCTATGCATAACTTCATACACTTTTCGGCAGTACAATATTCAAAATGGCACAAAAATTGTACAAAAATCGCTATTACAGCGCCCTCTACGAGCGATTTTTTTACAAATTAAGGGAGGACCTCCTTGCCATAGCCAAGAACTTAAAATTTTTTTTGGTTCAATTCTATGCATAACTTCATACACTTTTCGATGGTGCAATATTCAAAATCGCACAAAAATCGCTATTACAGCGCCCCCTAACGGCGAATTTTTTTGCAAATTCATGGAGGACCTGCTTGCCATATCCAAAAACTTAAAATAAAAATTTGGTTTAATTCTATGCATACCTTCATACACTTTTGGACGGTACAATATTCAAAATCGCACAAAAATCGCTATTACAGCGCCCCCTACCGGCGAATTTTTTCCAAATTCAGGGAGGACCTGCTTGCCATAGCCAAAAACTTACAATAAAAATTTGGTTTAATTCTATGCATAACTTCATACACTTTTGGACGGTACAATATTCAAAATCGCACAAAAATCGCTAATACAGCGCCCCCTACCGGCGAATTTTTTCCAAATTCAGGGAGGACCTGATGCTATAGCCAAAAACTTAAAATAAAAATTTGGTTCAATTCTATGCATAACTTCATACACTTTTCGATGGTACAATATTCAAAATCGCACAAAAAACGCATTTACAGCGCCCCCTACCGGCGAATTTTTTTCAAATTCAGGGAGGATCTGCTTGTAATATCCAAAAACTTAAACTAAAAATTTGGTTCAATTCTATGCATAACTCCATACACTTTTGGATGGTACAATATTCAAAATCGCACAAAAATTATTATATCAGCGCCCCCTACCGGCGAATTTTTTCCAAATTCCGGGAGGACCTGCTTGCCATAGCCAAAAACTTATAATAAAATTTTGGTTTAATTCTATACATAACTTCATACACTTTTTGATGGTACAATGGCGACAGACAGACGGACAGACGGACAGACGGACGGACGGACGGACGGACAGACGGACAGACGGACACACAGACAGACAGACATTTTCTATAAACATGTTTTTTGAAATCTCTGACCCCTAAACATGCAAATCCGTCGAAAACCGGAAGTCGAAAAAAATTTCGATTACAATACTTTCTTCTATTGAAGATAGAAGAAAGTAAAAATGATAGAATACCTTATTAAAACTAGTTGGATGTGCCAATCCCAAAACTTTCTTCTATCTTATACATCTTAATATTTCAAAACCTAGTTACACATGTTAATACTTCAATATTATTAGTCCAATACTATACCAACTTTGATTTTCATCTTAAATTTCTGCTCAAGTCAATTAAACGGACTAAAAACGAGTTAATCTATATCATGATATTTGTTAAAATTATTAATTTTTCCTTATTCTGTCGTTATCAGCTGTTTGCGAATAGCCGGCATAGCAGGAAGCGAGTTCCCGCCGCTGCATGAGCCGCGATGCACAATATAACTACGAAAAATCAAGAAAAGTATACAAAAATCGCTAGCACGGAGCCCCTTTACCGCGCAATATTTCCAAATTCAAGGAGAACCTGTTGGCCAAAGCCAAAAACAAGCACAAACATTTTGGTTCAATTGTATGCATAATTTTATATGCTGTTCGATGGTACAATAATGAAAATGGCACAGAGATCGGAATTATAGCGCCCCCTTCTTTCGGAATTTTTTCAAGTTCAGGGAGGACTTGTTTGCCATAGCCAGAAACATGCACAAAAAATTTGGTTCAATTATATGGATAACTTCATACACTTTTCGATGGTACAATAATGAAAATGGTACAGACATCGCAATTATAGTGCCCCCCTTCCGGCAGAATTTTTTGCAAATTCAGGGAGGACCTTCGTGACATGACCAAAAATAAACACATAAAATTTGGTTCAATTCTATGCATAATTTCATACACTTTTCGGCGGTACAATATTCAAAATGGCACAAAAATTGTACAAAAATCGCTATTACAGCGCCCTCTACGAGCGATTTTTTTACAAATTAAGGGAGGACCTCCTTGCCATAGCCAAGAACTTAAAAGTTTTTTTGGTTCAATTCTATGCATAACTTCATACACTTTTCGATGGTGCAATATTCAAAATCGCACAAAAATCGCTATTACAGCGCTCCCTAACGGCAAATTTTTTGCAAATTCATGGAGGACCTGCTTGCCATAGCCAAAAACTTAAAATAAAAATTTGGTTTAATTCTATGCATAACTTCATACACTTTTGGACGGTACAATATTCAAAATCGCACAAAAATCGCTATTACAGCGCCCCCTACCGGCGAATGTTTTCCAAATTGAGGGAGGACCTGCTTTCTATAGCCAAAAACTTAAACTAAAAATTTGGTTCAATTCTATGCATAACTTCATACACTTTTCGATGGTACAATATTCAAAATCGCACAAAAATTGTTATATCAGCGCCCCCTATCGGCGATTTTTTTCCAAATTGAGGGAGGACCTGCTTGCTATAGCCAAAAACTTAAACTAAAAATTTGGTTCAATTCTATGCATAACTTCATACACTTTTCGATGGTACAATATTCAAAATCGCACAAAAAACGCATTTACAGCGCCCCCTACCGGCGAATTTTTTCCAAATTCAGGAGGACCTGCTTGTCATATCCAAAAACCTAAACTAAAAATTTGGTTCAATTCTATGCATAACTCCATACACTTTTGGATGGTACAATATTCAAAATCGCACAAAAATTGTTATATCAGCGCCCCCTACCGGCGAATTTTTTCCAAATTCCGGGAGGACCTGCTTGCTATAGCCAAAAACTTATAATAAAATTTTGGTTTATTTCTATCCATAACTTCATACACTTTTTGATGGTACAATGGCGACAGACAGACGGACAGACGGACAGACGGACGGACGGACAGACGGACAGACGGACAGACGGACAGACGGACAGACAGACAGACAGACATTTTCTATAAACATGTTTTTTGGAATCTCTGACCCCTAAAACATGCAAATCCGTCGAAAACCGGAAGTCGAAAAAAATTTCGATTACAATACTTTCTTCTATTGAAGATAGAAGAAAGTAATAACGGAATGAAATTTTTAAAAAAGCATATTGAGTGGTATCAAACCAAATTTCTTGAACCCTTGAGAGGCGGTGATGCCGTTATGGCATCACTTAATTTTAATTCCTAATTGCCACATTGGCACCTGAATTTTATAATTAAAATTTAACCTTTATTAAGTATGCGAAAATATACTTTTACATGTTTTCAGATAGATTCTCTAGTAAATATTGGTGTAATTAAATTATTTCAACATTTTACGAATGCAAGTACCTTGCCCCTGAAAGCCAGATAGCCAGACCTTGAAATTGTACTATACACAGGGGTCGCATTCTATAGGCATAGTTGCCAATTTTTACGCTTTCTTGCTACCACTAAAATTTAATAGAGATTTTCGTTTTGTTTAATCATAAGATTTCGACGATTAAATAAGACAATATTTACTATAATATTTTAGTGATAAGAGGAAAGCGTAAAAGTTGGCAGCTATGCTATAGGGAATCGTTTATCGTCCCTACCACTATTTAAAAAATAATATCTTCATCGCACTTTTCTTTAAGGAACAATAAAATTTTCCCTATATAATGTGACACCTGGATAAAGATAAAGTACTTAAGTACTTACGTAGTCTTTTGTTCAGAGATTTACCTTCCTATTTTTTCCTTAAAATACCAATGTGACTTTTATCCTTATTATCAATACTAAAGTACAGTCGAGGAAAAAAAAAAGTAAACACCCCCTACTAACTCCTCAACAAATCATCGTAGAAGAAAGTTACTGGTATCGAACGATTGGAAATAAAGTCTACTTTTAAATGACGTATATAAAATTTGCTTAGGGGGCCATCTACATATTAAAACGAATCCAAGCTTTATTTTTTTCAATGGCAATACCCAATTTTAACGAGATATTTCAAACCTTTGGTTCAAAGTATGCCGAGACGGGAAGAATTCCATATCCTGTGCCGGAAGATTTGGCGATTTTTTGGCGCGCTTTTTTTTGATAAATGTTTCGATCTGGTTTAAGTTTGTTCGTCGGATTTCGGATCGTTCGAACGGATTTAGAGTTGCTTTTTTTCGGAAATGCTTTTTGAAAACCGGCGAACTCGATGACGGGATATCTTGAAGTTTATTTGTTTACTAGTATCACGTGTACCGTTAATCAGCAAAATTTTGAATTAGGTTAGATAAGAACACATTCAGGTGAGTCTCTGCGTCTGTCAACGTATTTTGGTTGTAAGGTAAGTCTCGTTAATTTTTCCAAGATTGCGGAAAAACATAATTTTTAAATCTGTATGTTATTTATAATTCAATGATTTTGCACCATTTTAAAAATTAGAAAATTATTTAAACATGGATTTATAATAAAATAAAGATTTAAAAACGGAGTTTGTGCGCGATCTTGGAAAATTTCTTCCGATGCAATTATACAAATTTTAGCAGCATTCTAAATAAGTCTAAACAAATGTGCTTTTTGAGATGAATACTTGTTATTGTTTTATTGTGTGCATTTACACACCTTGTTTCAGACTCTGACTGCGATCCTTTTTTGTAAACATTAAATTATTGCTGATTGTTTTTTTTTTTTTTTTTTTTTTTTTTTTGTGTAAATATTTTTAAATTTTTTTCTGAGACGGTTGTTTATATTTGTCCTTTTACTTTTATTTTATATTAAATATTTTTCTTTTTGTCAGCTGTGAGCGAGATTTTACCTGCATTATATTTATAATAATTTTTGAAATATTGTTGAAATATATAAAAAGTTTCTGGTAAGTTTTTTTTCTCTTTTTATTGTCCAAAATGTTTTAGGAACGGGGGGTTCAGGGGGGCAGAGCCCCCTTGACACTAACAAGTATTCATTTTAAAAAGCACATTTGTTTTGGTTTATTTAGAATGCTGTTAAAATCTGTGTAATTGCATCGAAAGAAATTTTTCAAGATGGCGCAAAAACTTCGTTTTTAAATCTTTGTTATTTATAAATCCATGTTTTTACATCGGTTTCTGTTTTTAAAAATGGTGCAAAATCATTGATTTATAAATAACATACAGATTTAAAAATTATGTTTTTCTGCCATCTTGGAAAGATTTTCATGTCGCCAAAACGGCATTTTGGCGCAATATTTTTCGCCAAGTTCGCCAAGCGGCACAGGATATGGAACTCATCCCGCCGACGCCGAGACACCGAATTTCAAGTCATTTGAATGATAAGTTTTTGAATTATAAACATTCAGAATTTAGTGCTTCGAATGTTAAATTACATTTTCATATTTTTATTTATAACTTCTGAAATTATGATCCTAATTTTTTAATTTTTTGTGTAGCAATAATATTAATATACCCAAACATAAATACGTTGAATTTGCAATTTTTATAATTTTCTGATACGAATTATGAATTATGAAATTAATATTAAAAAAAATTATGAATTGCAGCCTGCATTTTTTTTGATGGATTCAGATTTATTAAGCCCTGCTTTATGGAAATCCAAAATTTCACATTTTTCTTCCAAGTAGTTTTCAAATTATGCTTAAAAAAGGCAAAATGATGATTTAAGGGGCCTATGATAGAAGTGACTAAATATTTTGAAATTTCTTATGCTATCCTGTAATCTAACAGGCTTAATTGACTGCTTGCTTAAGGTGCCTTGATCAAGAAGGGAGCTCTCTCGGTTAACAATACAGTACCGAACTTTAATTTGGAGACAGCCCTTAAAATACGCTCGTTTTAAAATAATTAATTTCTCGGAAACTTATGGTACGAAATGCATAAAAATTTGTTTTTAGACTAATTGAAGGATGTAGAGTTCATTTATGCTGTCAGAATTGTGTACTGCTATTGAAAAAAACAAAGTTATGGTTTCGTTTTAATATGTAGATGGCCCCCTAAGCTAATTTTATATACATCATTTAAAAGTAGACTTTATTTCCAATCGTTCGGTACCAGTAACTTTCTTCTACGATAATTTGTTGAGGCGTTAGTAGGGGGTGTTTATTTTTTATTTTCTACGACTGTACATAAGTACTTACTTAAGTTTTATATTTTTGGTATAAATAAATCTAATATTTTCACTTTTAGTGATTTTTTTAGGCACACTGACAGCAAAGGTTTCCCCTTACAACGCTCTTTATTGACATATAATTTACATGATCTGTCTGGCTTAATTTTTTTAAGTTGTTTGCATTTTTTCAAACAGGACCTGATATCCGATATGAAAAAATATAAACGCGTGTGGAACATAGACCCCTATGCTCCAGTTACCCCATTTTTGGGGCAACTGGACCCATGAGGAAAGACAGATGAAATATGCATATTTTAATATTTTTAAATATTAAAATGTAATTTTGAGCATTTCTGTCTGATAGAGGGAACCTAACTGAACACATTTACAGAAGTTCAGACTTTAATTGAAATGAACATTAGCTTTTTGAAGCTGAATTGTCAGAAGCTCCAGAGTCACATTGTAAAATCATGTCCCAGTTGCCCCAACTAACCTTATTTGTATATTGACTTTCTTGATATATTTGTTTCGTTCTTATTTGTTTTGTTTCATGTCCAGTTATGGCACAGGGTTACGGTGGCTTTATTTCGTTGGGACACACCTTAAATATAGATAGTACAAAGCATATTTCAGTTTTAAGACTTAAAACACACTTTTATTTTATATAAAATGATCTCGTTCGTATCCGCTGAAGAATTCAACATTTACAATCCAGTTTTAAACAATATCTACAAAAGAGTATGCATAGGACTTCTCTATCACAGAATAATACACAATTCCAGCAAAAAACAATGTCGTCATACAAGCAACTCGACACAAAAAATCGGCTATCTCATGATTCATATGCCTCCATTTGTTTGTAACATTAGTATATATATTTAAAATTTAATATAGTATATAATAGACCCATGTTTTATCAGAAATTATTCACTTCTATACTTTTTCAAAATAACTCGTATTTTAATTACCCGACTGCGAAGAAGGGTTATGTGTTTCGCGCGTATCTGGGTATGTGGATTTCTTTATACCCTCGAAACATCCCAACGGCTGAATGGATTTTAATGAATGAGATCACTATCGATTCGTCTTAACCGCCCGATCGTTATAGGCTAGGTTTTGTTTTTATAAATTCAAAATAGCGGCCGTAAAATAGAAAATGGCGATAGACACGGAATTTTTTTACGCACCCTATTGAGTGGCCTATCATTGGATAGGTCTTTCAAATTGAAGACGATGTTTCATTGACTATTTTACAGTCAGAAGCTTCGTTTAAATATTAGACAACCTGGAAGTTGTGTAGGTAGGATCTCTAGCTTTACTGCAACTCTAACCTTCATAGACATCTATAGGCCTCATCAAAACAGTGTTTATAGATAGGAACTAACAATTAAACACAACTTAAAAGTCATCAATACAAGAATATAAAAAAAATAGGTAAGTAATATAGGAAATAGTTTAACATTGATGAGAAATAATTAATCAGTTCGCTTTTTATGTAGTTGGATTTTTTGATTTTTTAAATTTAATTTTCACTTGTTACACTTTTCTTTCACATGTTATGGATAAATGGCAACAAAAAGATAGAATTACTATTTTCCAACTATTTTTCCTTTACTTTCTACAGAAATGAAGTGCTTGAGTTGTCAACAGTAAACAAATGGCGCTAAAAACTGCAATAATAATAATAATAATAATAATAATATCTCAAAAATAAATGGCGATGCAGTTTTCATAAAAATTGCATTTAAAAGTCCTTTATTCCTCCAATGCGATGGTTTAAAAATTGAACATGTGCGATGCTTAGAAGTTTTAAAATTTGAAGTAGAGTATTTAACCGTATAATGTTACATCTGCTTTGATTTGCGGCTGGTTTATACAACGGAACGTTATTTTTTAGAGGCGACACTTTAACTGCTGGTCGAAAAAAATAGCATATCCGGGACTAATAAGACGAAATGCAATATTCCACCTTGATTCAATCACAAAATGCACAATATGAATTTTAAGAAGCTTACTGTTTTACTTAAAGGGACAATAATAGTAATAATATGAAGAAATTACAAGTTAAAAAATATACATTTTATTTAAAATTTCTCAGTACTTTCTGCCTAAAATTCCCGCAGCCATGGCCAGAGAATATTTTTATCTCACTGGCTATTAAAGCCTGAGGGCTAATGTGCCCACTTGGTCTGTATGTATGTATGTAAGTACGTATGTATGTACGTACGTACGTAACGCAATAACTCTTGATAGAAATGTCCGATTTGCTTCAAAAATTTTTAATAGGTTCATTCTGATAAGGCACTTCCCTGATTAGTTTTTGGGGTTCATTGATTAAGAATAAAGGGGGGAACCGGAGGCTAAATCCCTCCCTTAAATTAGATAAATGGGTTTTTCATGCAGAATTATCAGATTTTCTTCTAATTTGGTATACCGGTTAATTCTGATAGGCGCTTCCCTGATTAGATTTGGAGGTTCATTGCTTATGTCTAAAGGGGGAACGAGTCTAACACCCCCTTAAATTAGATAAAGGGATTTTTGTATCCGATTTGTTTCAAATTTGGTATACCGGTTTATTCTGATAAGGCGCTTCCCTGATTAGATTTGGAAGTACATTGGTTAAATATATAAGGGGGAAAGTGGGGTTAACACCCCCTTAATTTAGATAAATGGGTTTTTCTATCCGATTTGCTTCAAATTTGGTATACCGGTTTATTCTGATAAAGCGTTTCCCTGATGCCATTCGGAGGCTCATTAGTTAAGTATAAAGAGGGGAAAGGGGCGGGGCTAATCCCCCCTTTTATTTCATTTTGGATGGGCATTATTTTTTTAAAAATAAGAGTATAATAGTATACAATAGGTGTGAATAACCTGTGAGCTCAATGCCATCAGTTTAACTGGGCACTTTCCTTATTATTATTATTAATTGCCGTTCCATTCATATAAAAACGTCACTTCGTTTGAAATGGTAGAGTCTATAATTATTAAGATAGCTGAAAGTAGGCATAGCAGTGCCTCCGATTGAACTTATGTATGTATAGAAATATATAGTTTGAAAAGAAGTGACGTGTTTATATATGAATAAGACAACAACTAATAATAAAAATATTCTCTAACAATGGCCGAGAGAATTGTAGACCGAAAGTACTAAGAAATTTTAAATAAAATGTATATTTTTTAACTTGTAACAGCTATAAAACTATATGAAAATCACATGAATACATCAGACTAAATGAATATTTACTTACCCTCCGACTGTCTTGAAAAAGGGCAAAATTGTAATGTTGTTTTCTCAGCATTCGGTTTTAAATGCTAAAAAAGAAATGATTCTTTGAACATTTTATAAAAAAAACTTAATAACAAATATGAATGCAATCCTTAGAAGTATTAATCATTGTTCAATATATTAAAAATACATTAAATCAATAGAATCATATTACTTTAAATATTGCTTGTATTGCAGGGAAACCTAGAGCTTAGTGAACGCATTAACACGGGCTTGTCAGTGAGGGTGTTTTAAAAAGATAAAATACTTTTAACAAGGCAAAAAATTACCTTTATTTATTCATATTAGACATATATTTCATTGCTCCGACGCCAACATTCTCAACAATAAATATGATACAACGATATGCAATTTGTTTGAAAACTGCATCTCAATTTATTTTTGAGATATTCATTTATTTGTTTAATATTAGCAACTCATGTACTCCGTTTCTGTAGAAAGTATAGGAGAAATAGTTGGAAAATAGTAATTATACCTTTTTATTGCCATTTTTCCATAACAATTGAAAAAAAAAATAAAATACGTGCTATTTTGAAGAAATATAAATGAATGACTTCTAATAAAACATGGAGCTATTGTAAACTATACTTAAAATTTAATTATCTATATTAATATTACAAACAAATGAAGGCATATGAATCCTTAGATAGTTAATTTTTTTGTCGAGTTTGTTGAATGAAGACATCGCTATTTTGGATTTGTGTATTATTCAACAATAGTGATGTCCTATCATACTTTACTGTAGATACTGTTTAAGACTGGATCAAAAATGAAGAATTCTTCAGCGTATGCGAATGACGTCATTTTATTAAGTAAAATAAAGCATGTGTTTTAAGTCTTAAAACTGAAATATGTTTTGTACTATCTATATTTATACACATATATATGGAGCATTCTCACAATCTTTTGACTTTTGGGGAAAAAAATCTGACAAAATTAAACTTGCTAAAATAACATTTTAATCTGATAGACGAATGCCTTAATGATTCAAAACAAAGAAAAAATGGTCGGCAGCGAAAATTTATTTATTTAACTGAGGTTTAAGATAAACTTGCGAGTTTAATTTCCCTTACCATTTTACCACTAAAAATTTTTATTTTCTTCTAAATTTTTACTTATAATTAATTTGCATAGTACCCACAGGACATTCAAATAAGAAATAATAACAATGTAGTACTTTTAATACAGAATTTTTGTATAACATTGTCTTAAAGGAGTGTTAAAGAAGCGACTGTAAGGTAAAAAAAGCGGATGGTATTGGAAAAAAGGGACGAAATGCTAAAAAAAGGGACGGTGAGGATGGAACGGTAAGGAAAATTACCACCTATTTTTAGGAAAATCATGGTAAGACTAAGTGATAGCCACAATGTTCATTGAGTTTTAGAAACAGTTGTTAACATTGGATTAAATTAATTTTTTTTTTAATTTACCTCGAAAAATGCAGGAATAAACCTTGGGGACAGTGAGACTACCAGTAAAGCCACGATGCTTAAACATGATATTTAAATGCTGATTTAAATTCTACAGTAAATTTTCTGCGAAAGAATTTTAGACATTATTTCTCTAGCATACTTCTGTATGAGAAAAAGCTTGAAAAAAATTCTGTGGCTGCATCTGAAATGATTTTCTGTATAATTTTAGAAGAAGGATAGTAAGGAATCTAAAACCCAGGGACAGAGTTTAAAAAATAATAACAACCCTAAAAATGTGTGCAGGTTAATTTTTAGCTACATATTTATATAAAACAATAGTTCCAGTTTCAGAAAAAAATGACATCGAATTATTTTTATTGAAACAATTTTATCCAGACAGCTCCAAACTTAAAAATCAGCAACAGGGACACGGGACGGCATAGAAGTTTTCCAGATGTTTGGACCCCCAACATCGTCCAAAACTTATTTATCTCGTTAATATTGTTGTGCAATCATGCAATGGGATGTTCCCCAGTACATGAAATAAAAAAAACACAAAAAAGTGTATTAAAATAAAAATTATTATTCAGGGACATGAAACTCAAAAGATTGTGAGAATGCCCCATATACATATTTTTAATCGGGGAGGGGGGGGACACTAAATTCTGAAAAAGCAGAATTCCTTTTTTCTAGTTTAGACATCTTTATTCAATTACGCTCTTTATATACCATTTAAGCATTATTTAATTTAAAACAATTATTTCAGAATTTCTAACTAACCTGGAGTTACCTGCCGATGAAAGAAATCCTGAAATAGATGCCGCCATAGACGGTGTTCATAAGTAAGTATTTTCATCATAATTTATTTCCTAAATGTTGTTTTTGCTCAATATTTTATGTTTTGAATGACAGTACAGTAATACTTTGACTTGCGTCAGCAATCCGTTCCAAGACTAGCAACGTAAGGTGAAAAAGACATAAGTCGAAGTACATTTAGATGATGAAAAAAGGAGAAGTAATAAAAACTCGCCAAAATCTAATGAACATATTCTATTGTATTGAGAGATTATGTTACATACATTTAACATTAGCAAAAAAATGCGTTTGCTATAGAAGACTTTGAAATAAATCAATAAGTTGTTGACATACAATTTATTGTTCTTCTATTTTCCCCATTCGTGTTTTTGAGCACGTGAACAAATTAGAGGTCTGCACGGGCCCAGGCTTGGCCTGAGGCCCTTACTCGCCCGGCCCGGGCCGATAAAAGAAAGTAAGCAATCCAACTGGCCCGATATAAAAATTTAAACGATGCGGATAAAATATGAGCCATTTTCAATTAATATTACTTTCGCGAGGAGTATAAATGTGCATCACGAGCCGATGAGAGTTTGGCAACATCAATACAGAAATGTAACATGTTCATCGTAGAGATCGGCATCGAACAGTTACATGGTGTGTGATACCGGGGTTAATTTTTTCAACAGACTCGTGACGGGCCGAGATCAGGCTTGAATTTTTTTTCTACATGGTTGTGTCAGGACAGAACTGGTTTTAATCGTTCTCAGGATGTGTAGGACAGGCGATATGTTTCGTAAAAATATTGATAGCGATAATGAACTTCTGTTAACAGTATCATCGGAAATATACCTTAAGGTGGTTCTCAAATTCCCTACTCAACAATGCGAAACTTTCCGTCTCATTTTTAACTGTAAAGGTATGAAATTGAAAGGCCTAACTTTTGAAGTGATTTGGAATCAAATAGCATTTTCCATTTTTAATAAATTACTTACAGAGATATACGATATTCTTGTCACTTGACTCTAGGTTTTTCTCCTTTCCTGTGCTATTGCTTCCGGAAATTCTATTCAAAACGCTAACTTTGGCAGCATTTTCTCAAAGATATATTGCTTTAAAAAAACTCGCCATTTACATAGTTTCTGAATAAGAATACCTGCCAGTATTACGCGTTTCCGAAAACAGATGGATTCAGAAATGTGGCAGAATTGGATGTGGGGATTTGACTAAAGCCTTAAAAAATGAAAGAGAAATATTTTCAAAAAATCTACTTTTTATTATACAGCTACAAAAGTTATCGTGTTTTCAACCCTATATTCTAAAATTAATTTTTTAATGAATCATGTAACGCGCGCCTCCCGTTTCTAAAATAGACTTTACCGGCAATCACGTGACTGGCTTGCGTGAGTTCTGCCGAATAAGAATATGCTGTGAGAATTCGTTAGAGTTCTGTTCTGTTTTGAGTTGTGGAAACATGTAGAAAGTTATTTGTGTTTTTATTATTTTATGTGTACGTGTGATGTTCTATTTGTTATGTGTCGTCTTACCAAGAAGAAATAAAAAATATTTAAAAAGCTACTCCGAGAAAGTGTTATTTTGAAGTTATGTGAAATTTCTGTGTGATTTTAATCTGAGCTAGCCCGACAATTGGCTCCCCAACGTCTGGCCCGAATTCGAAGGAAAATGTTCTCATCCTAATTCTACAAAACAATGATATATTTTTATTCAAGAAGTGTTGTTTCAACTAGCATACTTAAAAAAAAAAAAAAAAAATGGCACGATCGGTCGTGTGCGAGTGAAATATGTTCCTAATTTTCTACAGATTCGATCGTCGTTGCGTGTAAAAATATGTTCCTATAATTCTACAGAATAATTCGTCGTCGTAAGCTTGTGAGGTATGTTCGCCATGTTCCATAGATTAATTTTTCTTTCGTTACCTTTGCCAATTTCATGCATCAGCTTTACACGATGTGATATGTGTTCTTATTTTCGAAAGTTATTCTGCAAATTGTTTTGTTTACGACGAAGAAAAATGCTACGATATGAGAGTTTTTAAAAAACTTTCACTTCATTTGTCTTACAACGGTGCCTACAGTGTTTGTGCCTATAGTGGTTTATTCTACAAGATTTGTTTATTCTACAATATATTAACAACAAGTAAGCGATTCTTAAATAGAATGGATCCATTGTTTATTTAATAAAAAGAATGCATTCTTCGTAACATTATTGGTATTTGTCATATACTTAACATTATTAATTTTAATTCATTCTATTATTTTCCTGTCATGTTTGGATTGCATATTTCCCCTTCTCCCCTCCCTCACCCATTATTCTGAAAATTACTATTGATTCTGTTCATGTATGTTTTATTTTTACTTTGCTTTAAGTAAGATATTTTTGGATTCATAAAAAAAAAAAGAAAAGGGAGAGAGAGAGCGGGAGTGAAAGAAGGGTTCAGTTACGTTCGATGATTTTTTTTCTTTTCTTTTTATGATGAGGGAAATAAACTGTCAATCAAATATATTTATAATTTTATTGCTATTCTCATAAAGATACGTGTTTGTTTATTTAATTTTTTTTATTGGTTTCACAGGAGAGTTGATTACTATTTTTATTTTAAGTGTTTGTTGTTATTTAATGCTAAACGTAAGTATTTAATATTTGAGTTCCTGATTTACTGATGAAAAACCTTGAATGTGATTTTCAAAAACAGAATGAGTAAGTTTTTGCATTTATTGTTTATTTATAAATGAAAGTTTCTTTTCTTTTAAAGTTATATTGGATAAAACTGATATTAAGTAGTCTCAGTAATAATAATATTGGTTGAAAATTTAATTATTCAATTATGTGTTTGATATTATTTAGAACGCTAGAGATACGCTAACCTTGATAAATGTGTCCGTTAAAATTGAAATTCATAAAGATGTAAGTTTCTCGAAAAGTTATACGATTTTTTTTATCTTTGAAACAAAAAAATTTAAATACGGATATATGAAAAAAAGACGGAAAATTTTCTGGAATTTACGGAAACTTTTTTCCCGTTAAAAAACGGAAATAGTACTGGCGTCTAGATTGCCAGTACTATTTCCGTTTTTTAACGGATTTTTTTTTTTTTTTTTTTTTTTTTTTTTTTTTTTTTTTACAGTGATGTTAATAAACTTAATAACAAGATCAAACATTTAACATTCAAACAATTACGAACAATGCTATCAAACATTTACCTACTAACTGTATCTTGAGAGCAAAATACACGAAATCCAGAACTCTGTGTACAGTTCACTTCCTCTAATCTGCAACTCCATATTCTGCAAACGCCTACAATCCGTGACACATTTTAAATGTAACCAAACAAGTAAGTTTTTATTTAAGCAAGATAATACAGTCGTTGACACTAATAACAAGTCTGAAATTGTACAGTCGTGGAAAAAAAAAGGAAACACTCCCTACTAACTCCTCAACAAATTATAGTAGAAGAAAGTTACTGGTACCGAACGATTGGAAATAAAGTCTACTTTTAAATGATGTATATGAAATTGGCTTAGGTGGCCATGTACATATTAAAAAGAACCCAAACTTCAATTTTTTCCAAAGGCAATACCCACTTTTAAGAAGATATTTGAAATCTTCGGTTTAGACTATGCCTAGACACCAAATTTCAAGTCATTTGAATGGTAAGTTTTTGAATTATAAACATTCAAAATTTAGTGCTTCTAATGTTAAATTACATTTTCATATTTTTATTAATATCTCAAAAAACTATACTCCTAATGTGCTAATTTTTTGTGTAGCAACAATACTAAAATACCCAAACATAAATTCGTTGAATTTGCAATTTTCATAATTTTATGATATGAATTATGAAATTAATATTCGAAAAAATTATGAATTGCAACCTGCATTTTTTTTGATGGATTCAGATTTATTAAGTCCAACTTTATGAAAATCCAAAATTTCACATTTTTCTTCCAAGTAGATTTCAAATTATGCTTAAAAAACGGCAAAATAATGGTTTAAGGTGTCGTCTATGATAGAAGTGATTAGATATTTTGAAATTTCTTATGCTATCCTGTAATCGATCAGGCTTCAATGACTGTTTGAGAGGCGTTTAAGATGCCTTGATCAAGAAGGGGGCACTCTCGGTCAACAATCGAGCACCGAATTTCAATTTGGATACAGCCCCTAAATTACGCTCGTTTTTAAATAATTAATTTCTCGGAAACGTATCTTGCGAATTGCATAAAAATTTGTTTTTAGGCTAATTGAAGGGTGTAGAGTTCATTTATGCTGTCAGAATTGTGTACTGCTATTGAAATTTTTTTTGCAGAGTTAGTAAGGGGTGTTTACATTTTTTTTCCACGACTGTACATCAAACATGGCAAATGAGGTGCTTTCGTACTATAACTAGTTTTATCGATAGTCAGATCTTGGTGCAGTAGCTGTTGCACTCTTATTAAGTCAAAATAACAGGATTTACCGATATCCATGACTTGTCGTGTTATCGGGACAGTTGGATTTGGGGAAACATAACGAAGTGTAGTGGACGCTGTTGGAGTCGCAAGAAGTGTCCATGAAAGGCTGTGGAATCGATTCCAAGACACATGGAATGGTAGTCATCGACAAGTGCAAGGTCGAAAATGTGCTAACACAGAAACTGGTGACCGATATATCCTATTAACAACTCGTCGAGACGGAACGGACAATGCTACTCAGCTGCAAACACAGTTGTTCTTGGCCACAGGACGAAGGGTGTCCAGCCCAAACAGTCCGAAATAGGCTTCATCAGGTTGATCTCTATGCACATAAGCCAATGGTCTGTATTCCGTTGACCTCAATCCACTGTGCGGCTCGAAGAAGTGGGGAACTGAACATAGAGTTTGGAGGCAACGTTGTTGGAGTCAAATTCTGTTTACAGACGAGTCCCGATTCAGTCTGGATGTGATATCTGATGTGTTTTGGCATGGAGAGAAAGAGGCACTCAAAATATTCCCACATTCGTTCGTGAAAGATCACATTACAGACGAGGTGGGTTGATGCTATTGGCTGGAATCAGCATAGGTGGACGTACGGGCCTGCATATAATTCGGAATGACACTTTGATGATCAGAATTTATACAGACGAGATACTGAGACATCATGTCGTATTTTATGTTTTAGAAATTAGTGATTTTTTTTCCATGCATGATAATGCCAGACTTCATACAATTCGTCTTGTGGAAAACATGCTTGAAGCTAAAACAATACAGCGTATGGAATGACCAGCATGCTCTCCTGACCTAAATCCGATCGAGCATGTTTGGGACACACCCAGACGACGCATTGCTGCGAGACCTAGGCCTCCTTTTACTGTCCGGGACTTGGAGATTGCAATTCTTGAGCAGAGGAACAGTATTCCCCAAAGTCTTATCAATAACATCATCGCATCCATGGAAAACAGGTGTGCAGTATTCTTAGCTGTTCGAGGAGACCACACGCCATATTAATAATCTTGCATCATTTCTAAACAATACTTTTTTTTTATCATTTACATGAAAACAAATTGTTGCCCTAAACCATCTTTTCATGTTCTTTTCATGTTTTCAAAGCATAAAAGCTCCCTTACAATTTTTTGCGTCTTTTTTTTCGGTATTGCGCATTGATACACGTGAACTATCCATTTTATACCCATACATGGCTGTTTTGCACTGTTCTTTTCATTTTTTTGCTTGCTCCCCTAATTTTTTTGAACAGTGTATCTATATTATAAAGGACAAACATATCTGAGCGTAACGCATACGTCATTTTGCGAATGGCAGCACTTTCAAATTTGAATGAATTTTCTTTTTCAATTTTTGCTACTGAAAATTTTTAAACTTCTACACATCGCACATTTTCAGTTTTTATACCGTCGTATAAGAAAATAAAAATGTACTTTTAAATGCAATTTGTTTGAAAGCTGCATCTCAATTTATTTTTGAGATATTAATTTTTTATAGTTTTTAGTGCCAATTTTGTAATTGTGGCAACAGAAGTACTCCATTTCTATCAAAAGTAAAGGGAAAATAGTAGATTTTTGTATTTTTTTGTTGTCATTTCCTCATAAAAAAGGAAATTAAAATACATGCTATGTCAAAAATACCGCCAGTTATAAAATTCGGTGAATTTTGGTTTTATTTCGTTTCTATTATCAATTAAATGTTTCTTAGTTTACAGCAAAAATATTTCACAAACGATATAACGCTTTCTCTTTACGAAAACGTATTTTAAATAATTGTGTAACTTCCCTTCACAATTACTTATTTCGTATCAGAAAGCTGAAAGAATGCAATTTTATTTATCCATGTGTAATAATATTTTCCGAATTTTGAGAAAATGGTTTCTGATAATGATTTCTGATAAAACATGGAGCTATTATAAACAAATACAAGTGAAAGCATGTGTAACATTAAATACCCGATTTTTTTTTTTTTTTTTTTTTTTTTTTTTTTTTTTTTTTACGAGCTTCTTGAATGACGATATTGCTTTTTGTTATGTTTGTGTGTTATGTTTGTGCGATAATGATGTCATTTGAATATTTTTCGATAGATGTAGGACTGACTACAAAATTTAAGAATTCTTGAAGCTCTGTATATAAGATTGGATCATAAAAGTGGAATGCTTTAGCGGATTCAAATGACGACATTTTGTGAAAAAGCGTGTTTTTAATTCTTAAAACAGAAATATGTTTTGTAGAAGTACGTCATTTCACCCCAGCTGCTTTGAAATTCTTCACATGTGATAAAAATTCTTTTAAAAATAACATAATTGAAATCACAGGCTGATAAAGCGCAATGTTTTCCAAAAAATTGCAGCGTCTTTATCGAACAGCCGCGACATACAATGTGCATGCTCAGTTTGGAAACCTTTGTTGAAAAAATAGTGACATATATTAAAGAACTTGATGATTATCGCCTGGATGAATTCGCTTCGTCGAGTTATACTAGCAAACAATGAGGATCTTGGCAATAATTTGAGGTTTAAAATAATATGAGGTTCCCCATGTTTTAGTCCAGAATTATCTTGATTAATAAAATTTTACTGCTATTCTTTAAGACATTCTAGTATAATTTTATTAAAATAATAAAATTTGCTTAATTTTTTTTTTTTTTTTTTTTTTTATAATTTTATATAATCTATATATTTAAAACACAAGGCTGTTTTTTTAATCATCGCCCCTGATCTTTCTACTGAACCAATTTTACTAATATTTTTCTTTAATTGGAAGCTATTCATTTATGTATGTGCCCGCACTAGCCGTTTTTTTTAATATCCCCACTTTAATATTTTAATTTTAAAAATATTTTATGAAATTTCTTCAAAATTATTGTAATTAGATAGCTTTCATTATTGCAGAATTGAGAGAATAATGAGGTTTATTTATCTTTATTCGTGCCGTTTTTTGATAAAAAAAAATTATATGATTTAAATTTCGTTGTATAGGGTTGCGCAAAATCCCATTAGGGGCATATTGCACCAAAATATTTTGAATGGAAAATGACGTACTTCTTTTGAAAACACACATTTTTCCTTATTAAGTTTCCATATTTTTTTCTTCTGCATGAGTGCTGATACTATTTTTGAGACACTAGGCAAAAGGCTTGTGTAAGTGAAAATGACGTCATATTTAAAAGAAAACGATCAATCTCTTAGATAAACATTTTAACACAAATGCGTCTAAAAAAACTTAAATTACGGTAAATTTTACTTTTCAGTATTGAGATTAGTATCTGAAGTTAAGAGTGAGACTGTTCACATACAAATATGTTGTTGACAATCGTGACTTCAAGTTTTGAGTTAAAATGAATTTAAAATAATGAAATTAAAATACCATTTTTTTAAACATGGTGAATACGAATATGAGAAGTACATATGTAAATTATGAGAAAGTGAAAATGATGTCGGGTTTAGATTGCACACCAAAAAATATCTGATTGTATCAAACTAGAAAAAAATTATCGTTTTCATTCGGGAAAACGAAGTATAAGAGACTTAATTAACAACTTACTCATAACTGTTTTTTATTATATTTTACTGATTACATATGCGACTAAAGTTTAATTTTAATAATTCAAGTAACCAGGGGTCGCATTCCATAGGGGAAATTTATTATTCCTACCAAAACTAATAATCAATAATCTTCATATTTCTTTTATTTAAGATATGCTATAGAAAGGTACTATGAAGATATTATTTTCAAAATATTGGTAGGAACAATAAAATTTTCCCTGTAGAATGCGAGCCCTGGACAACTGAGTCTTAGAGAAATAGTATTTGTTAATTTTAGGTTAAAATAATATTTGTTTGAGAGTCAGACTAACCAATTTAAGATGCATTTTCTATTGTAACGAATTTTGTTAGTTGATTATAAATCAATGAAACAGTTCCTTCTTAAACATTTTTCCTTCTTCGAAGTTCGACGAGTCCCACCTCGTTTTCATAAAATTTGACATGACTCGAACAAATCCTGCAACGATTCTATACATTAACATTAAAGCTACCTCGACGGGTCAAATGACCCTTTTTGAATTGTTTCTTTGAATTTCTTAAACTAAAACATTACGAAATTTCTATATATTTCACGACTTTTATTAAAATATATGACCATATTATTTCTTAAAATGCCTCATCTCCGAACTACTTTTTTTGCATAGAAAAAAATATTTTAGGCTTAACTACCGCAAGGGGTCCTTTGACCTCTGAATAAATTTATGTGAAATCATAAAGATATAAAGGTTTTATTTTGTAAGAACATTAGTAAATTGTGTAATTTTCCTATTACATCAATTATTCTACTATATTACATCATATTTGTTAACCCTTTCCGTCGCGGAGTAATTCTGTTTATAAACTGATGAAATAATGGACTGACACCGGAATTTATAAACGAATTTATTAAAAAATACGAACTTGCTTATTTTCACTTACATTACAAAAGAAAATTTTAAATAAATATTCTTGGTGCCGATTGTCAATTTTTGAATTAAAATTAGGTGTCCTTTTTTAAGGACACCGCCCACGAAAAAAGTTAATGTCTGATGGTATAATTAGAAATTGACTTTACTCCTAGTGAGATTCTAGTTTGAACGCTTCAGGTTATATCGAGAACGCAATAATCTTAATATGTGGTGAACATAAAACAAATTTGCACAATATTTGTTTATTAAATTTTCGAATTTTTTGAAATAATTTCTCTTAAATTTTTTGCTTAATTATAATTTTTTTTACTTTAATAAATAAACAATTTGTAATAATTTTTTGAAAAAAAAATGTTTATTTATACATCAAAGTGTATTAACTGGTATATTTTTTGCCAAACATCGTAAAAGCGATAACTTTTTATATAGGGGGTCACTTGAACCTTTCCGGTAGGAATAGGTATAACAAAATATCGGTAGGTTTAGTGCTAAATTTCGAACCCTTCGGTTGGGTAGTTTTTGCGCTGTTATATGCGGGTAAACACATAGCCGGATGGACAGACGGCGATTACACAGGTGCTACTTATTTATATAATTACGAACGCACCTAAAAAGGAACAGAGCAAATATCACAATTTTTTTTTAGAAATGCGCGAGCTCGTGCTTCCTATCAAGTGTAACTCAAAGCGCTGTAATTTTGAGTTCAGTGCGCGTACCATCTATATATATGCAGTGAAACCTCCCTGTGCGACCACCTCCATTAAGCGACCGCCTTCCTGAACGACCATTTTTTCATGGAACGGAATTCATTCCCTTAGGCTCAATACTAGTTTTACCTCCATTCAGAGAATATCCCAGTTGAACTCCCTCTATGAGCGACCCATTTCTTTGAAGAAAATGAAACAAATTCCGTTTTTTCCTGGTCGCTTGAAGAAGATTTTATTAGAAGAATAATTCTGGAGAACAAATTATTCATCAAACTTCTAAACTAAGTTTAATTTTTTTTTTTATTCTGGTAAGTTTTAAGTGTTTAAACCCTTTTGCGCCTTTTTAGGCAATGAGTTTAACTCTGATGACAAATTAAGAATGACGGTCGATAAACTCCCCTGCCCTATTCTGTCAGGAAACTCTCAAAGAAATAGCTAAATTAATGAAATTGTCATTATTTGTTCCGTCCAAAGAAAAAAAATGCATTTATTTACTGAAGTTTGAAATGACTTAGAAATAAAAGTTATAAAAGATAAAACCGTAAAATCAAAGGAAACGCCAATATATTCATTTTTTAAACTCTGCAGTAATTCACTCATGTAATTAATTTTTTTTTATACTTAATTTTTTGTATTTTTTCCTAATGTGAAAAATAAATTTTAGTAACATTAATTGTTACCTTTTTTCAACAATTAAAATCTTGATTTAAACATGACCTCCATTAAGAGACCACCTCTAGGAGTGACCACTTTTTATTGGAACGGAACGTGGTCGCTTTAGGGAGGTTTTACTGTATTACACTATCGTACATGGCACAGAAATCGCGATTAATTGTTAATTGTTTAATGGCAACGCTCAAATGAAACGCATTTCACTTATTACTGAACAGCATTTAAAGTATCTCCATACCTATAAAGGGGGTAACATGCGGGGGACCCTGTTCTGTCGTCAAATGCCGCCAAGTTTGTCGCCAACTTAGCGATATATCGCCAAATTCCCATACACCAATAGAATCTACTTGCTTACAAAAAACAACAAATTGAGATATTTTAATGCAACAAGAACTAATATTAGCTTAAGGGATTATATTAATTATATTTAAGTAAATTAAAATAGGAATAAAAGTAATATGATACAGTGCTTAGCATGCTTTCCCAAACATGAATTTTAAGGGAGACCAGACTGCTTCGCCAAGCGCGGTTAGTATTAGTATATTTTATCGGAAATTTTTCGGGACGATCACGAAGTAAGGTGTGGTTTTCAAGCTAAATATTGCGTATAAAAGAGTGTTTATTTTAATAAAACAAATTTTACTTTTATATTTATTTAATTTAAAGTGGTATTTTGCATCTTCTGTTTCGTATTACAGAGTATCAGAAATGATCATGTACAGAATATTGAAACCATGGCTGCATCCAAGATGTTTTCTGTTTTTCTTTAGTAAAGGACGTCGTTTGCTGGAGGTCGGTGAAAAGAGTTTGAAAATTGCACAATCGGTAAAACACTCCTACATTTATTTACGAGAATCAATGAGTTTTATGCACTAACTTCTGCTTTATTTTTATGACTTTGTATGTTGTATTTTTTAATACTTATGTTAAAGCCATGATCTATATTAAATACACTATATTGCCATTAATGACCGGCAATTTTTAATTTTAGACATTTTGTCGAATATTTAGAAATATACTTGCCGGATTCTTCTGGAATTTCAAGATTAAAAAGAACAGGTATGACCTCATATTTAGCAATGTCGATTTGATAAGGGGGACATTTAGGGGGCCAACAAAAAATCAAAGAAAAAAAATAATACTTGGGATCACCCTGTAAAATAAAATGCACGAAATGATCTACTGCTACCGAATATAAATAAAAAGACATTGTGCAATATGTGTATTCTTTTGTGTAAGAATAGCATGTATATTAATAGAGATACAGCGATTTATTTAAAAAAATTAAAAAATTCTTGCATGTTTTTTGCTTATAACGTACAGGGTTTTCAACCAAATTCAACGCCGATTTCAGAAAAATTGACAAAATATAGTAAAATCAATATAGTGCAATTGGAATATAAATATATTAAACATTTTAGGAAATATGAGCAGTTATATGAAATTATTTTTATCTGCGCATGTGTGAACGATAACAAGGATCATTTTACATAATTTAATAGTCAACTCTATGGAGCAACTTATTAATAAAACTCTAGTCAAATATCGTAAAAATTCAGAAAGATATCGGCGTTAGAGTGAGCGAATTTTTAGTAGTTCTCTAAAAGCAGCTGAATGATAAGGGATTTTACACAAATTGTCATTTTTAATTTTACATTTTTTTAAATTTTCATTTTTTATTGATGCTTTAGTTCTTCTCTGATAGCCACCAGAACGAGCCTATACCATGATCAAAAGAAGTATCAAAATCGAAGCATTTTTTCCAAATCTACTCGTTGATAGTCACTAAACACTAACTTTTTTCTAAAAGTCAGTTAATAAAAAATGACAATTTGTGTAAAATCCCTTATCATTCAGCTGCTTTTAGAGAACAACTAAAAATTTGCTCACTCTAACGCCGATATCGTTCTGAATTTTTACGATATTTGACTAGATTTTTTTTGTAAGTTGCCCCATAGAGTTGAATACTAAATTATGTAAAATGATCCTTCTTATCGTTCACGCATGCGCAGATAAAAATTATTTCATACAACTGCTCATGTTTCCTAAAATCTTTAATATATTTATATTCCAATTGCATTATATTGTTTCTATTATATTTTGCCAATTTTTCTGAAATCGGCGTTAAATTTGGTTGAAAACCCTGTACGTTATAAGCAAAAAACATGCAAGATTTTTTAAAATTTTTTAAATAAATCGCTATATCTCTATTAATATACGTGCTATTCTTACACAAAACAGTACACATATTGCACAATGTCTGTTTATTTATATTCGGTAGCGAAAGATCATTTCATGCATTTGATTTTACAGGGTGATCCCAAGTATTATTTTTTCTCTTTGATTTTTTGTTGGCCCCCTAATTGTCCCCCTTATCAAATCGACATTGCTAAATATGAGGTCATAACTGTTCTTTTTAATCCTGAAATTCAAGAAGAATCTGGCAAGTATATTTCTAAATATTTGGCAAAATGTCTAAAATTGAAAATTGCCGGTCATTAATGGCAATATAGTGTATATAAAATATTGTATAGCTGTAAAAAAAAAGTAAACACCCCTTACTAATTCTGCAAAATATCATCGTAGAAAACAGTTACTGCTATCACACGATTGGCAATAAAGTCTACTTTTAAATTATATATACAAAATTTGCTTAGGAACCACCTACATATTAAAACGAACCTTTGTTTTTTTCAAGAGCAGTACACAAAATGACGGCATAAATGAACTCTACACCCTTCATTTAGATTAAAAACATTTTTTATGCAATTCGTACGATAAGTTTCCGAAAAATTAATTATTTTAAAACGAGCGTATTTTAGGGACTGTATCCAAATTGATGTTCGGTGACCGATTGTTGAATCGGAGATCCTATTGACTCTTGATTAAGGCAACTTAAGCGCCACTCAAGCAGTCATTGAAGACTGCTAGATTACAGGATAGCACAAGAAATTTCAAAATATCTATTCACTTCTATCATAGATGGCCCCTTAATCCGTCATTTTGCCGTTTTTTAAGCATAATTTGAAAACTACTTGGAAGAAAAATGTGCCTTTATGGATTTCCATAAAGCAGGACTTAATAAATCTAAATCCATCAAAAAATTGT
The DNA here is from genome assembly GCA_963932465.1 of Maratus speciosus. Taxonomy (NCBI): domain Eukaryota; kingdom Metazoa; phylum Arthropoda; class Arachnida; order Araneae; family Salticidae; genus Maratus; species Maratus speciosus. The sequence goes on along the minus strand of OZ010797.1, from coordinate 493,168,444 downwards.
AAGTTGCAATTCATAATTTTTTCGAATATTAATTTCATAATTAATAATTCATATCATAAAATTATAAAAACTAAATATTCAACGTATTTACGTTTGGATATTTTAGTATTACTGCTACAAAAAAAAGCACATTAGGAGTATAATTTCAGGAGATATTAATAAAAATATGAAAATGTAATTTAACATTAGAAGCACTCAATTTTGAATGTTTATAATTAAAAAACTTATCATTCAAATGACATGAAATTGGGTGTCCAGGCATAGTTTGAACCGAAGATGTGAAATATCTTTTTAAAATAGGGTATTGCTATTGGAAAAAATTAAGTTTGGGTTCGTTTTAATATGTAGATGGCCCCCTAAGCAAATTTTGTATGAATCATTTAAAAGCAGACTTTATTTCCAATCGTTTGGTACCAGTAACTTCCTTTTATGATAATTTGTTGAGGAGTTAGTATGGGGTGTTTACATTTTTTCCCCCACGACTGTACATTATTTTAAAGCGCGGTGAAGGCAACCGCTTCTTCTAACAGCCATTTTTACATTAATCATAACTAAACTTGCTTGCATGCATGAGCTTACTATAAATCTATGTTTGGCGCGTTATCTTTGATTATGATTAATACTATAGTTTATTGAGGTATGGCATTTATATATACATAAATATGCGGCCATAATCCATGTACATTCGGCCAGGAAATTTGCTGTCTATTCTCCGTCTTATTACAAGACTTCCGTTTTAGTATTCCTCCGTTTTCAAGATGGGACTTTTCCGCTTTTCAAAACGGGAAATTTCCGTTTTTAAAAATAAATGTGATTCGTAGAGCATATATATGTAAAGTATTTTAATTATTAGCCTAACTAAAAAACATTAAAAAATTTCCCCCCTTTTAATTTCCCTATTCATCTCTTCAAATATCATTAAATTATTTTTCTTTTCAATAAGCAACATATTTTATTTTGGCATTGTGCCTGTACAGCCTTCCCTCTTAAAATCCCTTTTCAAAATTCTTCCCTTTTAATTTCTCTCTCGGAATATTCTAGAACATTCATTTCGCGCCAGTAGTATAACCTTGTCCCTACGTTTTCTCAATCCGCGTTTTCCTTTTTTGTCATTGGTTAGTTGCCTTTTCATATTGCAGATATTTGTATTCATACGCACTCACTATAAATCACTTCTGTCCTGATTCAGAAGAACTTCACTTAAGTGATTTTGTCTAATAAAACATAACTGCTGCATCGGAAGATGAAAGTCCATTCGAAATACAATATTTTGAAATTAACACTTTTCTATTAAAGTGCTCCATCCGCCTGAACGATGATCATGTAAATAAAGAAATTGTATTAGAACTATGTGGTATTTATTTATCCTGGAAAACTCCAAGGATTCTGCTGTTGCTGTGATTATTTGAGTTTTGCTCGGTACAGGCGAATGGAAGCGATTGGGATGGTTTTCAGTGAAAGATTATTTTTAACCGTTTATTGTCCCAAATTATGAATTCATGAAAATTTCATCTTCTAAAGCATTTTTCGTGAATTTTTGAAACTACAAGAGAAGATTTACACAACCATTTAATAAATTTTAGATGAATTTTGCCAATTAAAATCAATGAATTAGATCTGAATTTATAGGGATTTCGTGCAAAATTTATAACCCCACTCAAATCTTTTATTTAAAATATTTTTTTAGTACTTTGTAGAATTAGAAAATGTTCAAATATAATGGTCGTAAAACAGAAATATAGAAATATTTCCGAACTGAAACTCCCCACCCCCCAATCTTTCACCGCTAAGAAAACTGAAAATCTGCAAAGGCAAAAGGAATTCTTTAAAAAATACTCTTTTTTTTGTGCAACCAATAGTGCTTTTTGAACAAGATAAAGTAAAGTATCAATAACTCATTCTAAACTGTATTACTACGAATCGATGTATTAAATGAATTTTATAACAAGCTATTTTAATGGTACTCTAAAGTACCATCGGAACGTAAAGGGGTTAAAACTACGATATGCTGCTGTTGAATTATTTATGCGATCTGATTTTACAGATTAGTTCTTTAATCAGTGGATATCTGATTCATAATATGTGCCAGTACTGCTAATGAATAGTCAATATACCTTTCACTGACAAGTAATGGTACTTTAGAGAGTGTGTGATTGGCGCCGATGGGATACGAACCATGGATCTCATGATCAGGAGGCGAGAACGTTAGCGTCGAGCAAAAGCCCAAGCCAGTTACTCTAAGCTACTAACTCCTTTATACTGATCATGTGAGATGAGATCGGTACAGTACTATAGTCTGTGGTGGCGAATTTCGATTTTTATAACTTCTTCAATTCGTCTCATCAACCTAAGTAATTTGCTACCTCGCATATCGTAATAATGACAGGGGCCGGGTCAAAGTTAAAAAATTTGCATAATGCGAGCTGCCCAAAATAAAACAGTAGCAGAAAATTCCTTCGCATGCAATCGTACGCAGACGTTCCGCAGTTACGAAGTGACTGAAAAACTGACAAAAGAACCGACAATGTGTGGTTACAAAGATTTTTGCCCGCAATTCGGGGGAAAATATTGTCAGGATGAACAAAAGTAGACCATTGTTGGCAGTAGGCTACTTTTTAAAATTCAAATTTCTTGACTGGCACCACTTTTTTGAAATAGTAAAATTAGCCTTATTTAATGACATATTGTTAAGGAGAAAACAAGGGGAATTTTACCATTTCAGGAAAGTGGTGCCAATCAAGAAATCTAAATTTAAAAAAAAGTAGCCCACTGGCAAAACTGAACTAGACGAGGAGATCATAACTTACGAAAATCTATGTCAAGTAGCATACGAATATTTTATCTGCAATTACAAATTCTTATAATAACAGCAATAATATAACCTTATAGTAGTTATTGGCAATGTATGGCACTGTAGAAAGAATTAGTAAACTTAAATCACACTTATTTCTTTTAAGACATCTGTTTTTCAATGAACGAAATTTTGAACTTTGACCAGGCCCCTGTTGTTATAAAAATTCCATAGCCGATATGCGAGGCATAAAATTGCTAAGCTCAATGAGACAAATCGAAAGAGCTATAAAAATCGAAATTCGCCGCCTCAGACTATAGTACATTTACGTGTGAGATGGAGATTCTTTGCTCTTCGATTACCGTTGCAATCTTACACACACACACACACACACACACACACACACACACATATATATATATATATAATCTAATTAATAATTGTATATACGAATATATATTTACACGGAATAGATGTTTGTATTAAATACACTGTCAGAAGAATTTGTCTTTATACACTACATAATTCGTCATTTTTAAACAAATAATTTCCGTTCTCCTAGAAAACATGCTTTTTTCGAAAATTCTTCCCGGAAATCTAAAAAAGATGGAAAAATTCCTTTTAAATCCTTGCACGCATGCGTATTGGATGTATTAATACCAAAGTTCGAATGTATATTTTAAATGAAAAACCGAAAATTTTATAAAATATAATTTCTAATTTATTTAAAATCAAACAAAACTAGTATGTTGTGGCCATCACAAACCTTTCTTCAATATAAATTACGTCAATTAAATCATTTAAATAGTACAAGAAATTACGTCAATTTAGCACCAATTCATATCAAAGCGTATATGAATTTGAAGTCTGATAAAAAAAATTCGTGCCTTAGTTCTTGGGATAGAGGTATAGCGGAAATTCTGAAAAATGTAGCATAGCAGCGCCACCTGTTTAGTGATTTACACGAATACATAAACAGCAATAATTGATATCCAGGTATAACTGTATAAAATGCCAATTCATGTCAAGGACTAACTGATTCTAAAGTTTGACGAAAATTCGTGCATTAGTGCTTGAATTACACCTATAGTGGAAATTCTGAAAAATACAGCATAGCAGCGCCACTTGTTGAGCGATTTACATCAAAATGTACAAAACTTCAATTCATGTCAAGGACTAACTAAACTGAAGTTTGATGAAAATCCGTGCATTAGTTCTTGAGATAGAGCTTTTGCGGAAATCCTGCAAAATGCTACATAGCAGCGCCATCTGCAGAGCGATTTACACCAAAAACTAGTCAGCACCAATTTATATCAGGGACTAACTGAATATAAATTTTTATTAAATTCCGTGCATTAGTTCTTGAGATAGAGCGCCCACAAAATTTGTGTCACATACAGACAGACAGACAGACTCACAAACAGACATTTTGTAAAAACATGTTTTTCGGAATCTCTGACCCCTAACACGTATAAATCCGTCGAAAACCGAAAGTCGAAAATTTTTACGAATCCAATATTTTCTTCTTGTAAAGATAGAAGAAAGAAAAAATAATGCTTTCGAATTTAATAAAGTAGCAATTTTGTCATTCATTTAAACTTCTCTATGCTTGATACACGATCTTTCTTTCTTGTTTTCTTTCTCTTTCTTAATTTCTTTTTGTTTAACAATTATCTCCCCCATTTTAAAACTTTCCGACAAAGTTGAAAAGTGTTTATGATTTCGGTTTGTCTGTCCGTCTGTCCGTCGTTCCGACTGACTGTACACGCTCTAACTCGCGTAAATAAACTCGGATTTTCATGTAATTGATATATGTTAATGGGGTTGACCATGCCATGTTCGATATTGAATATAAAGTGTATAGCATTCATAGTTCATTTACAGGGGCACTCAAATGAATTCAATTATGATGATCGATGGGGAAAAATTGTTTGCAGCGTATTTTAATGCATTATGTTACTTCAAATGTATTGAAATTACTTTAACCTCTTCAGTTTCGAACCTAAAATAACAATACAAATGCTTATTCATTGTGTTTTTTTTTCCAAACAGAATGACATAAAAAATATCTTTTCTGAAATGGATCCTTTAGGCGCTTAGTAATTTAGGTTCAAAAATAGGGATCTAAAACCACAAAACCCCTTTAAACATCCATTTAATAACCATTAACCTAAACTAGGACTTCCCTCAGAGGGATTAGTCTGAGAGATATTTCAAAGAACATAGATTTAATAATAACGTGTGGAAGCAAAGAAAATGAGATGTTATCTTTAATTGTCCATATACTGTGATAAATGGAAATGATGAAAATAAATGAATCGTAGAATTACAAAACCTTATATATAAATTCGTATACACTGTTTAATAAAGTGGGAAAGCAAACCATGCAAGACAGCCATGCATGGATATACAATTGAAAGTACGCAATATATTGAAAGTAAAATCGAAAATGGAACTCTAAATTATCTTATATCGGAATTTTAACTGTATAAAATGCTGTCAAGAGCATAATCAGACGCTTCGCACTAATTTGAGTAACTTTAAATGACAAATATATGAAGTTTGAAAAGAATGGACTATACTTTATATGGTGTGTGCTTCCCCGGGATAGTTAATATTGTACAATATCTGTTTTCCACGGATGCAATGAGGTTGTCGATAAGAATTAAGGAATTCTCTCTTCAAAATCTGATATAGTATCAAAGTACCGAACACATCAACAGTGGCATACAATACGTCGATAGAGTGTGTTTTAGATATTCTCGATTGGATTTAAATGATGAGTATATGCTGTCCACTACATAAGCTGTATTGTTTTGTTTTCAAACATATTCTGCACAAGTTGAGCTGTATTTAGCACGTATTAAATAAAAGAAATCGGCAATGATTGCAGCATAAAGTATGACACAAGATCTGAATATATCGTCTGTCAAAGTGTCATTTGAAGAAATTTACAAATCCATACATATTTTTTCAGCGAATCATGCAAGCTAAAATACGCCAATATGAATCCGATTATGAAATTTTACCAGAATAAGTTAATATATAAAAAATCTACTAATGACAATTGAGAATATGACCTTATGGTAAAATGCCTAAAAAAATGAATCAGAAAAAAAATTCATATCAAATATGAAACGACAGCATTATGAAATATTTAAAGTTTCTATACCTAATAATTCTAAATTAATGGTAATTGAGAACGCTTTCCGTTCATTTTATCTTTTTAAATTTTCAATTTTTTAGAAACCATTCATAAAAAAAAAATTATATTTTAGAACTAACCCGAAGCAAAATTTCATGTTTTTGGTCTCAGCAGTAACACATGAACAGAAAAAATTCGAAACTTTTTTGTTTCTGTAGTGTTTTATGTAGCGACATTTTTAGAAATTGTTCTATTGCGAGAATTTACGTCATGATAAATACAGCCATGTCAATTTTCATGTTTATATTCCTAACAATTTCATGTACTTCGTTACTTAGATCATCTTTAGATCTTTTTCCGTTTTGTTTAGTCTTTCAGTTTTTTAGAATTCGTTCTACAACGAGCATTTACATCTTAGAAATTACTGTCATGCCAAAGTTCTAGTTTCTAATCCCAACAGTATCCCAGAATTTTCAGTATTCCAAATAAGTCATAATTTAGAACCATTCTAGAAATTTTTACGTTTATCTGTCAAATTGAATTTTCGAACCTTTTCACAACGAGTATTTACATCTTAAAAGTAACCACCACACCGAATTTAAATTTCTATTTCAATATCACAGAAATCGCAATTTTAGAACTTTTTTGCTCCTGCAGCGAGGTAGGTTGTTGCACTGACATAAAATATAGACTTTTTTCGGAGCAAATATAGCCACGAACATTTTTTTAGGTTGGCTATGTAGTTTGAGAGATAACACCTCACAAACGTACAAACATTAATAATATCATACATTTTATAATATCATAACGCTTTATATTATTAGCATAGATGTACAGATATAGAAGCCATTTATCTGTTACAAACTAAAGTGCCCGACGTTGCCTAGAATTTGAAGAATGTTTCTTCTAAAAAATCAATTTTAAAATTTAACATACAACATAAAACAAACATAAAAAAGCAGTCGAAGTGTTGTACACATGAATCAAATGGAAACACAATACAAAAATGTATAAATGTATATAACAGACGCAAAATAATACAGCTATAAATGAACTTATTTCAATATATCATTGGAGCAATAATGTTAAAATACGCCAATATTTCCATAATCGGGTTTTTATCATGCTTCAATACGTTTTTTCACACTCATATGACGTTATACTATATCCACCATGTCCTTTATATTTCCAATACGACGTAATATTTTCCTTTTTCCCGTGCAAACCTTGAAATAGAAAAGTTATGAAGTTATATTCACTTTCATTTAAATTCGTCAAACTATTTATTTCATTTTCATTTTTCACACGAATATCTTGCAATAGAAAAGTTATGGCTTTAATATTCACCTTTTTTTAAATTCGGCAAATTATTTATTTTTCATTTTTCACGTGGAAATCTTGCAGTAGAAAATTAATTGTTGTAGTAAGAATTTTATTGTGTATTTTAATTGTTGGCAACTGCTATAACGAAAAATGTTTAAATTTGATAAGAAATTGCTGTTAAAATGGTGGTTTTTTATTAATTAAAAATTAACTAAAATTTATTTCGATTCCGGATTACTTTAGTTGCCTCGGCCGTGTTTACACATGTACGCATCTTTTCACAATTCTGGCTTCCAAACTGTGGATTTGTATAGAATTTCAAACAGACAGATAGACAAATTTTCATTTTTATATAGTAGCTTATATACAAACATAAATAACTTATCTAATACGTGTTAGCAGATGCATTTATATATATATATATAAACCAGTATAATACTTATTCTGTTTTATTTTCATAGTCATTTATATGATTTGACAAAAAATCTCACTTTCTTAAGACCGAATGTCGTGCTTTTTTACAAAAATGCCAAAATCCATATAACAGCAAAGTACCATAAAAAGCATTAATGCATGGTAATAAGGTGCGACAGAGAATGCGACAGAGGATGCGACATTTACGATCAACCATTCTGGGCATTCAATCTTATAGTTTGGAGATAGATTTTTGGTCGACGGGATAACTATGTAGTGCAAATACTGTACTGCAATGTAACTTAATCTTCTATATTCTACTATTTTAAGATTTTTAAATCTAAACATCGCACATTTCAATTTTTATACCGTCGTATTGGGGAGAAAAGGTACTTTTAAATGCAATTTCATTGAAAACTGCATCTCAATTTATTTTTGAAACATTAATTTTTTGTAGTTTTTAGCGCCATTTGCTTAATTTTAGCAACTCAAGTACTCCATTTCTGTAGAAAGTAGGGGGGAAATAGTTGCAAAATAGTAATTATACCTTTTTGTTGCCTTTTTCCTTTAACAACTTTAAAAATATATAATTAAAATACGTGCTATTTTGAAAAAATATAAATAAACGATTTCTGATAAAATGTAGAGCTATTATAGACGACATCTCTTTTCTTGAATTTGTGTATTATTCAGCGATATCCTCAGCGATAGTCCTAAGCGTAATTTACTGTAGAAGTTCTTTAAGATTGGATCGTAAATGAAAAATTTTTCAGCGGATACGGACGACGTCATTCTATACAAAATAAAAGCGTGTGTTTTAAGTCTTAAAACTGAAATATGTTTTGTACTACCTATATTTATATATTTTGTTTGTCATCGGAGGTGACACTAAATTCTGAAAAAACAGACTTCCCGTTTTCCAGTTTTTATTCAAATTTTGTGCAATTTCGGCCTCAAAAAGTGAGATTTTTTGCAAAAAGATATAAATAGCTATGAAAACAAACTTGATGAACGTTTATGGTTATTTTTACAAGTAAATATGGCACAGATGTCATAAACGCACAGAGGTACCAAATTGGCGTCAAAGTGGCGTTACTTTGCCTGACATGGTAACCAGTGTGCGGCTCGTAACTGTCATATTTTGGGGCATTAAATGCATGTCGGGCAGTATTATTCTTTTCTTACCATTATTTTTTTAAAAGAAATCATTACCTTGTTTAATGGTCGAATATTCCGCCGACAAATATGACAAAGATTTCTTTTAAAACAATAGTGGTAAGAGAAGAATAAATTTGGTATCTATGGATTTAGTGCCCCCCAAAATGCCAGTCACGAGCCACCACTGATGTAACCATATATAACGTTATTATATTTTTTTCTATAATTATATCATTTATTGATTGTTATTTCCTTTTAAAAATAATAAAAAATGTCTTATTTATCACTTTATTTTGTTTTCTTGTTTTCTTGTGTTTTCTTGTTCTCTTGTGTTTTTTGTTGTGTTATATTGAAATAAAAAATAACGTGCAATTATAACACGTTATATGTAACTGGTATTCGAAAACGACGTTTTCGCCTAACTGGCATAAAACATCACGCCAAACCCGGTGCGTATATGACACCTGTGACATAAATATAAACATTTTATTTATATATATAATATCATTGCTTTGTATATAAAAATAGTTAAGTGGTTTGTTTACACAAAATAAATTTTATAAATCTTTAAAAAATTGCTTGAGTATATGAAACAATGAATAAGCTGAACGAAAATACGCATAAAAATCTTATTCGACTCGCCAAACACATTTTCTCTACCTCGCAAAGGCCCTTATATAGGAAAAGTACCAATTTCATTTTTAAAGACTCAAAAGAAATTAATATAAATGGAAATTTTTTTTTTAATCATACTTTCATTAAAATTCACAAAAATTTAGAAAATATATATGTTTTTAAATGCACTAAATAGTAGAAAAGTCTTGAAAAAAAACCCTTAAATGCACGGAGTTTAAATTTAACTCGGTAAGTTCAATTATGGAAGATAAAAGGATTTAAATGGGAATTTTGCCAAATTAGTCAGTTATCTCCAAGTTGGATTCATATATAAAAACTTTCTTGTTGCCAAATTAAGCGATATTTCGCCACGTTGGCCAAAGTTTGGCGATATCGTGGTAACCCTGTCATTAGTACTTTTCAACAAATACTCAAGTTGAAGCTAATGCTGATTTCTCTATAGAATATCGAACGTAACAATTTATCCCCCCCCCCCTCCTAACGTTGTCCCCTTAGGGATCTAATTTTAAAAAACCGATGTCCAATTCATGTATTGCCCTCAGGAATGCATAGATATTCCAAATTTCAAAACTCTATGTCAGCAGGAAGTGGGTGAAAAATGAATCATAAAATTTGAGTGCCACAGACAAATATAATTGTGAGTTGAAAGAAAGCATGTAAAAAACAAGTGAATAACTGTGATCACACATCGCACAAAGGGTTTCGTTTAATATTCCTTTCAAAACACTTTATCCTTTTGAAAAATCTGTTAGTTCCACATTTCGCAACCAGGGGCGCACTCTATTCTAAATAAACCCCTATCCGAACGGAACTCCGTTTTATATACTATCTGTAGATATATTAGTCGAGGGGATTGGGCCGATAGCACCCGAGATAAGTAGGTGCCCCTGGCGGTAAAAAAGTGGAACTAAAATATGTAAGGCTATGATTTTTAATATGAAAAAATGGTCAAATGTGTGTCGGCAAAAGTTGGAAAAGTGCTTCCCTGGTGAAAAGGGCGGAGGATAGAAAAATTGCTTAAAATACACAAGTTAGAGCCCGGAGGAGTAAATAATATGACTTTTTGAAATTTTTATGATTTACCGTGTGGTTTGAGGTATTCAGCTATATCTATGCAAAATTTCATGTCTCCAACTTAATTAGGGGCTCTCTTAGAAAGAATTGCTTAAAATACATATGTGGTAGCTCAAAGGGTTAAACGTAAGACTTTCTCAAGATTTTATAATTTCTCGCCTGGCCTCAGGTGTTCTCCTATAAGTATGCAAAATTTCAAATCTCCAATTTAATCAGGGGTTCAGTTAGAAAGAATTGCTTAGGTGCATTCAGTAGGTGACACTCATAGATACATTTTGGTGCAATCAGAAACGAAATCAGACAATTATTTTCCGAGTTATGCTTGACGAAATGTTTTTATTAGGCTTTTTTTTTAAAGTAGGACATGGCGTTAATATCCATCGTAGCTGTTATGTGACCAGACAATAATATTGCGCTGAGTATTAGCCTTCGCTTCGCTCAGACAATTAACGCAATCACACATTTAAGAGCTTTAAACAAGTAAATAATCTACAAACACTCAAAATTTTTTATTGAAAAAGATTTAAGGGAAAAACTTATGAAAATTCCTCTACTGTCTTTCGGGAATTTTTAGGCGCTTTGCAAACTCAGATGAAAATAACACTTATTACTTTCTTCTATCTTTACAAGAAGAAAGTATTGGTTTCATGAAAATTTTCGAATTCCAGTTTTTGACGGATTTACACGTTTTATGGGTCAGAGATTCCAAAAAACATGTTTTTACAAAATGTCTGTCTGTGACACAAATTTTGTGGGCGCTCTATCTCCAGAACTAATGCACGGAATTTAATAAAAATTTATATTCAAGTAGTACCTGATATAGATTGGTGCTGATTAGTTTTTGGTGTAAATTGCCCTGCAGGTGGCGCTGCTATGTAGCATTTTGCAGGATTTCCACAAAAGCTCTATCTCAAGAACTAAAGCACGGATGTTTATAAAACTTCAGATTCCGTTAGTCCTTGGCATGAATGGATGCTGTTTACGTTTTGGTGTAAATCGCCTACCAGGTGGCGCTGCTATACTGCATTTTGCAGGATTTACACTATTTTCGCAGTAGCTGTATCTCAAGAACTAATGCACACATTTCCATTAAACTTCGGATTTAGTTAGTCCTTCATATGAAATGATGCTGACTGCGTGTTGGTGTAAATCGCCCAATAGGTGGCACTGCTGTACTGCATTTTGAGCTATTTCCTCAATAGCTCTATCTCAAGAACTAATACACGAATTTCCATCAAACTTCAGATTTAAGTATAACTAATTAATATTGCTGCTGATTATGTGTTGTTGCAAATCGCTCGACAGGTGGCGCTTCTGTGCTGCTTTTGTCATGATTTTCGCAATACCTCTATCTCAAGAACTAATGCACGAATTTTCCTCAAACTTCATATTCAGTTAGACGTCGACATAAGTTGGTGATAATTAGGTTCTGGTGCAAATAACCCAATAGGTGGCGCTGCTATGCTGCATTTTGGTGGATTTACACGATTTCAGTGACAGTCATATCTCGAGAACTAATGCACGGAATTTTATATTTTTTGAATTCTCATGATGAACACAGATTGCCATTTAATTTGGCACTGAGATAGTGAATTTTGAAGTATTGACATGTATGAGATAGAAGAAAGTTTTGTGATGGCCACAACATACTAGTTTTATAAGGGAATCGGCTTAGATGCTTGCCATTTATTCGTTTGCCTTGAACCCAAAAAACATTCAGCTATTAAGAAGTGATGCGAAAATGTAAAAAAAAATCGGACATTTTAGTTTTTATAAGGAAAAGAAATGGGGATCGAGGGACCGAACAAGATAAATCACTGGATTTCACTACAAAATGATTTTTATAGGAAAGGGCATTCATAGCCTTTATTGTTCATTTACAGGGACACGCAAAGGAAATTTATTACACTACTGTCCTTGAGCAATTATTTCTGGAGGTGCGTTTTCCAATTCAGTGTGCGCTACGCTTTTAAAATTAACTCATTTTTTGCATGTTACTCGTTGTGTATGTTTTTAACTGTGGTATGTATTTCCTAACTGAACTAAATTTTTGTATGCATGTAGTTTATACCGGGTGTCCTAAAAAGGACTGCCTGATTTTAAAATTCAATAACTTACAAACGGTGACAGATATTTAAAAAATTCTTGCAGGAGGGTTATGCAAAAGGTTAAAAGTTTTTTTAGATTGATTTTCGATTTTAGTTCGAATTACAAACAATAGATGGCGCTGTAAGCAATAGGTGTTAAATGCAGGCTCAATTTTTGGCCTATCTCTTCTTCCATGCTGAAAAAGGAGATTAAAATGTATTGAGTGCGTCCTGAAGTACCAAAAATCGAGCCGGAATTTAGCGTCTATTCATCGCAGCGCCATCTATTGCTTGTAAATCGAACTAAAATAAAAAAATCCCTGCCGGCTCGGGCCTACAGGCGGAGGTAGTTTTCGAAGTTAAGTACTAAATTCACCAACAAAACTTAAATCAAGATTAAAGATAAACCCAGTTCCTTCGCTAAGAATGAGCTCTAGGGAGCTAAACATTTTGTGAAAATTCTAATATACACGCACGCATGTATATGGAATAGGTTTAAAAATGGCTAAATCAAATTCAGAGAACCTCAAAGTGTTAAAATATGTTAATATTTCCATACTCGGGTTTTTATCATGTTTTAATACGTTTCTTCAAACTCAATGACGTTACATATTCACCTGCTGTGGTCCATTACATTTTCAATATGACGCAATATTTTGTTGTTTTTTTTAATTCGTCAAACTATTTATTTAATTTTGAATTTTCATGCAGAAATCTTGCTCTAGAAAACTTATGACGTAATATTCAATTTGTTTTCAATTCGTCAAACTGTTTATTTCATTTTGAATTTTCATGCAGAAATCTTGCTATAGAAAACTTATGACGTAATATCCAATTTGTTTTCAATTCGTCAAACTGTTTATCTAATTTAATTTTTCACGTGAAAACATTACGAGCCGTTAATTCCCAAATTGGCTCAACCGAGCCCAGCAATCTGATTGGCTAAAACTGATATTTATATAGTAGATAATTATATTTATTTTCTTATGAAGTAGTGTAATGTAAAATAGAATGCAATTATAATGACTTAAATTGATTTATTTTGTTAAATTTGATCAAAATCACAGTAAAGTAATCCAAAATATTAATATTAACAAAAAATCAGATTGCTGAGATCGCATGAGCCAATTTGGGAATTAACGGCTCGTGAAAACATTGCATTAGAAAAACAATTGTTGTGGTGAGCATTTTATTGCTTTTTTTTAATTGTTGGCAACAGCTATAACGAAAAATATTTATTTTTTCCTGCCATTGTTGTGTAAAAGCTGGTTTTATCAGAATCATGTTAAGACGGTATTTAAAATTTTAAACCTTCCCCATTCCCATTCCCTTGGACCGATTTTGCTCATTTTCAATCCCCGCCGAGAAATTAGCCATCTTAAAGTTGTTGGCGAGTTTGAAGACGTTCCGTGCATAATTGCGACTTTTATCGTGCGGACAAAATTTAGTACATACATACATATATATATATATATATATATATATATAAACTTTTTAGGTGGGGGTGGTTTTGGGTTCCTGGGGTCATGTAATGAAAAGTTATGAAGGAATTTTTCAAAAGTCGCACCATGGTAACGACTGCAATAGGTAGTATTTCTTACGAAATCTACCTAAAATCACTGTAAAAAACTTTTGACCTCATGCATAACCCTCCTGCAAGAATTTTTTAAATATCTGTCACCGTTAGCAAGTTATTGAATTTTAAAATCAGTCAGTATTTGTAGGGCACCCGGTAGATACAAATCTATATATCATATACAGGGCTGCTCAAAGAATTGGGATAATTTTCCTACTGTAGATGGAAATTGCTGAAATTTTGTTTTCAAATGCGTTATGTGTTTCCATACGGTTGAATTAGACGTAATATTTTAACTTATTAAACAGAGCACTTTTGTTACGCTATTCGGAATGTATTGATGATTGTTTCATAATCCAGACTTGACGCGTGATTTTTCTTTCTTGTTTTATAATTTAATTTAATTCTATTTTTTATTTTTATAAATATTTCGTAAATAGTTATTCCGTGATACATTATTTTTCAGACATTAGACAAAATGAAGGAGTCCTTTCTTTCCACAAAGTCAAAAATTACGACAGACGCAGATGACCTCTGCCGAAATTCTCGCCGACCTTTTAGACAGGTGATCATGGAGCAACACGCCAAAGACCCGACGTACACGAATACAGATATGCAAGGAGAATTGACAGGCTTGATGGTAGCTGTACGTTTGTCCACGTTTTACAAATGCGGACTCTATATCTATATCTTACCTCTCTCTCCCTTTCTTTACAAAAATAATCTTTTTATCTCTTTCCAACATAGTTGAAAACTCTTTTTGAAATGTGTTTGTCTGTCTATGTGCCTGTCTGTCTTTCTGGGCACTACCTCGCGTAAATGTACTCGGATTATCATGTAATTGATATACGTTATTGATATAAATCATGCCATATTCGGTATTGAAAATGAAGTGTGTACCATTCACAGTTCATTTAAAGAGGCACTCAAAAGTATTTCGTTACATTATGGTCTATGGGGGAAAATCATTTTCGATGTACTTTAAACATAATGAAATTTATATACACTATTGAGATGAGCTAGAAGATTATCACGAAAGAATATGTTTTTGTTTTTATATAATAGGAGGGGATGCTGGGCAGATTTCTACACATAATTAATACCTATCTAAAATACACAATAATATTTATTGTCTAAACCAATCCAACCTCGCAATCAAATAAAGCTTGGTATATATTAAATATACCATAAAATTCTCATTACAAAGTGATAGTAAAAAAATCATAAAATTCTAGTGAAAGAACATCGCGAATCATTACTCAAAATTAAAATACATTCGCGTACAGAAGATTAATTATTAAATTAATTAATTAATAATACAAAAGAATAAGCTTGCGTTGTGAATATTTACATGGGCCCTTCCACCTATGAATAATGCCCCCAAAAGTCTAAAGGGAAAATGACACACATAAAATTTTATCACTAAAATAAACAGAGATTTAATTCTGGACTAAATAATTTTTATTTACATTAAATTAAACATAAAATTATTTACAAACAGAAAGATTTTACTAAAAGAATATAAGCAGAATTTAAGACTGCTATTCATTGTTTTTGCTTATACAAGAATTTGAAACTCTAGTTTATTAATTTACCTTATTTTTCTCATTAAAAAAATAATGAATAATATTACTCATTTTAATTACATTATTTGATAACCTCATTTGCATTTTGTTTGGATCTCAATCTCACCACACTACCGTTATTAAATCAATATATAGAGAAACAGATAAAGGGTAATAAAATTGTGGTTTCAGAAAATTAGAAGAGTACCTTGATTTAGATGATACAGTTCCATTCAAACATCCGGATACCAGAGTAATCGATGCATACGGCAACAGATCTCCAAATTTGACGAGACGTCCACTCGAATTTGCGGCAACAAGAAGGCCTTTACACGGCATCTCCGAAAGGGAATGCGGTGACATTCATCTTCATACAGGTTGGCGCATAGGAGTTATCTCATCTATGTTGGATCCATCATCCATTTTTATTCGTAGCTCCACTACTGCTATTAGGCTGTTGGTTACATCTTTAAATATTTTTATTAGACTGACTTCTTACCAAATTTTTTCTTCCAAAAATCATACCTTGCTGATAAGCGGACCAATTTTAAGATCCACTCCTTATTGGCTGTATGATGATCTTGTATGGTGCTTTGCTCGACCAATAAAATTCGAGCCACGCATATGATTATTTTAAATTATATCTCCTCCTTTGGTCCAAGGTACAGAACCATAAAACCTAGGTGGTCCTTTAATCATAAACTCATGTTTACACTTTTATATCTTTACGATATCCTGTAATAAATCGCCCATTATTCTCGTAGTCATGCTACGACGTCAGCACGTCTAGCTAGCACTTCTCTTTTGTTAGCTCTTGGGATCCAAACTCACATACACGAAATCTTACATGTATTTAAATATAAAACAATTAAAAAATACATTTTTTAATATTTATAATTAAATCAATATATTTTTTTAGGAATCTCCATTCCTATATTACCATTATATATAATTATTGCAATTGTAATTTCATAACTATATTTTATAAAAATATATTTGTAAATTAATATAATAAAACTACGCAAAATGTTATGTTTCTACCCGAAACGATGCAGGAACTGACTATTGAATAGTGTGCCAGCAGTGTAGCACTTACAATACACGTACAGGGGAACCCAAAAGTATTTTGTTATATTATGATCTATGAAAAAAAAATGCGACGTATTTTAATGATGTTACTGTGTTACAAACGTAATAGACCGAGAGCCGGCAGCACATGCAATCACCTCATCGAGTTCACGGATGAAATTCTAGGATTAGTTAAATCTCGATTCGCATATTTAAACACAATCGGTCTGCCAAGTCATGCCTTGGTGGAAAACGCCGGAAAACCCGATTTTAGCGGCTGACTCGTAGGTTTACCATTGTGTTTTCCTGCACCCAAAGGTATAAAAACATGGAGGACAGGGAGCTGGAAAACACAATAGTAAACCTACGAGTCAGCCGCTGAAATCGGGTTTTCAGGTGTTTTCCACCAAGACATGACTTGGCAGACCGATTGTGTTTAAATATGCGAATCGAGATTTAACTAATCCTAGAATTTCATCGGAACTTGATGAGGTGATTGTTTGTTTTGACGGCTCCCAGTCCATAATGAATTGCATATGGATTTCTGAGGTGCACAAATGCATACTTATTGAAGAATGTGGGGTGCTTAGCATTTCATTTACAGGGTCACACAAAAGAGTTCGGTTGTAGAATGGTTAGAAGGAAAAACTGTTCGTAGAGTATTTCAATTATGTTGTACTATTACAAACATGATGGAATTGATATATATTACTGAAGTTTACTATAAGATGCTTGCAGTAGAATATCATGTACATCGCATTTAAAATTCATTTACAGGCACACATAAAAGATTTAGGATACAATTCCGTTTGCGAAGGGTTGTTTTTAAGGGATGATTGCTGAAAGCGCTAATTTTTTAACTAAATTTTTGAACACTACGTGGAATGTACCAATTCTACAGACTTTATACATTGCCACACAAAAGAATTCGTAAACATTATTGAGAATGAGCGTAAATTGCTCAAATCCGAAAATACTTGTATGGAAATCTGGAAACATTTACTTGAGTTAGAGCTCAGAGAGACGACAGGGAAACAATCAGATTTCATAAACACGTTTCAACAATGCTGAAAAGTATTAAGAAGCAGTGGCGCCGACTTATATGGGCCCGTGGGGCCCGATCCCACCGAGTAATTTGCCATCCTAGCATGCCCAATTTTGTTGTTCTAGTTCATTACTTTTTTCGTTATTTTTTAATTATTTTCCACCCCAATACAAAATTTATTTTACCGTTTACCAGTGTATATAAGTCAGTTACCATCTTTTAATGCTCTGACTCCTAACCCTAACTAGCACGCATAAATCAGTTAAATGTTTTGCTCTATATTTGTCTTTAATAGATTTTAATTCGTAATCATATTCGTGGTATGACAATACATAGTAAAAATTGGTGTTTTTATGAGGAGAAATCCATGAAAATATAATTTAATAAAATTAAAATTTTATACAGTAGAACTTCGATTATTCGAAGTAATTATGACCGACCCTCTTTCGGAAAATCAAAATTATCGGATAATCCGGAATGCTTCAAATTTAAGATTAAGAACAAATATATGCGCTATTTCTTATTATGATAACGAGTGTTTAATAAAAATAAAGCAACAGCAAAATAGAGACGAGAATAAATTACCTGAATTTTAATTTTGAAATTAAGTACCTTCTACATAACAAACAAAAGAAACGCCTGCTAGACCACATTCACACATTCCGGTTCATCCTTCTCTTACTGTGCTCTAGTCCACTTCGCAGCTTACGGGAGCGCAAGTTAAATTCAAAGGAATTTTAAGAAAGGGGGTCAAAATATTTATCTGTACTATTGGTTCGGAAAGGACCGCTTGCACACAAGAAATTTGACAGAAAAAAAAGCTTTAAAAACGAATTTTGCACAGAAGGAATATGATAGTAAAAAAAAAAAAATAAATAAAAGCATTAAAAATGGATTTCGGTTAAAAGTGTTTCGGATAAAAGAGGTTCTACTATACTTCACTTTAAAATATGATAAATTGAGTTTGAATTATTGTTTTTTTCCAATCAGTCCATCCTCCAAAATGTTGGATGATAAAAGATGAGACTTAACGTGTTACAATAATAATCACATTAAATCATAAAATAAAGATAAGGTAAATCTGCTTACCTTTTGCTTCATGATCGTCCACGGTAAAACGAAATTTTCTTCAACATATCCAATGGGTTCATGTATATATCCATTTGATATCCAAAACACCTTTAGATGTTTATCCTGTAAAAAAAAAAAAAAATGTTTTTTTTTTTTTATTATTATGTATATTTTTTACGCTTAATGTATTCCACGAATTTGCTGAATTTTAGTTTAATATGCTATATTTTATATATCTTTAAAATTACAAACTGGAGGTACATTTTTGCTCCTATCTGATTACATTTCTATATACACACTGAAAAAATTATAATATACAAAAACATTATTGATTCTTGACTAATTACATAAATAAAAATTCTAGATTATATTTATTAATAAAACACTAAATATCATTCGAAGTCTTAAATTATTAATATAGTTCTTTCAGCGTGTCAAAATTGCAGCTTTTTAATCTAAATGTTTACCAGTTTTTGATTGACACATTAGATGAACAAGGAAGTCATTTTCTATTTTCCTAATATGATGGGTGAAAGAATAATCAAGTCTTATTTACGACAGGCTTTAAGTGTTTTTTTTTTTTTTTTTTTTTTTTTTTTTTGAAAAACAGTTTATCTTGATTTATAATGAGTTCATCTAATTCTGAAAGAGATTAGTATTTCCAACACAAAAGCCAAAAAAGAAAATCTGACACTGCCATTTTATCAAAAAATTTTTCAGCCCTCCCAATCTATATTATAAAGGACAAACATGTCTGTGCGTAACGCATACGTCATTTTGCGAATGGCAACACTTTGAAATTTGAAATGAAATTTCGCTTTTGCAATTTTGACTACTGTCAATTTTTTAACTTCTAAACATCGCACATTTTCAATTTTTACACCTTTGTACAGAAAAAAAATGCGTCTTTAAATGCAATTTGTTTGAAAGCTGTATCTCAATTTGTTTTTGAGATATTAATTTTTTTGTAATTTGTAATACAAATTTTGTAATCGTGGCAACTGAAGTACTCCATTTATATTAAAAGTAAAGGGAAAATAGTCATTGTTTATTATTTTTATTGATCATATCCTTATTGATGCCATTTGCACATTACAAATAAAAGTATCTTTTTTATAATTTTTGAACAGAAAATGACGTCAAACATTAAAAAAAAGGGCGCATTCTGCTTCATAAATCAGTTTCATTTCAAAATTTTTACATTACAGTGATACCGAGTTTGAGACGCTAGGCAAAATGATTCAGTGAGTAAAAATTATGTCATATTTAAAACAAAACGATCATTTTTTTGATAAAACTAAATATTTGACCAATATTAAATGGCCAATACTATGACAACTAAAGGCAAATTTCTGATTTTTTTATTCGCGGATACTGAGATTAGAACTTAAAGTTTGTGCGAATGCTCACAGGAAAAGTTGTATCGGACAAACGTGACTTTAAGTTTGGAAATACTTTCATTAATAATCTATCGCGCGTTAAAATACTTTCAAATTGTGAATTTGAGTGGTGCGTATGTAAATTATGAGAATGTGAAAATAACGTACAGTTTAGATTTTATTAGGAAAAAAATTATGATCTGACAAACCAAAATCATTTTTACTGATTTTTCATCCTGTAAAAACAGAAGAGCCTCAATCGATAACTTCATCATAATTTCTCATCTAGATTACGTATTCTAATATAGTTTAATTTCTCAATAATTTAAGCAGTTGAAGTTTGTGGAAATAATATTTTGGTGATTTCAGGTTAAAAATATTATTTGTTTTAAGATTTAGATAACAATTGTAGGATGAATTTTTTATTGTAATTATTTTTGTAGGTTTATTATAAATTCGATCTGACAGTTTCTTTTTAACATTTTAGTTCGCTGAATTTCGACGGGTTCCAACTCGTATTTTTAAAAATTTGGCGCTAGAATGTACTGTAAGAAGTAAACGGATATTGTTGTACAAATTGAATAAAATATTACATACAGTTCCTATAAATTTACATATTAATTTTAGGGGTACGACACAGTGTCCTATGCCTTGATGTGGAGTCTCTATCTGCTGGGTCACCATCCTGATGTTCAAGATCAAGTCTATGAAGAAGTAGAATCCGTGATGGGAGACAATAATGAATTGTCGTATGATAATCTACAACACCTAACGTATTTGGAGTGTGTGATAAAGGTAAGAATGAAGTTTTTCACAAAGGAATACACACTTTAAGGGGTCTCAGGACTGTTAAAGCTCTAAAAATTTCGAAATTTTAATTTTTTTAGATGTTAAACTTCTATGTTTTCTGAACATTTTGATATAATTGGTATCTTCAAATTCCCATTAGAACAGAAGTTATGATATTTAGAATTATACTCGCTTAATCACTGAAGCCGTGTTTCCAAAACTTTGAAGTCATTTTTCTCCAAATGACGTTTTTCGGCATAACGCGCACGATATCTCAAAAACTTCTGAATATTTTTTCATAAAATTTTCAAAACATATGTCTCATGTTAGCCTGCATAAACTGAACCTAAAATTTCCTTTTTATTGTAAAAAGAAAATATTTGTTTAGGGTTTATATTGTTGA
Organism: Maratus speciosus; assembly: GCA_963932465.1. Taxonomy (NCBI): domain Eukaryota; kingdom Metazoa; phylum Arthropoda; class Arachnida; order Araneae; family Salticidae; genus Maratus; species Maratus speciosus. The sequence goes on along the minus strand of OZ010797.1, from coordinate 493,146,920 downwards.
CATTTTCTAAATTTTGCATTAGCTAAATACAACTTTGTATTAAAAATGTAAAATAGCTTTAAATACAAATTTATTTAGGTTCAGTGTAATTATTATTTATAATCTGAGGTATGAGTAGGTACCAAAATTTTCATTCTAGGTGCAAAAATTATTTTGTAATCGTGCGCATAAGCTGTTATGCCGATTTTCTGCTCGTGAAATGTTTGACAGTTTTGAGCCCCTATAAATGCTAATTCTGCATTTTGCAATTTTTCAAATATTTGAAATGAAAGAACATACTTGTATCTTTCATACCCATTTAAAATTGTGTCTTAATATCGAATACATTTCAAGATATTAAATGTTGAAAATGGTCCTTTATTTTCATTTTTTCGAATTTTAAGAGTCCCGAGACCCCTTAAGGTGGCAGGTAACTCTTAATCCAATAACTCTTTCAGGGGCAGAAGAATTCTATTCGTAAAATGATGAAATAATTAACTGACGTCAGAATATCCAAACGAATTTCTTAGAAAACAAAAACCCGCTAATTTTCACTTCCATTAAAAAAGTAAAATTTTATTAAAATATTCTTGGTGCAATTTGTCAGTTTTGGAATTAAAATTAGGTGGCTAGACCGTCTAGCCACCGCCCTTGAAAGGGTTAATTTTCGCTCCCGTGATATTCACGGGCTGTGTCTTTTATTCAGATTGTTTGATTCCCACTAATTTTATAAAACAGTGCAATTGGCTTGAATATATTTAAATTTGATTCTATAGTAACATTTAAAAAGAAACTCCGTACGAAAATTTGCTATACAATTAAATCTATGTCCAACACAGTTTTCACCCCCAAAAATACTTTCGCTTACTGCCCGCATAATTCCTTAGAAAAAACCATCTGTAAATTCATGAAATTTTGACTGAAGGTTATAAACTTTATAGACTCACAAAATAAACCACCACTATTATGTTCCTCAGGAAAGAAATGTAAGCGTTATGACTATATTTTTTTTAATGAAAATTTTGAGAGTTGAACTTGCAACTTCATAGCAAAGAAAGAAACAGTGGGCCATCAGCTTGAAAAGAGATGGCAGCCAATACTACCACCAGAAGTAAAGTGCAATGGTGCCATTACTTAAACCAGTACAAAAGTGTCCGTGGGGAATGCAGCAGGCCCATCAGTGACGGCCAACAGCAGGTCAGCATTGGTATGCCATCACATTACTTCAATCCGGCACTTTTCTTGCAGTGCTAGAACCTATCCTGCTGCTATTCCTTTTCTGGGCCAGCACTTTCGCTTACAAAAATTTCTTATAGAATACTATAAAAAAGTTATAGAAAAGTATTATAGAATAATGGCCCGTTTTTCTATAAGCTAGCTTCACTAAAAGCTATAGAAATGCCTATAGAAACATTTGAACTTCCAGCGGTTTCCATGTGGTAACCCTCCCAAGTACTAACCGCGCTCGGTGCTGTTTGGTTTCCGTGATCGGACATGAACTAGTATTCATCAGGCCGAAATGTCGGAGCATGGATTCGTATAAACTTAACACATAACATTTTAAAATTTAAAAAAAAATTTAATTTTTATGATTACTGTTTAATAGAACAAAATGAAATTTGAAATAACACCCGTTGAATCCTCATTTTCTAGTGTTTAATTCAGTTATCAGTTGCCTCAGGTAATGCTCAAATGCTAATTTGTGGCATGATAACCAAGAAAATGAACCATTATAGCCTTTGGTAAGCCTGGGGGTTGAAATTTTGGGTCATAGACAGTATCTTTTACTGTACTGAGTACACTGCTTATCAATCCCCACTCCATCCAGATATTGGTATGTAACATAACTCTACATCCAACTGCTGAAAAAAGTCCAGTCTGAAGTCCGAACACGTGATCACCTTCACTACATCTTACTTTTAATTATTGTGGTCTGCTAACATTCTTGCCATTAACCACTTTGATTTAAGAAGCATTTCTTGATTATGTTCTTTCGCTTGCTTGTTTTTGGAAAAAAAGACATATAGCATCTTGAAATCATTCAAGTTGAGCCGGAAGCAGTGTAGCTTTCCACCATTGCATAAGGGATGAGAGTAGTCTGAAACTTGACCCACGCAAAGCGAATATAAAGTCTTTCGAAACTGTCTTTGCTGATCGTCATTTTGTCTCGATGTGTTTGTTAATGTGAAGCAGTTTTCAAAAACTCTAAGCATTTTTTGTCTGCGAAGAGCCAAAATATCTTTTATAGAAGGTCTCTTATATAGAGGGGTGTCTTTTATGCGATGTAACTACCTAATATTTGCAAGGATTTAAACAAAGTACCTTTGCGACATCTTTGTTCAAGTTCAGCCATAAGATGACAATTGAAAATTCGTCAATAAAGATAAATAATACTGTATCCATGCTGAGCTGTAGATTACTTTCTGCCTGACTTTTTAAATCAGCGAACAATTTAAAACACGGTGGTTTTTTAAGCACTGAGTGAATTAATTTTCCTTCGACATTAAGCGCAGTAGTACCTGTTAGTGCCAAAAGAATGACAGCTTCTGATCCTAACTGTTCTATGATTGTTTTACTAATTTCTTTGATTATCCTAATTTTTCCAGCTCTTGCTTTTCCAATAATAAAAGTTGACTTAGGGAAAATTGTAACTTTTGTTTGCAATGACAAAAGCTGTTCTGTGCATAACGAAAGTATTTTCTGCTGCTCATCTGTAAATCTCATGTCAGAATTATCAAAATTTTCATGCAGCGTGATTTTTCGTTCTTTAAAATAATTCAAAAATGTTAAAAGTAAAAAGAATTCATTGAATAAGAGAGTCTACGGTAAAGAGAAAGAATAACCACCGGGGATGTGTTGAGCGATTTTGATTTGTTTAATGTAGCTCCGGTCTTTGGGACAATCAAAAATTGGAACTAGATCCATCAAGCTAACGGCAGAAAACTTCAAAGACTTGCATGTCTGGCATAGCCCAGACTTATTTAATATGGTATAAGGGAAAGGTTTGTAACACGTATGTAACGCGCACACATGTATAATCTGCTATACTCCTCTATCAAACTTGACACTTTTGTTTATCTGAGTTATCTTTATATCGTTATTCGCGCAATTACTCGTAGGCAGCTGGGTTATTTTTATGTGACTTTTCCACATAGAATTACGCTGAATAACTCTTTTCATCTCAATTGCTTTCTTTTAACCGGCAATTTCGAAACTTTTGTGTATAATGTTACACATATAAAAATATGTGCATTTCTTAAAATGTACACTACATCTAGGCAACAGGTTAAAAAATTCACGGAATGATTTATGACTTTTAGTGAAGTTGATTTCTCACAAATTATCTTTCATTGTTGTATCCATTTTTCGACTATAAGCATAAAACAATATAGCCATATACATTAACGTCAAAATTTTCGCCAAGCTTGGAGACATTTCCCGAAATTTCGCCAAATTTGGCGACCAAAAGTATGTTGATATAAATGCAGCTAATTTGGCTGAAGGTGTATCTACCAAGTTTGGCGAAATTTCCACTGAAATTCAGCACTAATGATTCTTCTCTAATCGGTTTCTTCCCATTTTAGCTTTGTGTTTTACCGTTAAATTAGCTAAAATCTTAAAATCCAGAAATAAGTAAGCTACATTTTCTTTACGCTTTTAGGACTTTTTTATTTCGTTACTTACATATTTCTGTTTTCAAGTGTACAGTCGTGGAAAAAAAAAGTAAACATCCCCTACTAACTTCTCAACAAATTATCGTAGACAAAAGTTACTGGTACAGAACGATTGGAAATAAAGTCTACTTTTAAATGATTTATATAAAATTTGCTTAGGGGCCATCTACATATTAAAACGAATCCAAACTTCATTTTTTTCAGTGGCAATACCCAATTTTAACGAGATAATTCAAATCTTCGGTTCAAACTATGCCTAGACACCAAATTGAAGTCCTTTGAATGATAAGTTTTTGAATTATAAACATTCAAAATTTAGTGCTTGTAATGTTAAATTGCATTTTCATATTTTTATTTATATCTCCTGGAATTATGCTCCTAATGCGCTAATGTTTTTGTAGCAGTAATACTAATATACCAAACATAAATACGCTGAATTTGCAATTTTTATAATTTTATGATATGAATTATGAAATTAATATTCGAAAAAATTATGAATTGCAACCTACAATTTTTTTGATGGATTTACATTTATTAAGTCCTGCTTTATGGAAATATAAAATTTCATATTTTTCTTCCAAGTAGTTTTCAAATTATGCTTAAATAACTGCAAAATGATGGTTTAAGGGGCCGTCTATGATAGAAGTGAGTCGATATTTTGAAATTTATTCCGCTATCCTGTTAATCTAACAGGCTTCATTGACTCCTTGAGTGGTGTTTCAGGTGCCTTGATTAAGAAGGGGGCTCTCTCGGTTAACAATCAAGTACGGAACTTCAATTTGGATACAGCCTTTAAAATACGCTCGTTTTAAAATAAATAATTTCTCGGAAACTTAGGGTACGAATTGCATAAAAATTTGTCTTTAGGCTAATTGAAGGGTGTAGAGTTCATTTATGCTTTCAGAATTGTGTACTGCTATTGAAAAAAAACAAAGTTATGTGTCGTTTTAATATGTAGATGGCCCCCTAAGCAAATTTTATATACATCATTTAAAAGTAGACTTTATTTCCAGTCGTTCGGTACCATTAACTTTCTTCTACGATAATTTGTTGAGGAGTTAGTAGGGGGTGTTTACTTTTTTTTCCACGACTGTACATCTAGGCCAAAAATACTTATCTCATTCACTTCAGAATGTTCACTCGCATTTCAGTTGCAACAAATTCACTTACGGTGAATTAAAAGAAAAGAGTAATTTTCTGTAATTGGGAACACTACCAAATGGTTATATTTGCGCATAAAACAGCGCTCACTAAATTATGAAATGTTCTACCAACCTTATTACGGAAATTTCTTAATACAAACATACATACCTCTGAATAAAAACATACATAAGAATGCATACATATAAGTAATACATACATAACATTATATTTTCATCGACTTCTTTTATTATATTCGTTGCCATGCGGTTAATACTGAATCTGTTATCATGCAACTAACATCCAAAATCGAATTATCCGTGTTCGATTGCTTTTATTTCTCTTAATTTAAAATTCAAAGTGAATCGCATCGATTTGGTAGGTTACGGAAAATGTTCACTTGCATTTCAGTTGCAGCACATTCACTTACGGTGAATTAAAAAGAAAAATTAATAACCTTTTCATATTGGGACCGCTACCAAATAATTAAATTTGCGCATCAAACAACGATCACTAAATTATGAAATCGTCTAGAAACCCGATTACGGATATTTCCCAATACAAACATATATACGTTTTAAAACAGCCATACATACATAAGAATACATACATATAAGTAATAAATACGACATTATATTTTTCTCGATTTCTTTGATTATCATTCGTAGCCATGCGGCTAATACTGAAATCGTTACCAATCGTCTATTAAACGAAATCGTATTCTCCGTATTCGATTTCTTTTCATTTCTCTTAATTTAAAATTCAAAAGGAATTGCACCGATTTGGAAGGTTACGGGGAATGTCCATGTGCATTTCAGTTGCAGCACGTTCACTTACAGTGAATAAAAAAAAATGAGTAACCTTCTGTAATTGGGACCGCCACCAAATGGTTAAATTTGCGCATCAAACAACGCTCGCTAAATTATAAAATTGTCTACAGACCGATTGCGGAAATTTCCCAATACAAACATGTATACGTCTGAATATAAACATACATACAGAAGAATACATACATATAAGTAATGCATACATGACATTATATCAGGGTTCGTAGGACACCTGGAATTTTGCGACAAGGAAATTCTTCTGCACCGCTATTTTCTTACAGAAAATCTTTCCTTATAAGAATGCGAAATTTCAACAGTTTAGCCTAGATTTCTTTTTCTATAAAAAATACTGGAAACTCTCCTGGAAAATACCCTGATCCGTACAAAAGCCTGTTATATTTTTCCCGATTTCTTTGATTTATCACTCGTAGCTATGAGGCTAATACGAAATCCGTTACCATGCGGCTAAGACCCAAATTCGTATTTCCCGTATTCGATTTCTTTTCATTTCTCTTAATTTAAAATTCAAAATGAATTGCATCGATTTGGTAGCTTATGGAGAATAAAAGGTTCGCACTGAAAAAAAAAGAAAAAGTGGTCGTTACGGACGTAGAAAGTAAAACTTCTGAAAGTCAATTTATATCTCAGGTCACAAATATTGACAACGCCATAACGATTTGGATGAGGTTAAAATGCATAATTTACAACAATGGAGCTAATGTTTTGTTTAATAACTAGATGAAACCCGATGTATTTTGAAGAAAGAAATTGCTTAAAAAGGAACTCATATATTAGTTAATACTTACTCTCAACAAATATTATTTTTAATTTAATGTTACCAAAATACTAATTCCATAAACTTCGACTGTTCAACGTATTAATTTAAAATGTATTAGTATACCTAACCAAGATAAGAAATTATGATGAAATTACCCATTGAGGCTTTTATGTTTGAAATTTGTGCAACTTCCCTTAATTTGAGTTTTTCCCTTTTATGTTTGAAATTACAGATTAAAAATCCGCAAAAATGTTTTCACCATGAGCCAATCATAGAATTACTTTTCGCATGAAATCTAAACTTAACGTCATTTTCATCGTCTGAAAATTTACATACGCATCTCTCAAATTTACATTCACCATTTCAAAAATATCGCAGTACGTAATAAGTTATTAATACACCAAACTTGAAATTAAGTTTGTTAACTACGACTTTGCATGTGAACATTCGCACTCTTTACTTGTGATTCTAATCTCCGCATCGGCGAGTAAAATTTCAGAAATTTATATCTTTTAGAGGCGTTATTCGTAGTAAAATATTTCGTTTTATCATAGAAAATGATGGTCTTCATTTAAATATGATGTCACTTTGCCTCATTGAAATCATTTCACATAGCGTCTCAAACTCAGTGGAGGGAAAAAGTATTGAATTGCAATAACTTTTTGAGGGAAAATTTAGTGTTTTTTTAAAGAGTGACGTCATTTTCTGTTCCCTTTTTTACAAAGTTAATTTTCAATTTTATTAGAAATTGGCATCAATAAAGATAAACATACTTTATTAATTTTCTTTTCTTTACAACAATGAAGTAATTCAATTGCTACCATTTAAAAAAAAATCATAGAAAATTTTTAAATTTCAAATTTAAATATAAAACGGGGATACTTAAAAAAATAGCTATTGCCGCAAATCTACAAAGAAACAGCTTGCATTTAAAAAAAGAATTATTAAAATTGGTTCAGAAAAAAGCTCATGGTAGATGTCTAAAATAAAAGCCTTATCTTTCAAATATATAGATTAAAATCCGCACTGTTATTTGTATGGGAAAATTTTGAGCAGGGATTTCATGCCGTTAGGGTTGACGAATATTTATGATGTTCAATACGCACCAAGATTTTGGTACTACCAACGTCCATTTAATTTTTTGTGTCGATACGACAAATATTTTGGACTCTATCGTGTTAACAATAAGTGTAATTTTTGCAGGGATCAGACAACAAGCAATCTCAGCGTATTCTACGACCGCTCGTACTTGTCAAGCTCTCATTATACTATTTCAAGTTTGTTTCTTTTGTAATCTGCGTTCCCAATCATTAAACTTGTATAGAAATTATTGTATTGTATATAAATCCTATATATTTTATACGCTGATTGATTCTCAACTGTGTAAATTACGAAAACCGAAATCTTTTGTAACTTAGTAAAACAAGGTTTAAGAAGAAAAAAAAAAGGTGTGTTGGAATAAAGAATTTATTTATTTATTCATTTACTTATTTATTTTGTTGGTGGCAGTGGTGCTATATTATTTACAGTTCCAAAAAAAAATAGCTCCACAGCTTAAATTGTGTTAAGATATTCATTTCAGATTTGTGTTGAAATTCATTAATCTGCCGCGGGGTGATAAAAATAACTCTTATTTTAATATAGACTTGACAAAATATTTAAAAGTCTAATAAATTATTATTTGTTAAACTTGAAACGTAATTGTTTCAATATTTTTACACTTCAGATTAAAATATTTGAATAAAAATTTCAACTAGTGATTTTTTTTTAATTAGATGAATTACGCCACCTAGCGCAGGGACGGCGAACCTATGGCACGCGTGCCAAACTTGGCACGCGATAGAATATTTTCGGTACGGCGGTGAAATCGTAAAACGAAATAGAATTAAGTTAAACAAAACACGCAAACTTTTACGATCTGGGCTTTTCTTTCTTTTCTTTTTTTTTATATTAGGAAACAACTAATTGAATTTATAAATTATTTCAATGTCGGCTCAATAAGTTATCAAATTTAGAGAAGGTTTGTAGCATATCAAAAAGAAAAATATCACGCATTATAAGCAAAATTCCTAGTCATGAAACTATAGCGACTTGGTATAAAATATATAATCTTCACAATTGTTCGCTCTATTTATTCCTGATGGTCATTATTTTAGGACATGATACAAAATTCTTAAATACTAGAAACCCAAACCACTTGTTAGAAAACCCGAATTCAGCTAGCATCCTATTAAAAGTGAGTAGGTTGAACACCGTATAAATATTTGGCATAACCGACATCACATTCAGCCTTTTATTACTTTAAAATATATGTTAGCCTAGATATTAGACGTATATTGCTCCATATTTTTAAATCCCAATGAAAAAAAATGTAGAAATTTTGATCTACTAAATTACTTTTTGGTGCTTGGCACGTCATGGTCATGTAAAATCTTTTTTGAAAGAAAATGGGCACGGGGATGTAAAAAGGTTCGCCGACCCTGACCTAGCGTAAGGGTTCCCAGCAATAATACTGCAAAAGTTCGTGCACTTCCATGGTGTGGTGGGCCAGCGCAAGAGATAAAACGGGGTCCAATCAGAATTTTATCTGATGATTTCCAACAGCAAAGTTGGCTGAAGCTGTCCAACAGTGGGTCATGCAGTGGTTGACCATTAGCCAGCACCTATTTTACTGCTGGCCAGCAATTTCCTCTTTGCTGAGTTGAAATAACTTCAGCGTTCAAAGTCCCTTAATACATGTTCTACGTATCATTTGTAATTAACTAATCTTTATCTTTTTCCGTTGTACGTCATTTTAAACAAATATCATGTCTCTACTCTATAAACAATTTGATCACTGTGACAATTAAATTATGAGAAATTCTGCACGCAAGGCATATAATGATTTATTTATCTATACTCCTATTATAAAGAGGAAAAAATTGTTTATTTGTCGGAGGTAAGCTCAGGAACTACCGAACCGATTCCAAAAGTTATGGTATCAAAATGATGGTGTTAGTCCAACTTAGAACATAGGCTATATCTTATGTCGGTGTCACTACCCCAAAGGGGGTTCAGGAGCAAAAAACGTTCTAAAAATGCGATTTTTGCGTTACTGAAGGGCCTAGAAATATGAAATTTGGAATATTAGTTACTTATAAGATATAAATGATGTGTAAGGACAGTTCTTAAACAATTCGAAAATTTAAAAGGGGTGAAAATGCACAAAAAGCGTTCTAAAAAACGTTCTAAATGGTGATTTCTACACAATCTCAGAAAATACCAAACCGATTAAAAAAATAATGGCGTAAAAATGATGGTGAAAACCCTTGCTCCAACATAGGCTATGTTTTATGTCGGTGCCACTACCCCAAAAGGGGTGTAGGAGCAAAAAACGTTCTAAAAATGCGATTTATGTCTTACTGAAGGGCCTAGAAATATGAAATTTGATGTATCAGCTACTTATTAGATATAAAGGATTTCTAAGAACAGTTCTTAAACAATTCGAAATTTAAAAGGGGTGAAAATGCGCGAAAAGCCTTCTAAAAAACGTTCTAAATGGTGATTTCTACACAATCTCAGGAAATACCAAACCGATTAAAAAAATAATGGCGTCAAAATGATGGTGAAAACCCTTGCTCCAACATAGGCTATGTTTTATGTCGGTGCCACTACCCTAAAGGGGGTGCAGGAGAAAAGCATTCTAAATTGCGGCTTTCGCGTGACGGAAGGGCCTTGAATCGTGAAATTTAGAATGGTAGTTAGTTATAATATATCAATGATCTCTAAGGACATTTCCTAAAAAAGTCGAAATTTAAAAGGGGGGGGGGTCAAAATGCGCAAAAAGCGTTGTAAAAAACGTTCTAAATTGCGATTTCTAGCAATCTCAGGAAATACTCAACCTATTTCAAATATAATGGTGTAAAAATGATGGGGACAGATCTTGCTCCAATATAGGCTATATTTTATATCTGTTTAAACTACCCCAGAGGAGATGCAGAAGCAAAATGAGCGAAAAGCGTTCTAAAAACGTTCTAAACCCATATTTGTCACCAATATCTCAGGAAGAATCAAACTGATTTCAAAAGTAATGGTAAGAAATTGATGCTGACAGCCTCTGCTCTAACATAGACGCTATTTTAAGTCGGTATCACTAACACCTAGACGTTGCAGGAGCAAAAAAGCGTTCCAAATTTCGATTTTTGTGATCGGTAGGGGCTAGCAACTTAAAATTAGGCAAGGAACACATTTATTACATATAAATGATCTTTAAGAACAGTTTTAAAAAAATTGGAAATTTAAAAAGGGGTGAAAATGCGCGAAAAGCGTTCTAAAAACGTTCTAAATTGCGATTTCTACTCAATCTCAGGAAATTCCAAAGCTATTTCAAAAGTAATGGTTGCAAATCAATGGTCACAGTCCCTGCTATAACATAGGTTATATTTTATGTTGCTGTCACTACCATCTGAGGGTTGCAAAAGCAAAACCTGTTCTAATTTGCGTTTTTTGCATAACTGAAGTGTCTAACACTTTGAAGTATGGCATGGCATTTACTTACAAGATGCAACTGCTTTCTAAGAACTGTCGAAAGAAAATTTCAAATTTGAAAAGATGAAATGAGCGAAAAGTGTTATAAATTACAATTTGTATGTAATCTTATCAAATACCAAACCGATTAAAAAAATAATGAGGACAAATTGTTGGTGATAGAACCTGCTCAAACATATGGTATATTTTATGTCTGTGCCACTACCACCAAAGGGTTGCAGTAGCTCAAAACTTTCTAAATTGCGATTTCTGTGATACTGAAAAGGCTAGAAACTTTAAATATGGCATGGTAGTTAGTTATAAAATATATATGCCCTCGAAGGACTGTCGAAAATAAATTCGAATTAAAACGGGGTGAAGTGAAGGGGAGGTGCGAAAAGCATTCTAAAAAAGTCCTAAATTACGATTTCTACTCAATTTCAGGGGATATAAACCAAATATAAAACTAATAGTTGCGAATCAATGGTAACAGTCTCTGATCGTACACAAGCTATATTTTATGCCGATGATTCTACCACCTGGGGTTCACAAGAACAACAAACGCTCTAAAAAAGCCCTTTAAAAGCTTTCTAAATTACGTTTCTGTGGAATATTAGGAAATAACAAACCAATTTCAAAATTAATGTTCGCAAATTAATGGTGACAGTTCCTATTTCAACATAGCCCTTTATACTGAGAGAGGTGGTAGGACTTGGAATTTGACATGACGGTTAATTTTAAGATGTAAGAAGATGGTTTCTAAAAAATTCGAAACTTCAAATGAATACTGAAATGAGCTTTTAATTAAGCATAAAAATTTCAAAATATTTTCTAAATTATTATTTATTTAGATTTATTTCGTTTTATAAATTTAAGTCTCATTTCTGTCTTATGCAGTGTAACAATGATGTTTAATCAAACTGTGTTTTAAATAGTAATTTTTTAATTATTCCTAAAAGTAATAAGTATGTTTTAATAAAATAAAATATTACCATTTAATAAAATAAAAATTTAGTTAGTACCTTTTAATAAAAATTAGACATATAAATATCACTTGGCATATTTCAAATATTACGCGAGCAAAGCCGCGGGGTTTGCTAGTTAAAAATACATTAGTTTTGCCACAAAGAAAATACCTACTTTAAGCGTACTTTAAGAGGGGTCGTTTAAAGTGTCATAAATGCAGTATTTTAACAGCTTATAATAAAATTGTGTTCTTCAGAAACATTTTAAACGAAACCCCCTCCAAAAATTTCCTTTAGGGGGGGGGGGGGGGGTCAGGTACCCTATAAAGTAGGGATGCACAACCTGTGGCCCGCGAATTTCGTCAATTCATAACTGGAAAAAATCCCAATTTTTATTGATAGATTTCAGGAAAAAAAGCATGAATTTCGCCAATTTGTTGCAGGAAAAAATTGCAAATTTCATCAGTCAGTTAAAAATTGCAAACTCCGATAATCGGCCGGCCTATACCATAGCTATCAGCATAGGAAATTACCAAGTTGCAAATTTCCTCAATCGCTAGTCGAAAAATAGCTCAATTTTCATAGATCAGACACGGAAAAATCGCGAATTTCTTTGATTAGGTAAGGAAAATTGCCAGTTTCGTAGATCGGGTACGGGAAAATCGCGTGTTTCGTCGATCGGCGACGGGAAAATTGTGAGTTTTGTCGATCGGGCTCGGAAAAATCGAGAGTTTTTTATCAGGTTTGGAAAAATCGCGAATTTTGTCGATCAGGCGTGGAAGAATATCAAATTTCGTCGATCAGGCGTAGAAGAATCGCGAATTTTGTCGATCAGTCGCGGAGAAATCAGAAATTTCGTTGATCGGGCACGGAAAAATCACGAATTTTGTCAATTTTCCGCGGGAAGAAATTTCAGATTTCGTCAGTCAGTTAACAATAGCAAATTTCGTTATTTGAGCGCGCAAAATTTGTGAATTTCGTTGATCAGGTGCTGAAAAATTGAGAGTTTTGTACAGCAGAGTCGGGAAAATCGCGAATTTCGTTGAACGTGCACCAAAAAATCGCGAATCTCGTTGGTCTGGTCCGGAAAAATCGCAAATTTCGTGGGTTGGGCAAGAAAAAATCGTGAATTTTGTAGATGATGCACGGAATAAATGCAAATTTTCTTGATCGGCTATGGAAAAATCAAGAGTTTCGTCAGTTTATCCGTGAGATAAATCGCAAATTTCGTTGGTCGAGCACGGAAAAATCGCGAATTTCGTTGGTCGGGCACGGAAAAATTGCGAATTTTGTTGATCAAGCGTAGAAAAATTGCAAATTTAGTTGATCGAGCACGGAAAAATCGTGAATTTTGTTGTTGACGCGCGGAATAATTGCAAATTTTCTTGATCGGATACGAAAAATCGTAAGTTTTGTCAGTTTCTCCTAGAGATAAATCGCGAATTTCGTTCGTCGGGCACGGAAAAATCGGGAATTTTATTGGTCGGGCACGGAAAAATCGCGAATTTTGTTGATGCTGCTCGGAATGATTGCAAATTTTCTTTATCGGCAATAGAAAAATTGCGAATTTCGTCAGTTTATCGTGAGATAAAATCGCGAATTTCGTCAATTTGCTGCAAGAAATTGCGTCAGTCAATTAAGAATCAAGAATTTCGTTGATCGGGTGCGGAAAAACCGCGAATTTCGTCGATCAGGTGCGGAAAAATTGCGAGTTTCGTCAGTTTATCTCGAGAAAAAAATCGCGAATTTCGTCAATTTGACGCGAGAAAATTATAAATTTCGTCAGAGCCAATTAGGAATCGTGAATTTCGTTAATCGAGAGCGAAAAAATCGCGAATTTCTTTGATGGAGAGCGGAAAAATCGCGAATTTCGCCGATTGAGAGCGGAAAAATCGTACATTTCGTCGATTGAGAGTGGGAAAATCGCAAATTTTGTCGATTGAGAGTGGGAAAATTGCAAATTTCGTCGATTGAGAACGAAAAATCGCGAATTTCGTTGGTCAGGCGCCGAAAAATCGCAAATTTCGTCAATCGGGCACGGAAAAAGCACAAGTTTTGCCGATCAGGCTCCAAAAAATCTCGAGTTTCTTTTGTCAGGCACGGAAAAATTGCGAATTTTGTCGATGATGCGCGGAAAAATCGTGAGTTTCGTCAGTTAATCACGAGAAAAAAGCGCGACTTTCGTCAATTTGCCGCCGGAAGAAATTGCAAATTTCGTCATGAATCGCAAATTTCGTTGATCGGGTGCGGAAAAAATCTCAAATTTCGTTGATCAGGTGTGGAAGACTGAATTGGATATGTTGACTGGGTAGGGGAACCTAGAGGGGTAAATATCTCCCCCCATCTGAAACCATGTTTTTTATCTGATTATAGGTCACAGATCCCTTCCCTGAAATAGAATTTTCTTTGTGTTACTGATGTGGCCCTCGACAACCCAGACATTTTTGTAAGTGGCTCTTCTCTTAAAAAGGTTGTGCACCCCTACTATAAAGCAGGGTTGGCACGGTTTAAATCAAGTGGTTTTAACCATGGTTTAAACCACGGTTTAAACCAATTGTTTTTTTTTTTGTCAAAAGAACCATTTGGTTTTTTTAGAAAAAATCTAATATAAGATTTTCTCTTTTCTGTAATTTAATTGTTTTAAATTATTGATTTCTATATTATTAATTATTAACTTCTACTTTTAACGCTTCATCTCAGCAGTCAACATGAGGCATAATGAGCCTAGGTCATGTTTCTGTGCATGTAGAATGAAAATTAGCATGCACTGATGAACATATCTGGTACCCTAGAGATTTTTCTGAAAACATGTGAAATTAGAAAAGATAAAATAGATAAATAATATCAATATTTAGCATAAAATATTTTCATTTAAAAAATGCAAATTATTTACAGCAGGTAATAACAAAATACAATGATCTTTAATATTTTCATTTTGGTTAAGTTGTAAAAGAAAATTTTCTGGATTGGGATTGGGGAAGATTATCCTTAAAGAATTTAAAAGAGTAACTTAAGATATCAAATTGAATAACACAGCTTGCAAAAACTGAGTGCTAGTTATAGCATTTCAATAATACCAAATGTCAAAAAATGTTGACTTAGACACTTGGAGTTATCACTCAGAAAAGAAAATAACCAGAAGTATTTGGATATTAAAAAAATAATAATAATAACAACCACAGAATAATATATTATATTCATGAAACTGCATCAAATGTTTATTGATTGATTATTATATTGTTTATCAAAGGATTCTTCATACGATTTTCAAGGTATCAATGTTTCACTGTGTACAGCAGTTTACTTTGAACATAATACATAGCTGTTACTAATAATGTTTAAATTAGAAATGATTTCAATTTTCTATATAATTGACTGTAATTATTTAATTTAAATATTTTCAAAAGTTATATTACTTATATAATATCCAAAAATGCTTATTTTATCAACAGATATGCATCTGTATGCAACAGGAAATTATATTTTAAAAAACCTGGTTTAAACCAAATAAGCCGGTTTTTTTTTGGTTTTTTACAAAAAAACCCGGTTTTTTTCCAATCCTGCTATAAAGTGTCAAAAATATCCAATTTCGTACAAAGGGATATGATTTCTATGAAATGGACAGATGGAATTACATGAAATTTTTACTGATAACATTCACAAAATGACCTACTATTGCATTCCTGAAGAAAGAAATTTATACATTATGACTACCTTTATTTCAATAAATTCTATCTTTTAAAAAATCCTCTTATATTTTTTTATATAACTAATCCTTATATTTTTCCCGGTGTACCTCATTTTAAACAAATATCACACGTCTACTCAAAAAAAAAAGTCACTTCGATAATTCAATTGTAAGAAATCATGCAAGCAATTCATATAAAGATTTATTTATATAGAAAAAAATTAGTTTTTGCACAAAGAAAACACCCACTTTAAGCGTACTTTAAGAGGGTTCAGGCACTCTTTAAAGCAGGCATGTCAAACACGTGGCCCGCGGGCCACGCCTGGCCCGCCGGTAGTTTATCTGGGGCCCGCTAAGCGTTTGGCATTTTCTCTATGTTTATTTAGTTCATGTTTTATGTAAAAAATACAACTTTCATGACAACACGTGACTGCAGTGTTGCTATGTTGTATGACGGAGCAACAGTTAGCGACTTTTTTCGTCGAAATGTCTACCAATATTTTCGAATAGTAAATTCCCCTTTATTTAATAAAATACGTTCAGTGATTAAATAAAGTGGAGATTACTAGCAAAAAAAAATGTAGCTTTTTTGAATAAAAATATTATTTCACAATTTGACCACGTTGCCTTGCGTTAGAGCGGGCAAACACCATAAAGTATAGTAATATGTTATGTATGTGGTTATATCTAACTCATTTTAAAATTTTAGCTCCAAGGGATTGTGAACGCAAGAAGAATGAATCGGAAAGCTACAAATAGCAAATATTGAATCTGAAAAAAGAAAATATTTTACGTTAGCCAACTTCCGTTCAGAAACCGCGGGCTCTAAAACACGCTAATTTGCTCTGCGTTAAAAAGATTGCGAAAGACTGATTTATTGGTAAACAACAAATGACGATCTACTGTAATGGAGGCTAAAATATATAACTATCATTGGTAGAAAGATTCCTGATTATACCAAAAGTTTCAATAATTGTTAAAATTGATATAGTTTATTTAGTAAATATTTTTTTAGAATTTCCCGGTATATATCTTTAGAATTTTTTATGTTTCGTTTTTCCTGCTTTTTTTTTTATTTAACAATGTTTTTCTTCACAAGGCTGTAAAACATCCATTCTGTGAAACAGCAATAAAATATACTCTTTTTCTTATGTGGTCCGCGGCTTTGTATCCAATGCTTAATTTGTACCGCGGTGATAAACGAGTCTGACACGCCTGCTTTAAAGTGTCATAAATACAATTTTTTAACAGTTTATATTAAAATTGGATTCTTTAGAAACATTTCGAAAGGAACCCCATCCCAAAATTTCTTTTAGAAGCAAAGTTATGTCAAAAAAACTTTGAGCTAATCAAGAGATAATTTAATAGTATTTAAATCCAATTTCGTACAAAGGGACATGATTTCCATGAAATGGATAGATGGAATTCCATGAAATTTTTACTGATAACATTAACAAAACGACCTACTATTGTATTCCTGAAGAAAGAAATTTATACATTATGACTACCTTTATTTAAGAGCTATAAAAGAAATTACAGTGATATCCAGCTTTAATATTAAAAAAAAAAAAATGTATAAAAATGTAAAATAAAATTCAAGTAATAAAAAATATATATCATAAATCGTTAGCTGCATCAAGTTTCAAATTTAGGTTTTTAGAGGATGAGACGCATAAAAATTAAATTCATAGAAGCTTTTAATGGTCGTGTAGTTTTAAAAAAAATGAAAATAAATATTGTTATTAATATAATGAAAGTAAAAAAAAAATTCTCTACCCAATAATTTTAGGTAAATTTCTCATGAAAAGCAAGAATAATTGGTTATAAATTATAAACTTAAAATTCGACAGACAGCACCCTCTATCGCCTTAAAGAAATAGGAATCACTTATGTAATATAGAAATTCGTCATTCATTATTTAATTTAAAAGCAACTAATTAAAAATTCAATAATTTTATAATGAAACAGTCAAGTTATTTACCTTCAAATCTTGACGGGCACTATCTAGTAAATCATAATAGTTGTAAATTTCCAAGTGGGTGAAAAAAGTCCGGGTGTTTCGAATAATGTATGTCTTGACTGAAGCCGGCAATGCTCTACCAACTGAGCCAACCCGGACGAATCTGGAGGAGTAATTCACCCAACTAATAATCTTCGATTTGTTCTGTTGAGCGGATTCAGATATCAGGCCAGATGCTGTGATCGTTAAGGGCTAATTGGGTGAATAAATCCTCCAAATTCATCAGCGATGGCTCAGTCGGTCAAGCATTTTCGGCTTCAGCCAAGACATCCTAGGCTTGAATCCCGGGCAGGACTTTTTTCACTCACTTGGAAATTTACAACTGTTGCATTGTCAACTGTTGAAACTGTTGCTGTTAGGTAATTTTGGAGGGAAAACTTTTAGTATACACTCTAAAATTGGGAGAGTGAAAAGTTCACTCTTTGAAGGAGTGACAGGGATTTTCACTCTTTTTGGAGTGAATTTTATAAAAATACACTCCTTAAAGAATGGAATTTTCCACTCTCTAGAAAGGAGTGTAATGTATCGCTCTTGAAAGAGTGACTTACGTATGCATTGCTTATTAACCAATCAGAACAGCAAGAAGACGACGCCCTTAAAAGACAAGAAAAATAATCAACTTTTTCGTCCGTCATCTTAGAATTAACAGATTGGTATATCATTAAAATAATTATTTATAGAATACATAAAATAAAGGTAAGTATTATTTAATTTTAAGCATTTATCCGTGCAGATATGTGGAATGCTAAGATTATGAGCTAAATAGTTGTATCTTGTATAGAAAAAGATTGATCGTGCTGTTCAAAAGTGATTGTCTATTATACTGCTCGTCTATTATATACTTTTGCCAACGACGAAAAAAAAAGTTTTATCTCTTTCGTTTGAAAGGGTGACTAACTCTGGATTCTTTCAATTCGTAGCAGATTGATTATGGCATTGATTGTAGCATTAATTTGCCGTTGTATGAAATTTTTTTTTCTTCCTTTTTTTGTTTATTTCTGATTTCTGGCAATTAGAGTATTTATCATCATTACTATTGTTTCGGAGTTAAATATGATATTTGATGTTTATGATATTACGATAAGGCTGTTATACAGTGAAACCTCTCTGTGCGACCACCTCCCTGAACGACCATTTTTTCATGGAACGAAATTTATTCCCATAGGCTCAATACATCTTTTAGCTCCTTCAGAGACCATCCCAGTTGAACTTCCTCCATGAGCGATCTCATTTCTTTGAAGGAAATGAAACAAATTCCGTTTTGCCTGGTCGCTTCAAGATTGTTTTATTAGAAAAATAATTCTGGAGGTCGCTTTGTTCATCAAACTTCTAAACTTAAGTTTAGAATTTTTTTTTGTTATTCCGGTAACTTTTAAGTGTTTAAACCCCTTTGTGTCTTTTTAGGCATTGAATTTAACTCAGGTGACAAATTAAGAATGACGGTCAATAAACTCCCTTTCCCTATTCTGTCAGGAAACTCTCAAAGAAATAGATAAATTAATGAAATCGTCCTTATTTGATCCTGTCCAAAAAAAATTGCATTTATATTTACTGAAAGACTTGGAAATAAATTTCTAAAAAGATAAAACCGTAAAATCAAAGCAAATGGCAATGCATTCACTTTTTAAACTCTGAAGTAATTAACTTATGTAATTAACTTATGAAATTAACTTTAGTTTTGATACTTAAATTTTCAAATTTTTTTCTAATGTGAGAAATAAATTTTAGTAACATTAATTGTGACTTTTTTTCAACAATTAAAATCAAGATTTAAACCTGGCCTCCATTAATAGGCAACATCTCGGAGCAACCAATTTTTATTGGAACGGAACGTGGTGGCTTTAGGGGGGTTTTACTGTATTAATTTTTTTTTAAATTGTATGTAAGCATTTTTCTGCATGTTAAGATTTTAAAATTCCGAGACTGAGTAATATAAAAAAGATTAATTATAGACATTATGCGTCAATTATTAAATTTCCTTCTATTATATACGCATTTTCTACGTTTTTGATACACGTAATTTTTGGCACTAAACAATAAAACATGACATTTAAGCATTGAAAAAAAAATCATGCCTGTTTTGAAGTTTATGGATAAGATTGCTTTAGTATATATTTTTTAAAGTTCATATTTACTTACATAATATAGGACTGAATATTTTTTTAAAGAGATTAATAAATACTTTTTTTACATTAAAATGTTTTTCATACAATAAGAATATTTCTAACGCGGTCATTTACTTTATTTTTAAATTTCTTTTTTTTTCATTTTCCGAGGTCAATCTTTTCCTATAAAACATATAAAATCTATTTTGCTCATATTCACAAAATACAATATCTACGCGAATAAAAAATTTAAATTACATATGACTTATCGTGTC
The DNA here is from genome assembly GCA_963932465.1 of Maratus speciosus. Lineage (NCBI taxonomy): Eukaryota > Metazoa > Arthropoda > Arachnida > Araneae > Salticidae > Maratus > Maratus speciosus. The sequence goes on along the minus strand of OZ010797.1, from coordinate 493,126,963 downwards.
GTTTCATTAATAAGTATTGTATTAATTCCATTTTTCAGCAATATCGGACGAAAATTAGAAATTATGATTAAGTTAAGGAATATGTTTAAAAGAAAAATATATACATATTCCAAAGGACTTAAAATTTAGACTCCATGTTCATATTAAATAAAACAAAAGCAAATCACAGCGGATAAAAAAAAATTTACACATTTTTACAATTTAAATCATTCTTAGAAGTTATTTTAAAAAGATGTGAGTTTATAAGCAAAATTAAAAATATTTTAGAACGATAGGACTTTGAAAAAATAACACTAATTTAAGGAAAAAGTGCGGTTTTATATTTAAAACAAATTTAAAATCAAATCAAACATTGTTAAACATATAACATCCACCTATTGAAAAGTTATTAATAAAACTTTAAAAGTAATCTTTATAGGGCATGCAATAAAAGCAAACACAAAGGATAAGATTGGAATAAAATATTTTAGTTTATTTCTGTTAGTAATGTAATTTAAATGCGTATGTAACTTTAACTGAATTTTTCCTTAAAAGTTCAATTAGTGTTACAAACTATGAATTAAATAAATATTGCCAGTAAAGAAGTTTATTTCAATCGTTACCACGCTTGTATCTATTTTCATTGCATGCTGTAAAAGATGTGGTTCTTAAAAAAGAAAAAAAAAGCAATTTATCAAATTACAACGATCATTTGGAAAATAATTTTTTCGAAGACTAAAATTTAAAACATAAAAAATCGCACGGAGTTGATCATACATTACGTACGCCATGAATTAAACATTAATAGCGTTATTACACTTAAAAATTCCAAGCGACAAAAATTGCCTGCGACTCGTACGTATTATCCACCTGAAACTTATGCATTATCCAAGCATTTCATTGGCTGTTCGGAAAAAGGCTTTTCCATCGTCAGATTTCTTGGAAATCTGGAACCCATTTTAAATGAAATTGCATTCTTAAACTTCTAAACATCCCACAATATTAATTTTCACACCGTCGTATAGAGAAAAAAATGTACTTTTAAATGCAATTTGTTTGAAAGCTGTATCTCAATTTGTTTCTGAGTTATTAAGTTATTAGTGAGTTTTTTGTAGTTTTTATTACTTTTTTGTCATAGTGGCAACAGAAGGTATCCATCTCTGTTGAAAGTAAAGGGAAATACAGATTACTGTATAAACCAATCAGAAAACGAATAAAATGCGGATTAAACCGATAAAAACCTTCAGATATGCTTTTGATTTCCCATCCTGACGAGAACAATAACCATTTTTCCAAATGGTTAAATTCGACTACATAAAACATGAACATTCACTCCTATGAAAGAATGACTATTTACTCCTACCAGGGGTAAAAAACCGCACTCCTTTAGCAAGAGTGAATAGTCAGTCACTCCTTCGTAAGAGGGATTATCCACCCCCGTTTAGAGTGAATATTCACTTCCCAGGAGTGACTATTCGCTCTTTCAGAGAGTCAAAAATTTCATTTTTGCTCAGAGTGAATAGTCACTCTAAAGAGGTTGGGCATATTTTGACTCTGCGATAGAGTGTTTACTCCTTTTTATTTAGAGTGTATAACACATCGTTCGTAGTTGCTTAGATATAGAGTTAGGGAGGAAAGTTCTATAATTTGGTCGGCTCGATTATGAAAGGTAATTCCATTCTGAGCACTTGTAACGGACGTCCTTTCTAAACGGATTTCTCACATTCTGCCGAATGGATTTTTATGGAACTTACATTGCCAGTTAGGTAATTTTACGGGGAAAGATTTAGTGTGTAAGAGTTTCCTCTACGTTGCTTAGCTATAGAGCTATGGAAGTTTCTAGGATTTATGGAAACATTTCTGTATTGAAAAGGCTATTCTTTATCCTGTAATTTTAGAAAACCTTAAATTCCAAACAGTTCCTGTTGTTTCCAAATAAAAGTCATATTAAAATTTTGGCGTATTTTGATGTAATCATTTGTACATAAACTGTTTAATTTTATTCTTATTCACGTTTTATTGGCAAAATATATTGTAGTAATGAAAAAAATTCATCTAAACTCTTTTTTCTTTCTTAGGAATCGCTCCGCCTTTATCCACCTGTTCCCTTTTATGCTAGACGTACAGTAAGAGATGTACAATGCGGTAAGTTAGTAATTGTAATTAAGAGTTAAGCGAAAACTTTCGCAAACTAATGAGAAGCTCATTAAAAATTTCTTGTTTACATTTTCGTATATTTAAAAGTTATTTTATTTATTTATTTATTTTATTTATTTTTATGTTTTTTGCATACGATATCTGAGTATCTGATATGATATCCTTGTACTTTTCCTTGTAATTTTTCTTTTATGCACATGTTCGTATGGTCAAACTGAACTAAGGTTCCACGATTTCATGTTTCTATATTTAGTAGTTTTCGAAATATTAAATTCCGAAAAAGCGCTTTTTTGTCACTGACTCACTTCGCATCATCAAATAACTAAGGTATTTCTAAAAGTCGTAGAATCATGAAATTTCACAAGTAAGTCGGGTTTGTAGCACAATTAACCAGAAAAATCTCAAAACACAGAATTTCCGCCTCTAAACCCTTCAAACAGGGGGTGTTCATTTAGCCGTAAACAGTACCTTAACACATTCAACTATCGACTGTGCCAATGTTGGTCGCCAAAACTCGATTACAGAGTTTTGAAGAGATTCACGTGATTTCAAGCAGAATAACATCTTATATATATGCCTTTCCAAAGATGCTTGTTAAATAGAAAAAAAGGAATATACCTAAAAATTTTAATCAGTATAGGTTATAATATATTTACGATATTAATACAATAAAACATTTAACAAAATATAACCGCAATTCGGTACATTTCCGATACAGTAGCCTTGGAGAAATACAGAAAATAGCCTTGACGAGAAAAGAAATTTGATAATAACGTATTTTCTGGCAACCTATTTACAGTGTCATATACACAAGCAATTTTTTCCATATGTATACACTTTATTTAAAGTAAGGAACCCGTTTATTTATTTTTATATACCAACATAAATAATTTGTATATAAAAAATAATATTTTATACATGTATAAATAAAATGTTTATATGTATATAAATACGTAATATAAATAACATAAAAGTTCATCAGGTTTGTTTTCATAGTTGATTATATCATTTGGTAACATATCTCAGTTTCTGAAGTCCGAATTGCGCCAAGATTAAAAAAAAAATGCCAAGGTCCCTATATTGGAAAAATATCCTAATTCCATATGAAAGTTTAAAAATCTTCTTTTAATTAAACTAAATGTGTAACTAATAAACTGTCTTTAACGATGTGCGACAGATGCGGAGTCCGAAGTCCGCTGCTAATGTTATTATATTGTATTATTAGCCTACTTACTGTTAATTTATTGTTAATTTTAAATCTGTAAAAGAAAGATTATAGTTATAGATAAGATATGTTTGTCGCCAAAACCTGATTACAGAAAATTAGCCTGAGTTATAAAGGCGTTACATGATTTCAAGCTGAATGAATTTTTATATGCTGTTATAAAAATCTTAATAAGGCAAATCTTTCAGTTTATCTGTCCATCTTTCTATCTTTTACTTCCTTAAAACAAATTTTATTAAAGACCGGGAGGCGTCTGCACAGATCATCGCCTCATCGAGTTGACGGGTGAAATTTTAGGATTAGTTAAATATCGATTAGCGTATTGAAATGTAACTGGTCTGCCAAGTCATATGTTCGTGGAAACCACCTACAGACCCAATTTTACTGGTTAATTGTGGATTTTCCATTGTGTTTTCTTGCACCCATTCCTCCATGTTTCCAAACTTTTGAATGCAGGAAAATACAATAGTAAACCTATCAGTTAACCACTAAAATTAGGTCTTCATGTGGTTTCTACCAAGATATGGCTTAACAGACTAGTTGCATTTAAATATGCTAATCTAGTTTTAACTAATCCTAAAATTTCAACTGTAAACTCGATCTAACAAAAACATAGCTGTGAAAAAAGGGAGCCAAGTTCTGTAAAGACAATGGCAAGAAAAGAAGTGATATCTAAGTGGGTGCCAAGTTCAAATAAAATTCACCCAAACTTACCTACTGAAGCATTATAGCATTTTTTAAATTGTTTAGAAATAAAAATTATTGATAGCATATTAATAATAAATCTAGAACTTGGCAAGTTTTTACCAACAAGTCATCTATTTTTATTAATGACATTATTATATCTAAACTTGTTATTTCATATTTGGAAGCCTTCATTTGAGTGAGCTCCTTCCCCTTGAAGGATGGTGGGATAAGATATATCCCACCTAAATTTAACTGCAAAACGCCACATTGACACTAGAATTCAGGACTAAAAAGTTTAATTTTATTAAATACGTGAAAAGAAGATTTTACCCATTTTGAAATAAATTTGTTTTTAAATTCTGGTGTGATTGAATCATTTCAGCATGTCACGAATAAAAGCTCTTTGCCCCTGAAGGGTTAAAGAGGTGCAGTCTCTAGAGGGATGACCAAGAACAAGCGTAAAGGTATCTGTCTCTTTCTCAGGCCTTTTAGTCTGTTTGCATTGAGGTTTCCGAAGGGTGGGTGCTAGAGTGATAACCAAAGACGAGCGGGAATGTATTTGTGTATTTATTGGTTTATCAAATCTTTAACATGAGTCATTTGTTTATAATAATAACTATATTAATTTTTTTATAATGACATTGTTGTTAATATTAACATCATCATTTTATTAAGACATGAAATTGATAGGCATAACATTTATCAAAAACTTGCCAAGTTCTAGATTTATTATTAATATGCTATCAATAATTTTTATTTCTAAACAATTTAAAAAATGCTATAATACTTCAGTAGGTAAGTTTGGGTGAATTTTATTTGAACTTGGCACCCACTTAGATATCACTTCTTTTCTTGCCATTGTCTTTACAGAACTTGGCTCCCTTTTTTCACAGCTATGTTTTTGTTAGATATCATTACTTTTTGTACAGTTATAATATATTTAGACACTTTACATAATGCTTTTTAATGTGTTTACATGAGACTATTTTATTCACCAAGCAACATTCAATTTTAATTTAAATTCCCTACAACAAACTATTTGGCTGTCAATTTGCGGCAGAAATCTATATTTTAATACTGCTACACTGAATGCATGTTTTAAAACGAAATGTATTGATTCGAAATTTTTATTGTTTCTGAAACAACAATTCCTATTAAATTCCTATGTTAAATTCTCCTATTCAATTTTCCAATTAAATATCCTATACCAGGGCCTGCTTTTTTGTACTGAAAGTGAAAAATAAAGTTATGTGCTTATGCCACACTATGTATCATTCATCCATGGGTGCGGGCAAAGAGGCAGTGCAGAGGAAGGACATTGCCCCTTCCTGGATTTTCAAATTTAATTAACTAAATAAACATTTCTCTGATAATTTTGAAAATAACAAGTGGGTAAGTGTGATCACAGATCGCACAGAGGGTTTCGTTTAATATTCCTTTCAAAACACTTTATCCTTTTGAAAAATCTGTTAGTTCCACATTTCGCAACCAGGGGCGCACTCTATTCTAAACAAACCTCTATCCGAATGAAACTCCGTTTTACATACTATCCGTAGATATTTTAGTCGAGGGGATTGAGCCCATAGCACCCGAGATAAGTAGGCGCCTCTGGCGATAAAAAGTGGAACTAAAATATGTAAGACTATGGTGCATAATATGAAAGAATGGTCAAAGGGGTGTCGGCAAAAGTTGGAAAGTGCTCCCCCGCGTGAAAAGGGCGGAGGTTAGAAAAATTGCTTAAAATACACAAGTTAGAGCCCAGAGGAGTAAATAATATAAGACTTTTTGAAAATTTTATGAATTGCTGTGTGGTCTGGGGTATTCAGCTATACGTATGCAAAATGTCATGTCTCCAACTTAATTAATGACTTCCTTAGAAAGAATTGCTTAAAATACATGTGTGGTAGCTCAAAGGGTTAAGCATAAGACTTTTTCAAGATTTTATGATTTGTCGCCTGGCCTCAGGTGTTCTGCTATAAGTATGCGAAATTTCAAATCTGCAATTTAATAAGAGGCTCAGTTAGAAAGAATTGCTTAAAATACGCATGTGGAAGCCCAAAGGGTTAAATGTACGACTTTTTCAAAATTTTATGATTTCTCGTTTGATGTGAGGTGTTCAGCTATAAGTATGCAAAATTCCACGCCTCCAACCTAATTAGAGGCTCACTTTGAAAGGATTGTTTAAAATACACATGTGAGACCCCAAAGGGTTAAATTTACAACTTTTTCAAAATTTTATGATTTGGCATTTGATGTGAGGTGTTCAGCTGTAAATATGCAAAATTTCACGCCTCCAGCATGTATAGTTTCTGAGAACGGGCTCTGTGACGGACAGAATATCTCAATTTGTTATTTTTCTGTAAGCAAGTAAACCCAGATAAACCCCCAGTAAGTAGATAGGTTTACAATGGAAGTCTATGGGAATTTGGCGAAATATTAGAGGTATCGCCAAGGTGGCGTCACTTTTGGCGACCGATTTTAGTCGCCAAATTTGGCGATATATCGCCATGTTGGCGAGAAACTTGGCGGTATTTGGCGACAGAACAGCGTCCCCTCCTACGGCAAATTAAAATTTCGCCTAATAGACGCAATGGTAAAGTAAAAATGGGCACCCCTAGGTGGGTAATTCATCGATTTTCACAATTTTTTATTTTTTTTCCTTAGTTTTATAGTGTAAACGAACTTCGCACTAAATTTGAAGTCTGTAGCTGCAGTAGATATACGAGATCTTTTTGATGAGTGAGTCAGTCAGTCAGTCAGTCAGTGGTAAAATTATCAATTATCAGACATTTTCAAATGTCATTATCTCGGAAACTAATTATGCGTTATTTATAAAATTTTGGATTTTAGGTAATTAGGGTGGCCTTACTACCCATTTCGTATAACAAGTACGTAGGTCTCATAGATTTTCAGTTGTAGAGCATTGAAATTTGATGAAAACAGCTCGAAATGGTTCGTGTAAATAACACACGGCTATGTCAGGCGAATTCAGGACTAAAAAGTTTAATTTTATTAAATACGTGAAAAGAAGATTTTACCCATTTTGAAATAAATTTGTTTTTAAATTCTGGTGTGATTGAATCATTTCAGCATGTCACGAATAAAAGCTCTTTGCCCCTGAAGGGTTAAAGAGGTGCAGTCTCTAGAGGGATGACCAAGAACAAGCGTAAAGGTATCTGTCTCTTTCTCAGGCCTTTTAGTCTGTTTGCATTGAGGTTTCCGAAGGGTGGGTGCTAGAGTGATAACCAAAGACGAGCGGGAATGTATTTGTGTATTTATTGGTTTATCAAATCTTTAACATGAGTCATTTGTTTATAATAATAACTATATTAATTTTTTTATAATGACATTGTTGTTAATATTAACATCATCATTTTATTAAGACATGAAATTGATAGGCATAACATTTATCAAAAACTTGCCAAGTTCTAGATTTATTATTAATATGCTATCAATAATTTTTATTTCTAAACAATTTAAAAAATGCTATAATACTTCAGTAGGTAAGTTTGGGTGAATTTTATTTGAACTTGGCACCCACTTAGATATCACTTCTTTTCTTGCCATTGTCTTTACAGAACTTGGCTCCCTTTTTTCACAGCTATGTTTTTGTTAGATATCATTACTTTTTGTACAGTTATAATATATTTAGACACTTTACATAATGCTTTTTAATGTGTTTACATGAGACTATTTTATTCACCAAGCAACATTCAATTTTAATTTAAATTCCCTACAACAAACTATTTGGCTGTCAATTTGCGGCAGAAATCTATATTTTAATACTGCTACACTGAATGCATGTTTTAAAACGAAATGTATTGATTCGAAATTTTTATTGTTTCTGAAACAACAATTCCTATTAAATTCCTATGTTAAATTCTCCTATTCAATTTTCCAATTAAATATCCTATACCAGGGCCTGCTTTTTTGTACTGAAAGTGAAAAATAAAGTTATGTGCTTATGCCACACTATGTATCATTCATCCATGGGTGCGGGCAAAGAGGCAGTGCAGAGGAAGGACATTGCCCCTTCCTGGATTTTCAAATTTAATTAACTAAATAAACATTTCTCTGATAATTTTGAAAATAACAAGTGGGTAAGTGTGATCACAGATCGCACAGAGGGTTTCGTTTAATATTCCTTTCAAAACACTTTATCCTTTTGAAAAATCTGTTAGTTCCACATTTCGCAACCAGGGGCGCACTCTATTCTAAACAAACCTCTATCCGAATGAAACTCCGTTTTACATACTATCCGTAGATATTTTAGTCGAGGGGATTGAGCCCATAGCACCCGAGATAAGTAGGCGCCTCTGGCGATAAAAAGTGGAACTAAAATATGTAAGACTATGGTGCATAATATGAAAGAATGGTCAAAGGGGTGTCGGCAAAAGTTGGAAAGTGCTCCCCCGCGTGAAAAGGGCGGAGGTTAGAAAAATTGCTTAAAATACACAAGTTAGAGCCCAGAGGAGTAAATAATATAAGACTTTTTGAAAATTTTATGAATTGCTGTGTGGTCTGGGGTATTCAGCTATACGTATGCAAAATGTCATGTCTCCAACTTAATTAATGACTTCCTTAGAAAGAATTGCTTAAAATACATGTGTGGTAGCTCAAAGGGTTAAGCATAAGACTTTTTCAAGATTTTATGATTTGTCGCCTGGCCTCAGGTGTTCTGCTATAAGTATGCGAAATTTCAAATCTGCAATTTAATAAGAGGCTCAGTTAGAAAGAATTGCTTAAAATACGCATGTGGAAGCCCAAAGGGTTAAATGTACGACTTTTTCAAAATTTTATGATTTCTCGTTTGATGTGAGGTGTTCAGCTATAAGTATGCAAAATTCCACGCCTCCAACCTAATTAGAGGCTCACTTTGAAAGGATTGTTTAAAATACACATGTGAGACCCCAAAGGGTTAAATTTACAACTTTTTCAAAATTTTATGATTTGGCATTTGATGTGAGGTGTTCAGCTGTAAATATGCAAAATTTCACGCCTCCAGCATGTATAGTTTCTGAGAACGGGCTCTGTGACGGACAGAATATCTCAATTTGTTATTTTTCTGTAAGCAAGTAAACCCAGATAAACCCCCAGTAAGTAGATAGGTTTACAATGGAAGTCTATGGGAATTTGGCGAAATATTAGAGGTATCGCCAAGGTGGCGTCACTTTTGGCGACCGATTTTAGTCGCCAAATTTGGCGATATATCGCCATGTTGGCGAGAAACTTGGCGGTATTTGGCGACAGAACAGCGTCCCCTCCTACGGCAAATTAAAATTTCGCCTAATAGACGCAATGGTAAAGTAAAAATGGGCACCCCTAGGTGGGTAATTCATCGATTTTCACAATTTTTTATTTTTTTTCCTTAGTTTTATAGTGTAAACGAACTTCGCACTAAATTTGAAGTCTGTAGCTGCAGTAGATATACGAGATCTTTTTGATGAGTGAGTCAGTCAGTCAGTCAGTCAGTGGTAAAATTATCAATTATCAGACATTTTCAAATGTCATTATCTCGGAAACTAATTATGCGTTATTTATAAAATTTTGGATTTTAGGTAATTAGGGTGGCCTTACTACCCATTTCGTATAACAAGTACGTAGGTCTCATAGATTTTCAGTTGTAGAGCATTGAAATTTGATGAAAACAGCTCGAAATGGTTCGTGTAAATAACACACGGCTATGTCAGGCGAACTTGGCTGACACACTGCCGTGTGTCTAGATGAGGTGATGGTGTACGAAGACGCCTCCCGGTCTATTATAAATGCCGGAATTCTAATCTCAATAGCACTCTGGTCAATCTGGCAACTATCCCTACTATTTATTGGACATTATCTATATTATAAAGGACAAACATATCTGTGCGTAACGCATACGTCATTCTGCGAATGGCAACACTCTGAAATTAGAAATGAAATTTCGGTTTTGCAATTTTCGCTACTGCAAATTTTTAAACTTCTAAACATCGCACAGTTTAAATTTTTACACCGTAATATAGGGGGAAAATGTACTTTTAAATGCAATTTGTTTGAAAGCTCTTTCTCAATTTATTTTTGAGATATTAATTTTTTTATAGTTTTTAGTATCAATTTTATAATTGTGGCAACTGAACTACACCATTTCTATTAAAAGTAAAGGAAAAATAATCATGGTTTTTTTATTTTTATTGATTATATCCTTATTGATGCCATTTTCACATTACAAATAAAATTAACTTTTTTTATAATTTTTGAACAGAAAATGACATCAGCCATTAAAAAAAATATGCATTCTTCTTCAATCAGTTACATTTCAATATTTTTACATTACACTGATACTGAGTTTGAGACGTTAGACAAAATGATTCAGTGAGTAAAAATGATGTCATATTTAAAACAAAATGATCATTCTCATAAATAAAAAAATATATGAGACCAATACTAACTGGCCAATACTATGACAACTAAAGGCAAATTTCTGAATTTTTTTATTCACGGGTACTGAGATTAGAACTTAAAGTTTGCGAGAATGTTCACATACAAAGTTTATTGGACAAACGTGACTTTACATTTGGAAATATATTCATTAATAATCTACTATTGCGCGTTAAAATACTTTTAAATTGTGAATTTGAGTGATGCGAATGTAAATTTTGAGAATATGAAAATAACGTACAGTTTAGATTTTATGGGGGGAAATTTTATGATGTGACAAAGCAAAATCCTTTTTGCTGATTTTTTATCCCGTAAAAACAAAGGTAAGAGCCTCAATCGATAACTACATCATAATTATTCCTCTTGATTACGTATTCTAATGCAGTTTAATTTTTCAATAATTTAAGCAGTTGAAGTTTGTGGAAATAACATTTTGGTAATTTTAGGTTAAAAATATTATTTGTTTTAAGAGTTAGACGACCAATGTAAGATGATTTTTTTAATTATTTTTGTAGGTTTATCATAAATTTGATCTAACAGTTTTTTTTCTAAACATTTTAGTTCGTCGAATTTCGACGGGTTCCAACTCGTTCCTTTAAGTGCGTTTTAGTGATGTTAATGAACTTATGCATATGCATCATACATATTATACATATGCATATAATACGTAATACATTTGCATCATACATACTATAGGTATGTGTATAATACATAATACATATGCATCATTATGACGTCAGAATAAACAAAACATTTTTTGTCGCCAAATATGAGAATTGACATGATATATTACCAAATTTGGTGACACTTCGCTAAATGTCGCCAAGCTTGGCGAGTATTTGACGTTTGTGGCTATTTTTCAATGAGTTAATTATTAATGCGAGCCATCTATTTTTATTTTTTCGCATATCATCTGAATAGTTAAATGACATAAAGTACTAATATTTCCAAAGTGCTAATAGTTTCGCCACTGCCCAAAACCTCTGCTATTGTTACTATATTGTACTGTTATTATACTTACTGTGACTATGTTGTTACTCTTTACACAGCTAAAACTTCTGTATTTTATAAAGACAGTTTACGGAAACTATTAAAGCATTGAAACTGCCAGTTCTCCTTATGATTATTATAATTCTATAATATGTAACCTGTTAATCGATATGTACCGTTAGAAGGAATCTTCTATAATCCGGTTCCTCGCATTTTAGTTTTCAGGTTTCTAATAAAATTAGCTAAAAACTTAAAACCATGGCAAATTGGCTAGTAATTCAACACGATTAGATGAGAAGAATGATAGATTTTCAAATGGATCATAGCAGTGAGCCCGTAGACCTTCTATTCTTCCGTAATCGAGTCTATTGAAAAGGTTAGCACGAAACAAAAAGATATTAGCATCAATATGGTTTAATGTAAATGCAGATATTATCAAAGGATTTAATAAGAATCATTTCACTTGTACCAAATCGTATCAGTTAAAATACAATAACTGGCAGTGAGCCCAATTAGAAAAGATTACTTAATACGATTAAAAATTTCCGCATTAGAGAACGAATCGTAACTGATAAGGAAACATGCATAAGTGAGTTAAGAGATATTTGTCATGAAAGAATGAAATACATAACAACACAAAATATATGATGTGCTTCCATGATCGTAAAGAGTTCTTGATTTCAAAAGCTTCCGACTTGGCGAAAGAATGGACAAGTAAATTAAATTATTAATAACAGTAACATGATGCAACGTTTAACACAGTAAATACTGCTTGCTAGAGGCGGCTAGTACTTTAATATAAAAAGAAATAAACTATAAATTTGTAAAACTCAATAAAATAAATTTAGGTATTTTTATGTAAGCCGGGCGCAAGTGGCAAATCGCCAAATACTGTTCCCAACTCCATTGTTCAAATTGCATTCATTTCATTTAAAGATATATACTTTTCAGTTATCTCATTTAAAATAGATGCATTTCCCTCATTTTATTTAATAGAATATTTAACATAGAAATAAATAAATAAGAAATAATAACATAAACCAAAATATTTTATTTGAAAATCAAAGCATTGTTTCTAATTTGCACATGTGAAAAATGAAAACTGCTATTGGCGAAAAAACAAAAGCCTAATGAGGAGATTTGCTCCCGGCTAACATAAAAGTACCGTGATTTCATTTTTTTCATATTAATATATTTTAGAATAACAAACTTGAGAAAACATACAAAAAGTAGTGATATCCCAACAAAAAGTTTTCGGTAAAAAAAAAAAAAAAGCGCCAAGTTCTCCTTAATGTTTCGGCCAGAAAAAGTAGTGATATCTGAAGTTCGCACAAGTTAAAAGCCAAACATCCCAAATCTTTCATTGAAAATGGCTTCCTGCGACTTGGCCGTTAATGCCTTCAAGTGAGTTTTTCAAATTTTAAAATATGCACAAATGAGCTACATGCCAACTACATTTTTTGATTATTTTAGGCATTTTGTGGCACAGAGTACAGAAATAAAATATGCATTTGAAATAAGCATTTAAACAACTTCAGTGTATTGAAATGCTTAGAAGTTAAAAATGACAAAGTAGTTGTATTCAGGAGATAATATCCCTAATTGCTAAAACATAATTAGTATCAGCTTTTAACACTTTATAAATCGAATACCTCTTAATGTATGCAAACAAACTATAATAAATTTTCAAACGAAAAAAATCTCTTTCGTCAATACACGAGATTTCAATATTATACAATAAAATATAATGTAACATATTGTGAGATTTGAAGTAAGTAAATTTTGTTTTATTTCTTGGGTTTTACGTTAATGACTTTAGATTTAGACGGTACAAAATGGCAATTAAACCACAAGTGAACTAAAAGATCTGTAATCAAAACTAATGTTTGTTGAAACTGAATGGTAGTTATCAGAAATCTTTTACTTATAATGTCTTTATGTGAATTTGCCTCTTTGCATTCTAATATTACTTTCAATATTTATATAATTCATAAATGCGTAATTTCCAATCATTAATTTTGAAATGCTGTAGAAGGCATTAACGGCCAAGTCGCAGGAAGCCATTTTCAATGAAAGATTTGGGATGTTTGGCTTTTAACTTGTGCGAACTTCAGATATCACTACTTTTTCTGGCCGAAACATTAAGGAGAACTTGGCGCTTTTTTTTTTTTTTTTTTACCGAAAACATTTTGTTGGGATAATTAATTTATTACATGAAAATACGATCAATGATTCTGAAACCTCGACGATGAGAAACAAGCTTCTATCTGGGCAGGGTATAAATGTAAACAAACAGCACGTTGTGAAGTTTTGGTTCAGGGTTTGAAGTTGGATCCGACTTACCTTTTTCGGCGAAATGCGCGGGCCGTTATATATCATAGTAGGCTATGGCCATGCTTAAGCCAAGACTCCCTTATCATAAAACAGACTTGACAATCCGGAGAAAGTCTATGGGTGAAAATGTCCCCGATAATTGCCAACTTATTAGCTGACTTTGTCCCATAAGTTACGCCACCTGGTGTATACTCCTGGTAATACTCCATAAACAAATGCATAGTAAAAAATTGAAAATGTTTTGTTATTGGCAAAATTGTACAAAATATTTTTCGAATTCCAGTAAAATAAAGGCGTAAAAAAATATTTCGCACAATTATGTTCTGGCTTTAAAAAATGAAACATATCAACAATGAAGATTTAAATATAAGATTTATTGATATTTTTCCAGGGTACTTGTTAGTTATTACGTCGACCAATTTCGCCAAATTATATAAATCGCCAAACTACTCGCCAAGTTCTACAAATTGACACAATTTTTTATTTTAAATAACGAAAAAACAAATAAATTAGTATAACATTAATAAAAATACAAATAAAACGTCGAAATATTGGTTTTATTGGCCATTATTGGCATTTAATCTTAAAATTAATTGATTTATGGCAAACTATTATTGACATTTAATTTTACAATTTGGCGACAGTAATTTGGTCGACGGGATAACTAACAAATACCATTTTCAGTATATAGGACTTTGCGTGTTATTTTTTTTTAAATCTTGGCATAATTTGCGCTTCGGAAAGAGCGATTTGTTGCCGACTGATATAAACAGTTATGAAAACAAAACTTATGAACTGTCAGCTTGTTTTATAAGAATTTACGGCACAGATGCCATATTGGCGCGATTTTTTTCGGACGCCAATTTTGCGAAAACCTTGTTACCATATCCAGGGCTTAATTTGCGTCGGAGCCCACCAGAGCCCGGCTCCTGTACTTCTCTGTTTTTAGTAAATATTTAAATATTGTTCAGAATTCACCGGAGCTCATAAATGCAGGGCTCCGGAGCCCAGTGCAATAGCGCTTCCGAAAAACCGAAGCCTAAATTACCTTTTCTTATCTTTTCCATTTCCAAGCTTTTGCATTCTTTTTTACCAAAACACTTATATGTGACGTAATGTGTCGCACACGTAGGAGATGGAGATAAAACGGACTCAATTTTTATATCAGTTTTTGGGTTTGGACTCATTCGAGCCCAATCTGTATTACAATTAAAATTTTATTTATTCATGTATAGAAAAAAAACTTTTCCCCCTTTAAAATTACATATTATATTCTATTTCAAATCATTTTGATGAGAATGAAGGGGAAACAGAAATCATGTTTTTCTGTTTGAAATTTATGTCGGCTATGATATGTTGATACGGCGTCACTCAAGAGACTGAAGAATGAATTTGATTTCAGTTAGATTTTCTTTTGTGACAGTAGGATAATTTTTTATTGGTTGGGTTTTTTTTTTAAATTTTATTTGGAAATCTAACCTGAAAAGAATATTTTCTGTCTTAGCATTAGCTTGAGATTTTGTTTGTTTTAGGTTTTTTGTCTTCTATTGCGTACGAGTATAAAAATCACGTTAGTGATTTTCCTATTTATTTTGTATCTTGAATGGTACCCATGCTAAGGCTCTGTTTTGCACATTTACAAAGTCACTTCAATTTGTAAGTAGATATAATTGCCTTGTATTGTTATTTTAATAGAAAGCAACCGAGCAGTGTTTCCCCTTTTTCTATAAAAGCATCGATTCTTTCCGATAAAGGTGTCAAATTTTTAATTTAATCTGATTTTCAGGGACTCACCACAAAAGATTGTTATGCGGTAGGTATCGATTATAGTTTAAGATATGCACCTTTCATAGGAAATTGTAAAACATTGTCCCATTCTTCAGCATATAAATATTAATTTCTGTAAATTTCATTTATTTTTTCTTAAAAATGCATAACTGCGAACTATCCCTTTTTTGTGTTAACACTATTCCCAAATCATAATCCTTACCGTATTTAATCACAGAATTCTGCAATTAATTAACTTTAAAATTAGGCAGTATACTATTCAGAAGGAGTGATAACTAAAAAGTGGAATAGTTGACAGCTAGGTATATGCTGATAGATATATTTAAAATCTTTATTTTGCTTTAAAAAAATGCTTTAAATGTTGCAAATAATGTACGAAATACAAATATGCAGATTGAAATAACAGCGGGAGGGGTAGAAGGAAAAGGTACCGTTGTTAGTACCGGTACCATAGAATATTAGGGCTCCTGTACTTTTTTTTATTAGAAATTAAGCCCTGACCATATCATCTATATCCGGATAACCATATCAAGCAAAATAACGACACTTTGGTGCCAGTTAAGTATCCGGTGCGTATATGACATTTACGCCAGAAAAAAATCGCGCCAATATGACATCTGTGCCGAATTTACATGTATAAATTTAGTTTCTAGATATTATTATTGTTTTTTATATACGATTTGTTTATATTTGTATATAAAATAGATAATGCCTTTTTTATATTAAATAAATTGTACAAATATTGGAAAATATTGCTTCATTATGTAAAACAGTGAATATGCTTCCAGAAATTACGTTGCCAAATTTTCTTCTCTCGCCAAGGCCCCTATACTTGAAAAATACCAATTTATTATTATATAATGTAGTATTAGCTAATGTTCTGTAATCTGTTCCACAGTCAAAGTTGACTGCAAAAACGCGATGCTGGAATAATGTGGTATCAAGTATACGGTTTAAAAATAAAATTAATTTTGCGCCAAACTACACTTACGCCAATTGGCTCTAGGTCTGATTAAGGAAGAATACTCAAATTAAGATTTACAAACACCAAAATCGTAGCATGACAAGAATACGGTATTTGCGGAAAGTTGAGGGACATGTATAAATTTAAGTGATTATTAAACTTTATTTTTCCAATTTTTTAAGTGTTTATGACTTCAGTCTGTTTTTTGTGTATCTATGCGTGTTTTAACTTTCCTAAAATACTTTGATACATTTTAGTAAAACTTACATAACATATGTGAGTTAAAACAAGGAAATTAATTACGCACCAAACTATGCCCGCCAAGATATGCCAATTGGCTTTGGAGCCAATTATGAAACTTTCCATAGATTAATACATACAAACTTTATATGAAAAAACAGTGAAGCTTTCATCTAAAGTATGTTAAACTGAAATGATCCCCCATACCTTCAAAAATAAAACAAATGATAGGCCAATGATGACCAATAAATAAATAAATGAGACTATGCATTGAAACAAATTGAAGGAGTGGTGTTAAATTAACTAGGGGATCGAACCCGAGCTCCTCGGGTTACAGAGTATAGGTAAAAACAATTCTTTTTTTTTCTTTTTTTTAACTCTAATTATTATTTTTTTACATGTAATATATATTTTAGATTGTCCACTAACATAAAAAAGAATTTTTATAAAGTTTTAAAATTTATTAAAAGCGTTACTTTCACATGCCAGGCGTTCTTAGTCCAAGATTTTGCGACTTAAGGCAGTCTTTCCGATCATTTCAGTGCTTTAAGCGAGTGGTTCTATCCCATGTTTGTTAAATTTGTTTCTTATTTACATTATTTTATTTATTTTTCTATAGAGGAAGTTTTACTTTTGTTATGGGACATCAGACGGAAATAAATGCTGACATTTTTACATTGTTTTAAAGGCAAGTGGATTAATATTTCATAATCGAGCTACACGTGATAGAGATACATTTAAAAATAATTCATGCTTGATAATCTTTCTCTCTCTCTCTCTATATATATATATATTACGCTATCGCACGTGGCACAGAAATCTCAATTATTTGTTAATTGTTTAATGGCAACCCCCGAATGAAACGCATCTGAATGGTTGTGTAATAGTTTTCAAAAGGGAATAACAATAAATAAACAAAAGTTTAATTAATAACTATAGAAAAACAATTTATATAATAAAAAAATAAAAGTAAATAAACAATTTATTAATAAATAAACAACAACATCCGGGTTACCATATCAAGCAAATTAACGACACTTTGGCGCCAGTTAAGTACCCCGATCCGTATATGACATTGGCATCAGAAAAAAATCGCGCCAACGTGGTGCGTATATGACATCTGTGCCGTCTTTTACTTATTTATTTATTTATTTATCGAACAACAAACATACGACTTCATCTCATTTAAAATACAATAAATAAATAAATAAATGAAGGTACTTTTCCAGTATAGGTACTTGGCGAAATAGAGAAAGGGTCCATGGCGAGGAAAGAAATTTGGTAACGTACTTTCTGGCAACCTATTTAATCAAAATATTTTTTTCGAATAAAACTACATAAAAGTTGCCATGATCACAAACAGTTTGTACTTTAATGTTAGCAGGGCGCAATTCTCGCCAATGGCATTTTTTAACTCGCCAGCACATTTTTTTTATTTTTCGAGGGGTAAATTAAAACAATGCTTTGATGTTGAAATTAAATAGTTTATAATATTATTTATTCTTTTTCTTTTTTAAAGATTTTCTTTTTAAGTGAAAGTCATGAATTTTAAACGTTTCAGTGTTAAATTAAAGCTATCCATTTTAAATAAAATGAGTGAAAGGATTATATTTTAATCATGAAATATGAAAAACGGGTACAATGTTTGGCGATTTATCACCTGTGCCCGACTAACATAAAAATACAGAGTTCTTGATTTCTCTGTCATAATCTTCATTTTTGGCGAAGGATCGAGCAAGTAAATTAAATTATGAATAAAAGTAACATGATACAATGCCTAGGATACATTTAAGGGAGACCAAACTGGTCGCCACGGGCGGATAGTTATTTTAAAAACCATAATAACTCAGTCAATTAAGATACAATTTTCAAAAAATTGCATTTGAAAGTAGGTTTTTTTCTCCATTTGACGGCGTAAAAATTGAAAATGCGCGATATTTAGAAATTTAAAAAATAGCTGACATAGCAAACATTTTAATTAAATTTTTTTTTCAGGTTTCATGGGAAAATGACAACAAAATATACAGTATCTCCTATTTTCGACTATTTTCCGTTTACTTTCAATGACTTTCAATAGAAATGGGGTTCTTTTGTTGCCACGATTAGAAAAATGATATTAAAAACTGCAAAAAAATTAATATCTCAAAAATAAATTGAGATACAGCTTTCAAACAAATTGCATTTAAAAGAGCATTTTTTTCCTCATACAACGGTGTAAAAATTTAAAATGTGCGACGGTTAGAAGTTTAAAAATTTGCAGTAAAGAAAATTGCAAAACCAAAATTTTATTTTAAATTTCAAAATGTTGCCATTCGCAAAATGACGTATGCGTTACGCACAGATATGTTTGTCCTTTATAATATAGATACTGTAAGGGGAAATTAATTGTGAGAAGAAAAGAAATAGCAGAAATAAAATAAATCACATATTTAAAAATATAAAAGAGAAAATGAAATATTTTACATTTTCCGGATCTAGATGCTATCCATTTATTTCAATAACTAATATCACTGAGAAATTCATGGTAAAATAATTTTCTTTCCTGATTATTATTATTATCATCATTTATTTACATAACGGAATACAGCAGTAAACATTTTTTTGTTTAACAGTAAAATAAGTTCATTTTTTAAATAAAATGTCTAGAACATATGAAAATTTTAAGATTAACAACTATAATTTGCAAACTACAAAGCACATCGTAAAGAAAATGGTAAAAGACAAATGGAAAACAAATTTAAAAATATTTCTGTTTCTCACCTTAGATGGCGCTAGTCACGGGAAACCATGTGGTTTCTAACCATGTGTACAGCGGACAAAGGAAACTTAGCGATTGCGAGGCCTGTTATTTCGATAAGGAGGCCTTGGCTTAAGCATTTAAATTGGATGAGTTCTACCCGGAATATCTACGCAGATTTTCATTGGTCCATTTCCAAATCAAAACTTTTTTTTATATAGAGAAGGATTTACTAGTTTCAAAATATTAAGAACATTAACCAAAACTTTTTCAAAAAAACCAAACTCTACTCAAATCAGGATAACTTTTTAGAACATTTAATTATTTTTACACCATACTTCGGATGGAGAATATAAGTAAATAAAGTTGATTGCAGACAATTGTTTCAATAATTTTAAGCATTGGAGGTACAGAAAAAATAGAAAAAAAAATAATTATTATAGATTTCTATTACGTTTAGAAAAAAAATAAAGAAATAATTTTATTTTAAGGGAAATTGTAAAATCAAATATTCGAATTCTGCACAATCATAGTAAAGGAAAAAAAAATACATTTTTCTTTTTATTAACACTTTCCCACAAAGTTGAAAAGTGTTTATGCATTCGGTTTGTCTGTCCGTCTGTCCGTATGGCCGTCTGTCCATCTGTCCGTCTGGCCACGCTCTAACTCCCGTAGACTCGGATTTTCATGAAATAGATAAAGGTTATTTAGGGTCACCAAAGCATGTTTGGTATTGTATATGAAGTATGTAGAATTAATCATTCATTTACAGGGGCACTCAAAAGTATTCCATTACATTATAATATATGAGGAAAAATCGTTTGCAGAGTATTTTAATGACATTACGCTATTTCAAACGTATGGAAACTGATATAAATCACCCAATTTCACTACGATTATGTTATAACAGGGCATTCACAGCATTTATTATTCATTTACAGGGACACACAAAAAAAATCAGTTACAGTACTGTACTACCTTTGAGTAATAATTGCTGGAGTGTACGGTTTAAAATTCGGTATGCGCTTTTAAATTTAATAGATTTTTTGTATCTTAGTCGTTATTTATGAATTATATACCTCATATACAGGGCTGCACAAAAGTATTCACGTGCCATTCTTTTCATTAGAGGAAGTTGCTGAAGGGGAATTTTCAACTGAGGTATATGTATTTCTTAAGTGAACTAAATTTTGGCATGCATGTATTTAATAGATTCAAATCTATATATCATATACAAGGCTGCTGAAAAAATTCGCATAATTCTCCGATTGTGAATGGGACCAGCTTAAATGGCTTTTGAAATGTATTATTCTTTTCCATATTGTTGAATTAGACGTAATACTTTAATTTTTTTAACGGTGCAGTTTTGTTACATTATTCTGAAAGTGTTGGAAAGTGTTTCATAATCAATGCATGACGCATGATTTTTTTCTTACTTGTTTTAAATATCTACACAATATTCAGAGAATAAGCAAGTTCGTCAATATCCGGCAATCAACTCATATCGAAATAATTATCTCAGTACAAAGATTATTTTGCACGATTGTTTAATTCGATTCAATTTAATTCGATTCGATTCGATTTAAACATTGTGGTGGTGATCATGAAATACAGGGAAACAAATTAAATAAATAAATAAATAATAATAATTTTTGCAGGTTTCATTATTTTAGGGAATAAACAAGTCGTTTTTTTTTTTTTTTTTTTTTTTTTTTTTTTTTTTTTTTCAATATTATGTACTTCATTCATCCCAGAATAGCTTTTGCTGAAGGTTTCGAACACTGATTAGAAATTACAGAATATTTTTTTCAGAATTTAAAAATATTAATTCGTAAGTCTATGAACCCTCATAAATAAATGTATCTGTAGATACATACACGTTAAATTTCTTGATTATATTTTAAACATTGAGAATTTTTACCTTAAAATAAAAAATATATATATATATATATAAAATTAAAATTAAGTAAACTTTAAAAGTTTTCCTGATAAAGAATTCTCATATAAAGATGATTTGGGATCATTTGTAATGTTCCTTGCCATATTTTTTGGAAATTCCTGAAATTTTTTAAAGTGAATCGGAAGTGCAGTATGGAATACAGCAATAAATCATTTTCTACTAAAAAAAAGAAATAAAAAATTTCACTTTCATTCAACTTATACCTAAAAAACACAAGAGTGCAAGGGAAAGATAAGTAAAATCCCATTAGACACAGTAGGTAACAGCGCCCCTACAATTCTCCGGATAGAAAATATGATTCCCGAAAACAAAGAGGTTTCGACTGCTTGTTACGGCCGTATAAGGGATCGAGTTTGGCCGTGGTTAAGCATAGATTATGAAACGCTTTCCAACATTTCTTGAATGCTTTAAAAAAACTTCATTGTTTAGGGAAATAAGGTATATTAAATCTAACAAAAACATAGCTGTGAAAAAAGGGAGCCAAGTTCTGTAAAGACAATGGCAAGAAAAGAAGTGATATCTAAGTGGGTGACAAGTTTAAATAAAATTCACTCAAACTTACCTACTGAAGTTTTATAGCATTTTTTAAATTGTTTAGAAATAAAAATTATTGTTAGCATATTAATAATAAATCTAGAACTTGGCAAATTTTTACTTACGAGTCATTTATTTTTAATAATGACATTATTATATCAAATCTTGTTATTTCATGATTGGAAGCCTTAATTTGAGTGAGCTCCTTCCCCTTGAAGGGCGGTGGGATAAAATATATTTCACCCAATTTAACTGCAAAATGCCATATTGACACCAGAATTCAGGACTAAAAAGTTTAATTTTGTTAAATACGTGAAAAGAAGCTTTTACCCATTTTGAAATAAATTTGTTTTTAAATTCTGGTGTGATTCAATCATTTCAGCATTTCACGAATAAAAGTTATTTGCCCCTGAAAGGGTTAAAGGCGTGCAGTCTCCAGAGTGATGACCAAGAACAAGCGTAAGTATATCTGTCTCTTTGTAAAGCATCTTAGTCTGTTTTCATTGAGGTTTCTGGAGGGTGGGTGCTAGAGTAATAACAAAAGACGAGCGGGAGTGTATCTGTGTATTTATTGGTTTATCAAATCTTTAACATGAGTCATTTGTTTATAATAATAACTATATTAATTTTTTTTGTAATGTCATTGAAATTAATATCGACATCACCAATTTTTTAAGACATGAAATTGATAGGCATAACATTTATCAAAAACTTGCCAAGTTCTAGATTTATTATTAATATGCTATCAATAATTTTTATTTCTAAACAATTTAAAAAATGCTATAATACTTCAGTAGGTAAGTTTGAGTGAATTTTATTTGAACTTGGCACCCACTTAGATATCACTTCTTTTCTTGCCATTTTCTTTACAGAACTTGGCTCCCTTTTTTCACAGCTATGTTTTTGTTAGATATCATTACTTTTTGTAAAGTTACAAAATGTTTATACTCTTTACTTAATGCTTTTTGATGTTTACGTGTGACTATTTTATTCACCAAGCAGCATTCAATTTTAATTTTAATTTCCTACAACAAACCATTTGGCTGTCCATTTGCGGCAGAAATCTATATTTTAATACTGCTACATTGAATGCATGTTTTGAAACGAAATGATTCGAAATTTTTATTGTTTTTGAAACAACAATTCCTATTAAATTCCTATATTAAATTTTCCTATTAAATTTTCCAATTAAATATCCTATAGCTGGGCCTGCTTTTTTGTACTGAAAGTGAAAAATAAAGTTATGTGCTTATGCCACACTATGTATCATTCATCCATGGGTGCAGGAAAAAAGGTAGTGCAGAGAAAGGACATTGCCCCTCCCTGGATTTTCAAATTTAATTAACTAAATATCCTTTTCTCTGATGATTTTGAAAATAACAAACGGGTAAGTGTGATCACAGATAGCACAGAGGGTTTCGTTTAATATTCCTTTCAAAACACTTTATCCTTTTGAAAAATCTGTTAGTTCCACATTTCGCAACCAGGGGCGCACTCTATTCTAAGCAAACCTCTATCCGAACGAAACTCCGTTTTACATACTATCCGTAGATATATTAGTCGAGGGGATTGAGCACATAGCACCCGAGATAAGTAGGCACCCCTGGCGGTAAAAAATGGAACAAAAATGTGTACGGCTATATGAAAGAACCATAATATGAAAGAACGGTCAAAGAGGTGTCGGCAAAAGTTGGAAAAGTGCTCCCCGGGTGAAAAGGGCGGGGTTTAGAAAATTTGCTTAAAATACACAAGTTAGAGCCCGGAGGAGTAAACAATATAAGACTTTTTGAAAATTTTATGATTTGTCGTGTGGTCTGAGGTATTCAGCTATACGTATGCAAAAAGTCATGTCTCCAACTTAATTAGGGGCTCCCTTAGAAAGAATTGCTTAAAATACATATGTGGTAGCTCAAAGGGTTAAGCGTAAGACTTTTTATAGATTTTATGATTTGTCGCCTGGCCTCAGGTGTTTTCAAATCTGCAATTTAATAAGGAGCTCAGTCAGAAATAATTGCTTAAAATACGCATGTGGAAGCCAAAGGGTTAAATGTACGACTCTTTCAAAATTTTATGATTTGTCGCATGATGGTGTTCAGCTATAAGTATGCAAAATTTCACGCTTCCAACCTAAATAGGGTCTCAATTAGAAAGAATTGTTTAAAATACACATGTGGGAGCCCAAAGGGTTAAATGTACGACTTTTTCAAAATTTTATGGTTTGTCATTTGATGTGTGTTCAGCTATAAGTATGCAAAATTTCACGCCTCCAACCTAATTAGAGGCTCACTTTGAAAAAATTGTTTAAAATACACATGTGGGAGCCCAAAGGGTTAAATGTACGACTTTTTCAAAATTTTATGATTTCTCGTTTGATGTGAGGTTTTCAGCTATAAGTATGCAAAATTTCACGTCTCCAACTTAATTAAGGCTCACTTAGAAAGAATTGTTTAGAATACACATGTGGGAGACCAAAGGGTTAAATGTACGACTTTTTCAAAATTTTATAGATTGTCGTCTGATGTGAGGTGTTCAGCTATAAGTATGTACAATTTCACGCCTCCAACCTAATTAGGGGCTCACTTAGAAAGAATTGTTTAAAATACACATGTGGGAGCCCAAAGGGTTAAATGTACGACTTTTTCAAAATTTTATGGTTTGTCATTTGATGTGTGTTCAGCTATAAGTATTCAAATTTTCACGCCTCCAACCTAATTAGGGGCTCACTTAGAAAATATTTTTTTAAATACACATGTGAGAGCCCAAAGGGTTAAATTTACGACTTTTTCAAAATTATATGGTTTCTCATTTAATGTGAGGTGTTCAGCTATAAGTATGCAAAATTTCACGCCTCCAACCTAAATAGGGGCTCACTTACAAAAGAATTGTTTAAAATACACATGTGTTAGCCCAAAGGGTTAAATGTACGACTTTTTCAAAATTTTTATGATTTCTCGTTTGATGTGAGGTTTTCAGCTATAAGTATGCAAAATTTCACGCCTCCAACTTAATTAGTGCTCACATAGAAAGAATTGTTTAAAATACACAAGTGAGAGCCCAAAGGGTTAAATGTACGACTTTTTCAAAATTTTATAGATTGTCGTCTGATGTGAGGTGTTCAGCTATAAGTATGTACAATTTCACGCCTCCAACCTAATTAGGGGTTCACTTAGAAAGAATTGTTTAAAATACACATGTGGGAGCCCAAAGGGTTAAATGTACGACTTTTTCAAAATTTTATGGTTTGTCATTTGATGTGTGTTCAGCTATAAGTATTCAAATTTTCACGCCTCCAACCTAATTAGGGGCTCACTTAGAAAATAGTTTTTAAAATACACATGTGAGATCCCAAAGGGTTAAATTTACGACGTTTTCAAAATTTTATGGTTTTTCATTTAAAGTGAGGTGTTCAGCTATAAGTATGCAAAATTTCACGCCTCCAACCTAAATAGGGGCTTACTTAGAAAGAATTGTTTAAAATACACATGTGAGACCCCAAAGGGTTAAATTTACAACTTTTTCAAAATTTTATGATTTGTCATTTGATGTGAGGTGTTCAGCTGTAAATATGCAAAATTTCACGCCTCCAACATGTATAGTTTCTGAGAACGGACTCTGTGACGGACAGTATATCTCAATTTGTTGATTTTCTGTAAGCAAGTAAACCCAGATAAACCCCCAGTAGGTAGATAGGTTTACAATGGAAGTCTATGGGAATTTGGCGAAATATTAGAGATATCGCCAACGTGGCGTCACTTTTGGCGACTAATTTTGGCCGCCAAATTTGGCGATATATCGCCATGTTGGCGAGAAACTTGGCGGTATTTGGCGACAGAACAGCGTCCCCTCCTACGGCAAATTAAAATTTCGCCTAATAGACGCAATGGTAAAGTAAAAATGGGCACCCCTAGGTGGGTAATTCATCGATTTTCACATTTTTTTTATTTTTTTCCTCAGTTTTATAGTGTAAACGAACTTCGCACCAAATTTGAAGTCTGTAGCTGCAGTAGATATACGAGATCTTTTTGATGAGTGAGTGAGTCAGTCAGTCAGTCAGTGGTAAAATTATCTATTATCAGACATTTCCAAATGCCATTATCTCGGAAACTAATTATGCGTTATTTATAAAATTTTGGATTTTAGGTAATTAGGGTGGCCTTACTACACATTTCGTATAACAAATACGTAGGTCTCATAGACTTTCAGTTGTAGAGCATTGAAATATGATGAAAACAGCTCGAAATGGTTCGTGTAAATAACACACGGCTATGTCAGGCGAACTTGGCTGACACACTGCCGTGTGTCTAGATTACTAACTAACATTATAGAAAACTAATAAAACATTTGAAAAACTGATTTCAGAAGTTACCGTCCATAGCAAATATGTATTCAATTCTTTTGAACAGCCCTGTATTTGATCTGTAGGTTGATATATATATATATCATGGAAGACGGTAGTATTTCGAGTGACGCAGCCTTAAGCCTAAAATCGTATCGTATCGTATCGTTAAAATCTTATCGTATCATAGAATTCATAGATGGCGGAACTCATATATACAGCTAACTCGACATCAAAGAAAACGCGAAAAGCCGCCTTTTAATAACTCAGCAGATATATGTCTTATTGTTCTGAATTTTGTAGAACAGTCTTATATCTGCAGTCTAATCGTATACTGAAATTTTTGCATTTCTACGTGCAGTATATTTTGAGATCTAAATAGCCATTTTTAAAGTGAAAACGTTGGTATAATATCGAGGAAGTTCCTAATTTGAAAATCTCGAAAACGGTTCTAACGATTATTTTTAAATTGATACATAATATAAATGTGATTAAGGCGAGGTGAATAACACTTTTCTTTTTTCTGGGAAAACTCTTGTTCGTTAAATAATTCGATTTTTTTTTCTCTCGAAAATGACACGGGCGATTTTTTAAAAATCAAATAAATATGTTTCAGATGAACCAAATAACAATTTACTTGTTTCCAGCAAGACTCTTGTTCGTTTTATAATGCGCATGAAAAATCGGACTATATTTCTTCGCCATTCTATGGAAATTTCACCGAAAATGCATG
The DNA here is from genome assembly GCA_963932465.1 of Maratus speciosus. Classification (NCBI taxonomy): domain Eukaryota; kingdom Metazoa; phylum Arthropoda; class Arachnida; order Araneae; family Salticidae; genus Maratus; species Maratus speciosus. The sequence goes on along the minus strand of OZ010797.1, from coordinate 493,099,885 downwards.
ACACTGTATTCATACACATGCTTTCTTTTTAACCACTTTTGGGGAGAAAAATTTTGTCTTCCCACTGGCTGAGTGGCTAAGGGCCATCGTTTACTGACCTTAGGATAGGCAGTTCGATACTCTGTGGTACGTGTTTTCACATGTGAATGTTTTTTTTTTTTTTTTTTTTTTTAAGTCTGCTAGTTGACCATTATTCTCAGTTCCTTTGTAATTTTTTTAATTGCTATTAAGTTAAATAAAATTACAATTATAATGACGCCAATTTGATGATGATTATTTCTTGGCAATTTTTCAACAATAAAAATATTACCATAAATTTTATAAATATATTTAATTTCAATCACTTTACAAAAAATATACATTAATAATTATTATTTGAATATAAATCACACGATCAGAAACGTAAAAAAATAATTCATTTCAGCTCTTCTTTTTATAATATCATTTTTTATTATTATGACAGTCAATCAATATATAATCACTGACATCCATAATATTATTATTATTATTATTATTATTTTCCTTGCATAAAAGCTATTGTGATGTAATAATTCTTTTATAATAAATAATTTAGTTGAAATGTTCTATTTATAAATATCAATGAAGTTTGATAACCCCGAGACAATTCTTTTTATTTAACTTTGCAATATTTACAGTTTACATAATAGGGTCATTCCACGTAAAATGAGCAAAAATTAAAAAAAAAAATGTGGCCACATACTAAGCAATTTTAATAAAATTCGATGCTCAGGTTCAATTCATATTCAAGTAACGCTCTGCAAAATATCTTGACAAAAAATAAATTTTTTTAGCAGTTTTGGACATTTAAAAAACTTGTGATATAGAATGACATGTGCGCAATCGTCCAAAGTTGCAAGTTTGAAGTTCTGTATCTTGAAAACTGTTTAACAGAAAGGATTTTTTTTATAATTTTGTAAACTCTGAAAAATTACCTTCTTATTTACTGAGTTATAATAATCAAGTAACACCATGATTATTTATAAATTGGTTGCAAAAATTGAAAATTTGTGAATTTTGAGAAAATTAGAAACGTTATAAAAATCAAAGGAATTAAAAAACCTCTGTGAAATTAATGCCTGATGTAGTATGTCATATGTAGATCGAATTCCCCAAGTTTTAAAGTGGCCATTTATTTCCTTCATCTTCAAAAAAACTTAGAAACTTTTAAAAAAATTACAAAATCATGATTTTTCCTCTTTTGTATAAGCAAAACATAAATAAAGGACAGGCCCGACATTAACAATATTGCTCAGACATAAAGATTAATAAGTCCATGATACGTTAAAAAAAATTCAAGATTGCCTTTTGATTCCTATCATAAGAAAAATGGTTTCAAAATAGTAATGTTTTCTGCATTCCATTAGCTATACCTCTTTGAATTCGCCCGCATATCTTAAAATATTGCACGATTGCATGGGAAAAAAAATTAGTGCTGCCATCTAGTTTTTTTATTTGAATTTAGAATTGATATATAGTTTTTCGTTTAGCTCAGTCTGATTTCTACTCTAATTTAAAATTCTCTTGAGGCAAAAATAAACTGAAAGCAAGAACAAAAGTTTCTGCATTTAAAGTATACACATTTATCTGTAATATAAAACAATTTAAAAGTTTAATAAAGCTTTCCTTGACTTAAAAAAAGTAATAGAAATATTGCATTTTACCCTCAACATTTTTTACTATTTATTTTTTTTTCTCATTAAGGAATAAAAAAGGCATGAATGAAACTTCCGATATTTCAAATATATACTTTTAGCTATAAGGTGTAGCAATTTGCAGCTTGTCAAGGCTGTCCTTCGTGTGTAAAGGATTAATAGAAATATTGCTTTTTTCTCTTAAAAATTTTCAAAAATAATTTTTTTCTCGATACGAAATAAAAATACAATTACTAACTTACGCCAGTCTGTTAATTATCATTCATTCCTAATTATAAATAATTTTTAATATATTCTTTCCATTACTAAGGCTAATATTTGAAATTGAAATTTTAAGCACGTAGACAATACCTCGATTTTACATTCACTTTTAATGTAATTTTTAATACTTAAATGAACAATCCAGAAATCTATTATTTTGCATTTACTCATAAATAGATATGATCTACTTATAGACTGATTTTGATTAAAATCTGTGACATGTGTGCCACAGCTGATTTGCTCATTTTGCATGGAATGACCCAATAAGCATATCAGAATTCTGGTGTCGCCATCTTTTGACGCAATTGCGTAGTATTATAGAGAAATGTTTGATAAAAACGTTGAAGCAGACAGTTTTTAAATCGAAGAATTATTTTAAGAGATATTTAATGTTAAATCTGGATAAAATTGTCTCATTAAAAAAGTCTCATAGGAAAAAAAATATACATGGGAATTTAATCATTTTCATTCAATTTAATCATTCAATAGAAACTCGAAGTTTGCAGAGTGCATTTATTATTCTTAACTTGCCTAATTTTTTGACGTTTTATTTCAATTTTAAATTAAAATTTTCAGAATTTCCAGAGATATTTTTTACATATTTTAGAAAAGGTTATTTTAAATTGTTGCCAAATGTTAAAACAGCGCAAAGAATAATATATCCTTTAAATTAAAAATTTATTCACACGTGACTATTATAAACAGAAAAAAATCCTTTTAAATTAGAATTAAATGATAACGTGTTAAAAGCAGGAAAATATTAAACATTACGTCATAAAAATTGTTTTTACACATGCTTACTTAAAATGAAAGAAAATTATAAAATAATTAATTATTTTCAAATTAGAATTAAATGATTACGCATTAAAAGAAGGAAAACATTGAAAATTACGTCATAAAAATTATATTTACACGTGAATGTTAAAAGAAAAAGAAAATTTTTAAATAATAAATTCATTGATATGCGTTAAAAGTCGTAAATGGAGGAAATTACGTCATATTGGCCAAAGTGGCCAAAACAGTTTACAAAACACATTGCAAAACATATTGCAAAACAGTGTAAATTAAAAAATATATTTATATGAGAGATTTATTTCAAATTTCGAGATGACATTTTTAACTATAGTTGCTAATTTTAAGGTAGCGCAAATAATAATATTATCTTTCTAATAATAAAAATATTTTCAGTTGAATGTTACAAAGAGAAAGGAAAGTTTGGTGAAAATTATGTCAGATTTAAAACGTTACATTTAAAATCTCTTATTTAAAATCATTTTCTTATAGCGTTGTTAAAAAATACCATAAAGCAAAGACTCTGTTGACTTAGTTCCTTTTATATTTGGTAATTTTCAAATGTTTAACTAATCTTATTTAATCAAGCAGGGAAACAGCAACTAACATCAGCTGATTCGGTTTTGAAATCCCTCAATAAAAGGGAAACCCGTTTACAGTAAGATCGCCATTGATTTTTTAATTATACAGAGCAGCCTCGATTATCCGAGCTAATTAGGACTGTTAGTAAATCGGAATCGGAAATCTCGGTTAATAGAAACTGTGTGTAAAAACTCGCCGTGCTTGCGAATTTAACATCTCTTTTAAAAAAATATATAGAACGTTTTTTAAATAATAAAAGTAAATATATGTAAAGTTCTGTTTCACAGCTTTACAAATTTAAAAAGAAAATCAACTACCAGTAGTAAATTTTAAAATGTAAATTGAAAAATTTACGAAAGTTCACACAGCCACTGGAAACAAAGCATTGTTCGCTATTGACTTCTCAGGGTCCAATGTTTCTTTGGAGTTGAGGGCTTTTGGGGGCAGAAGGGCCTGTATAGCACGGACAGTGAGCTAAAGAGTGTGGTTATTTTTAAGGCTCATTCAAAAGGAAAAAAAAAAATCAGACTTTGTTATCGGCTCGGTTAACAGAAACCTCGATTAATCGAAGCTCGGTTAATCCAGGTTCTACTATAATTCAATCTTCCGTAATCTTTTTAAAGCAGATCAAATTAATGGACTTTAGCACAAAGTCACATAGCTGATAACTGCCATGCTTGTTGGCCACCTTTTTTTCAAAAAGTTTGCTTCACCTTATTCAATTAATGAGATATCTCCGATAAAATAAGTCACATTTTCCCGTTCTAAAATACTGGTATCCAAAAATCGTAGCATGTAACTGACACTACAAGTACTCATGGAACTAGACTATTTTAAGTCTGATTTTTATTATAGACTATATAAAATTATTAAAAATATATATTATGATAGGAACTAGCGCGCTTCGTCCGCTATTTACGTTACGGATATAAAAATCATGTTTTTTTTAGGGAAAAAGAAATAAAAACCTATTTGACGATAGGTTTATAAAGACACATTTTGTATTTGTTATATTTCCGGGGATGAGGAGGGGGGGGGGCTATTTTGATTAAATATCGCAATTAGTCTACATGGCAGATATAATTATGATAGACACTAGCGGGCTTCGCCCCTCTATGGCGCCTTATGGGTCCAGCTTCCATAACTCAGAAATTACCTTTCGGACATCAATGCAACAGATTCCAAACGTTATAATTAACTTAATAATCACCCTATATAGCATTAAAGTAAATTTATGAGTACTGCATACTATTTTTTATCGTAATTTCTGAAGAGAAAAAATTATTTCGGTTCCATTCTTAGGTACTGGTCTGAAAAATTTTGAAAAAGGGGGGAAGGAGGGGACATGAGACTGCTGTTTGTCAAACAACACAACGGGCTCTGGCTTATTCAACTTGGTTTTTGATGACTTCAATTGGAAGGTGGTTTGTTTAAAAGAGTGCGTTCCCTGCCCCATGAAAATTGGAACTATTGGTGCTACATCTATGTAAGGATTTAATAATTATAAATTAACATTTTGGATTTGTTAATTTAAGGATAAAGTGTTTTTAAAGGAATATCAAATGAAACCCTCTGTGCGATCTGCGATTATACTTACCCAGTTGTTTTTATATACAAACTGCTATAAGGAAAATTGTAATAAAATAGTAAAAATTAAATCTGCATTAAATTCCATAAGTATCTTTGTTTTAATCATTTTATCACTAACCTCAAAAAAGTAATGATATCAATACAAAAACCCTTGACGGGTTAAAAGTTTCTGACGCAGCACTTTATCTTATGCTCGAAGAATTTTAAATATGGAACTTAAAAATACTGATATCAAATTTTGAGTGACGTTATGCTATTTCTTAAAAAATATATTTGTATTTATTTCACCATTTTATTTTTGTTTTATTTATAATCGCATGTGCAAAAGTTATGTTCAACATGAAAAGCTGCATAAAATTTTATTCGCTGTTGCTTTATCATTTACATCTCTCATAAATTCAAAATATGTGTTTTAAAAGATATGATATAAAATTTAAGTGACGCCTTGATGTGACTTTAAAAGGTTTGTTTTTTAAAATTCAATTTAAATTATTTTTGACTTGGTTAAAATATTTTTTTTACATCTACACAATACTTTTAATTTTCCAATTCACTGTTAAATATATCACTTTCATTGAATCTATACTATGCATTGAAATGTATTTATTTCAATAAATTGATTTATCTTTTGTGTCACGCTATTCAAAATTGTGAGTAAGATTTATGTAAATGGTTTCTTTGCGTCATTGTGTCCAAACTACATGAAATGTATGAAAAAAGGATAGTTTGACGCAAATAAACCATTTACATAAATCTTACTCACAATTTTGAATAGCGTGACACAAAAGATAAATCAATTTATTGAAATAAATACATTTCAATGCATAGTATAGATTCAATGAAAGTGATATATTTAACAGTGAATTGGAAAATTAAAAGTATTGTGTAGATGTAAAAAAAATATTTTAACCAAGTCAAAAATAATTTAAATTGAATTTTAAAAAACAAACCTTTTAAAGTCACATCAAGGCGTCACTTAAATTTTATATCATATCTTTTAAAACACATATTTTGAATTTATGAGAGATGTAAATGATAAAGCAACAGCGAATAAAATTTTATGCAGCTTTTCATGTTGAACATAACTTTTGCACATGCGATTATAAATAAAACAAAAATAAAATGGTGAAATAAATACAAATATATTTTTTAAGAAATAGCATAACGTCACTCAAAATTTGATATCAGTATTTTTAAGTTCCATATTTAAAATTCTTCGAGCATAAGATAAAGTGCTGCGTCAGAAACTTTTAACCCGTCAAGGGTTTTTGTATTGATATATATATACTATATAATGGGGAAATTTAGTTTAGCAATAAAACTCAAAACAGATTGAAATTTCTCTTTAAGCAATTTATACTAATAGATGGAAACATACTTGAATTCTTTTGTACAACCCTGTAGTTAACCTAGTACCTTTATTACACGCCACTATTTAGCTAAAGTTTAATTCAAAGTAAAACACTCTTAAAACTACTGAAATCACATTCCCAGAAATTATCATTTATATACGGCCACGTATCCAATTCTTTGCGTGACCCTGCATATAATTTTATCTATGTTCTACAAACATTTCTTAGTAAAATAAATGCAATTCAGCCTGAAAATACATAACTAATTAAAAAACCACCTTTAAGCAATTTGCAGTCACACACAGTAACTATTACGAATGAATTCCTTTGTGCAGCCCTGTATGTGAATTATAGCATTTATACACACCATATACTATGGATAAATATAGTGAAACATAAAAGCACATAACATAATTAACTAGTATGTTGTGGCCATCACAAAACTTTCTTCTATCTCATACATGTCAATGCTTCAAAATTCACTATCTCAGTGCCAAATTAAATGGCAATCAATGTTCATCAAGAGAATTCTAAAAATATGAAATTCCGTGCATTAGTTCTCGAGGAATGACTGTCGCTAAAATCGTGTAAATCCAGCAAAATACAGCATAGCAGCGCCACCTATTGTGTTATTTACACCAGAACCTAATTATCACCAACTTCTGTCAACGTCTAACTGAATATGAAGTTTGAGGAAAATTCGTGCATTAGTTCTTGAGATAGAGGTATTGCGCAAATCATGACAAATGCAGCATAGAAGCGCCACCTGTTCAACGATTTGCAACAACACATAATCAGCAGCAATATTAATCAAGTTATACTTAAATCTGAAGTTTGATGAAAATTCGTGCATTAGTTCTTGAGATAGAGCTATTGAGGAAATAGTTCAAAATGCAGCACAGCAGCGCCACCTATATGGCGATTTTCATCAACACGTAGTCAGCATCATTTCATATGAAGGACTAACTAAATCCGAAGTTTGATAAAAATGTTTGCATTAGTTCTTGAGATAGAGCTACTGCGAAAATAGTGTAAATCCTGCAAAATGCAGCAGAGCAGCGCCACCTGTTGGGCGATTTACACTAAAACGTAAACAGCATCCATTTATGTCAAGGACTAACGGAATTTGAAGTTTTATAAATATCCGTGCATTAGTTCTTGAGATAGAGCTTTTGCGGTAATCTTGCAAAGTGCTACATTGCAGCGCCACCTGCAGGGCGATTTACACCAAAAACTAACCAGCACCAATATATATCATGGACTACCTGAATATAAATTTTTATTAAATTCCGTGAATTAGTTCTTGAGATAGAGCGCCCACAAAATTCGTGTCACATACAGACAGACAGACAGACAGACATTTTGTAAAAACTTGTTTTTTGGAATCTCTGACCCATAAAACGTCTAAATCCGTCGAAAACTGGAATTCGAAAATTTTCATAAAACCAATATTTTCTTTTTGTAAAGATTAAGAAAGAAAAAATGAATTCTCAGCAATCATCGCTACTGTACAGTACTTCTGATGCAATATAGTATCTGAAATCTTTTGTATGATCTTATAAATGGTATGCACTTCGTATTATACATGAAATAAGTTATAGTAAATCTCAGCGACATATATCAATTTCATTATACATGAAGTAATTTAACATAATTTAAATATGCCGTAAACAATTCCCTACACCCCTATATCATTATGTAACGGAATTCTTTTGCGTGGCCCTGTAAATAAATAATAACAATTCTTTGCACCGCATATTCTACAGAATGCACATTTTAGTGCACTTGATAAATGCATATCAATTTTATTATGTTTGAAAGCATGTAACTTCAGTAAACATCATTTGAAACTATTTTTTCGCGTAGGCCGTTATGTAACGGAAAAATTTTGACTGCCCCTGTAAATGAACTAAAGATGCTAGAAACTTTTTTTGAAATAGGAAACGTGCTATGCTAAACATTAATGACATCCAAAAATTTCAGGGCAAACCGAGCATATTTACAGGGAGTTAGAGCGCAGACAGACGGACAGACGGACAGAGAAACCGAAGTCATAAACACTTTTCAACTTTTTTGGAAAGTGTTAAAAAGTGCAAATATATTACGTTAGACATCGACCTCAGATATTCTACTTAAGGATAAAACATGAAATGAAAACGAGAAATTTGTAGAGAACTCGCTCATTGGATTAACATTGGCAGCCAACCAGAAATATATTTCTCTATTTTCGAAATAATATTGGCCTATCAGAAGCTAGCATTTTTTCAATTTTAGCTTTTTTTCAAAAATTTCACATACACATGATTCTGATCGGTCAATCTGCTTTCGAAAAGGGCGAAAAAAGCCTATCTGGATCCCGGCCATTAACATGGGAATATCGTCGATTGACTTGTGTGATCTGTTAAGGCGATTCTCAAAGAACTAATTTGATCGCCTTTACATCGGGCAATGGTAAAGGGCTTCAAAGCATCAGGAAAAATTGATTGAAGATTTTAAAATTTAAGGGGCGTCGAAATAAAAGAGCGACTACAGTTATATTTAAAGCATATTTAATTTCAAAATGATTTAATTACAGAAAATTGTAATTACAGTTCATGTGTAACATTCTAACAAATTATAATTGCCATTGACAGTGATGCATTGATCCCAGCGCGATCCCCAGTGGATGGCTTCAGTGTAGGAACTTCAGGGTTGCCGATGGATCCAGCTTTACTCGACGGACGGCTTGCATTTCCTTGTCACATGTGAACCATTCACATTTCAGCGACTTTTTTAAGGGGCCGAAAATATGGCAGTCACATCGGGAGAAAGTGGGGTTGTATGGAGGATGTTTCAAGACCACTCACCGAAATTTTGCTAGCAGGTCTAGAGATCTAACGGCCACATGTGGCCTAGCATTATCCTGCAGTAACACTATACCTTTAATGAGATTACATCTGCTGCTCATTTTCTAAGCGATGAAATTGAACAACATTTTACAGGTTACAGGAGGCAGTATCTACTGGAGAAATAATAGGGGTTACCGGTTTCAAGCGATTGCCCGCTTTTACCTCATTATCCCCTACTAACAAAGTAAATGTTTTTAAACTCATGGGCTATCAAAACATGAGAGCTAATTCCCGCAGATTCTGTATATTCGTACGTATGTATGTAACACGATAACTCTTGATAAAAATATCCAAATTGCTTCAAATTTTGTAAATAGGTTCATTATGATAGGGCGCTTACCTGATTACTTCTGGGAGTTCATTAGTTAAGTATAAAGAAGGGAAACGGGGGGCTATAATCCCCTTAATTTAGGTAAATGGGTTTTTCATGCAGAATTATCCGATTTGTTCAAATTTGTTATACCGGTTTATTCTGATAAGGTGCTTACCTGATTAGATTTGGATGATTATTGGTTAAGTATAAAGGGGGGAACGGTGGCTAATCACCCCATTATTTATTTATCGTTTTACCAGAAAGAGCGAGTTCTATTTTATGAATAATAGATATATATAAGAGTATAATGTACAATTACACTGGTGTCCAAAATTAAGTCCCAGTCACAAAATGCTAATTTTTAAGTAAGCGAATACTCAAAAGGAAATAATATAATTCAAATAATTACTATCCGTACAGCACAGCTAGTCCATATAGCATCTCATTCATGTCACACATGGTTACAAGTGTGACAGTCACTACGGTGAAACAAAAAATAGGAAATTCCACATGTCTCATTAGGATTCTCAAACAATCACTATGTGTGACTCCACTGAGACGTCAATGTGACTACTAGTTTGTGACGAGTCGCCAGGTGATTTTACAATGTAGTTACATTGTGACTCTCATGTGACTGTCATTTTTAGACTCAATTTCAAAGTCATCATGAACGTTACATTACGATAAGTCACCAAATAATTTCACATTGTAGTTATATGGTGACTTTTCACAAAAGAGTACAATGGTGACTTCGAAGTAGTCTCTCTGTCACCTGAAAGTCATCATGTGACTTTAATGTGACATTATTTGGTAAGTTTTCACAATGCAGCGTTCACGAGAATTTTGAAATTGAGTCTACAGATGACAGTCACATGAGAATCACAATGTAACTACATTGTAAAGTCACATGGTGACTCGTCACAAAGCAGCAGTCACAGTGACGTCTCAGTGTAGTCACATATAGTGATCATTTGAGACTCATAATTAGGTGTATGGAATTTCCTATTTTTTTTGCTTCACCGTAGTGACTGTGACACTTTTGACCAAGTGTGACATGAATAAGATGTTATATGGACTAGCTGTGGTGTAGAGATAGTAATTATTCGAATCATATTATTTCCTTTTGAGTATTCGCGTACTTGGAAATTAGCTTTTTGTGATTGTTCCTTAATTTTGGACATCAGTATAGTATGAATAGCCTGTGAGCTCAATGCCATCAGTTTAACTGGGCACTTTTCTTTTTATTTAGAATGTTTCCTGGTATTCTTTTTACACTCTTTTATTACGATCAACCTGGTTTTTATATGTATAGATGGAATACTGTAATCGATTTTCAAGCCACTTCCTGATGCTCTAGAATTATAAAAATACATTCGCAGGTGGATGTTCTATGACAATATAATATTTTATTATTTTTAGAACTTAATTCTAATTTAATAAATTAATTTTAAGGCATTTTTCTATTAGCCATTCATAAGTAATCAATCGTCCAATATTCTCTGTAACGCGTGCAATTTTACAAAACAATGGATTTAATGAAGCTTAGTAATATTAAAAGTAAATGAAAAGTAAAAGTATTTCCCTACTGGTTCCTAAAGCATATCCTTTGCATACAGTAGTAACAGCTGTAACTGCTCCTACAGCGGTCAGTAAGGTGATCGTCTCAAAACCATCGTAAAAATTAAATGGTACAGCAGTTTACATTCACTCGAAAAATTCCAATTAATTGCTTTAAATTAAAATACACACTTTTTAACTTCTTTTACAATTGTATTAGAAATATTAAAGAAGAAAATTTGGTTTAAAAATTGTTTTATTAAAAATTAGAATACTTTAGAAAAAGAAAATTCCAATTCATTGTTATTAGCTTTAATTTAAAATACACACTTTTTAACTCGTTTTACAATTGTATTAGAAATATTAAAGAAGAAAATTTGGCTTACAAATTGTTTTATTAAAAATTAGAATACTTTAGAAAAAGAAAATTCTAATTCATTGTTATAAGCTTTAATTTAAAATACACTTATTTTAACTTCTTTTACAATAGTATTAGAAATATTAAAGATGAAAATTAGTTTTAAAATTTTTTTTATTAAAAATTAGAATATTTTAGAAAAAGAAAATTCCAATTCATTGTTATAAGCTTTAATTTAAAATACACACTTTTTAACTTCTTTTACAATTGTATTAGCAATATTAAAGAAGAAAATTTGGTTTAAAAATTGTTTTATTAAAAATTAGAATATTTTAGGAAAAGAAAATTCGTCTCTGCGGAGTTAGTGAGGATTTCTATCGATAATCACTTTGCAATATCCTCATTCATCACGTGCATGAATCTTGGTAATATTTAAAGTAAATTAAAAGTAAAAGTGTTTAGGTGATCGGTCTCCAACCCAAAGTATTTGGGCACGGGCAGGCTAAATCACAGGCAGGCTAGAAATAAATATCGTAAAAATAAGATTGTACAACAATTTAAATTCACTCGAAAATTTTGAATTCTTCGAAAATAAATTCACTAATTACGAAAAATAAATTATTATCATTAAAAATAAATAAACTGAATAAATTTACTGAGACCACTGTAAATTTACCGAATAATTTCTCTGTAATTTATCAGAATCCTATTACTCTTATCTCTGTATTGTTCCATCAGACTTCAAAAATGAATTGCCAGTAAATTCTCTGTAATTTCAACTGAAAATATATTAACAATGTATCTTCATAACAACTTTATTTCGATTTTAGGGAAATGCATCGTCCCAAAAAGCACAAACATCGTATTCTGCCCTTTCTTAGCTCACAGGAATCCAGACATGTTTCCTAATCCAGAAAAGTTTGATCCAGAGAGATTCTTAGCGGGAAATTCGGAAGAAAAGTTAATCATTTACCCTTTTTCTGAAGGGGTGAGGAATTGCATTGGTAAGTATATAAATGCTTCAAAAGTTTTTAGAAAAAAAAGTAGCTTTATTTTAGAACCCGTTGATTCCGATTTCGTTATACAAGTGTCTAAACCAAAGTAAAGTGTTATGTTGCTGATAATGTATAATAGGGGATAAATGTGTGGAAACCTTTTTGAAAAAGTGTATTGTTGCTCTCATCACCACTTTTTGCTTAAGTAATGCCATAAATTTATGTGTAAGTGGAAAGTTAATTTAATTAAGAATGTAATGGAATATATTTTGTTCAATTATTAGTATTTAATATTGGATTTACAAATTAGTTTGCTCCGTTTTCAAACGATGGCACCGGCTGTTTACAATACTTTATAGTAACAACTGATTTCGGTGGTTTCAGAGAGGTTAAAGATCTGCCAATAATATTCCTTTTATATCGCTTTGAGTCACTTTTGAGAAACCTTGTTAACCATTTGGAAAAATGGTTACTGTCCTCTGTCAGGGTAGGAAATCAAAAACATATCTGAGCGTTTTATTGGTTGAATCCGCATTTTATTCGTTTTCTGATGGGTCTATACAGTAATCTCTATTTTTCCTTTACTTTCAACAGAAATGGATACTTCTGTTGCCACTATGACAAAAAGTAATAAAAACTACAAAAAAAAAATGAATAACTCAGAAACAAATTGAGATACAGCTTTCAAACAAATTGCATTTAAAAGTACATTTCTTTTTCTCTATACGACGGTGTAAAAAGTAATATTGTGGGATGTTTAGAGGTTTAAGAATGAAATTTTATTTAAAATGGGTCCAGGAATATTAATGTTTAATCCATGGCGTACGTAATGAATGACCAGCTCCGTAGAAGTTTAAAAATTGACAGTACCGAAAAATGTAATCCATGGCGTACGTAATGTATGATCAACTCCGCGCGATTTTTTATTTCTTAAATTTTTATCTTTGAAAAAATCATTTTCCAAATGGTCGTTGTAAGTTGTTAAATTGCTTTTTTTTTCTCTACTGTGTTGAATATGTCAAATTTTGTGTAAACTAAGCAGCATTTGCGGGAGTTTTTAGCTTTAACACTTTCGTCGCTCAGCATGATTCGGCTGAGTGCCGCAGCGCCAGAACCTAATATCGGAGGTTCATTATCGAACCTTCGATTCATTATAAATTATTTAGTTCCGAAATGTGGATAGTATAATGAAAATATTTTTAGTATCTTTCCAAAAAGCATTTTTAGTTTGCAGAAAATTTGCAGAAGTCTTGCTTTGAAAACCTGCAAAGTTGCAGCAAGCTCAGCATGACAAGACTGAAAGTTCATAGCACGACTGCAGCAGGATAACGCAAACGCCAAAGTCACCACACTTTGAACTTGCAGTTAAATTGTCGTGCAAGTTAAATTCATGCTGTATCACATTTATTGCAAATTAACGGCAAACAATTAATCAAAAATGCTGCAAACTTACTGCAAAGTAGTAATCTTTCTATACCACATTAACTGTTACACTATAAGTGTAACCCCTTCGAAGGGGTCCATAGACCTGATCAGGTTTATTGATGCATTGCACTGTTAAGGTGCATGCATCGTTTTAACCAACATGAACAGGTTAGGGTAATATATGTGCTTTTCCATTCAGTTATTTTTTGGTATTGAGAAGTATAGCGTTTAAAAAAAGCGGTGCCAAACGAATAAAATTTCTGAAATTTCTGCATATGTGCTGTTTGTCTATTCTCTCAACTGAGGTATTCTTAGCTTTTGTCACTTTCGTGAATTAAAGACAGTCTTGCCATCAGTTTCACAACAAACTAATCATGCAAGTGGGTGATGGTATACCCTGCGGGAGATCTGCTGCGAATTTCTCAATTCAAATTTGTCACGGTAAGATAATATCGGAAAAAATCAAACTTGCTACTAATGTTCATGCTATCTGGGTTTATGTTGTATATCCTACATTTATATTTCAGTGCTTATTACATTAAATTCCTTTTAAAAATCCAACTGAAAATCCTATTTAGTTGAACAAGAAGAGCGTCACCTATATTTAGATGACGGAGCCCCCACGAAAGCATACCCGTCACCCAGACATGGGTGACGCGGCGACGAACGTGTTAATTGGAAGAAAAGTGCAGTTGAAGCCCAGCGAATGCTTGTGGAAGGTTACGGAGGTTCATGCTGATCCAACTGATAAATGATGTAGGGAATGAATAATTATTAAGATGCTACTTGTCAGAATGATATAAGAATGATATAAATTATATGATACAGAATGATATAAATTTAAATTTAAAAGCAACGTTAAAATCAACAGCATATGCAAACTTTCGCAGACAACTTTCGGTAGCGTTTAGCGTACCGTCCTCGGTGCAAAGAATAACGGAAACTTGCCCATTTACATAGAGGAGAAGCGGATTCAACTGAGAAGTTCATTAACCAATGGGGAAATAGAAAAATTCCTGGTTTCCCATTGGTTAATGAACTTCTCAGTTAAATCCGCTTCTCCTCGGAAACTTGCTCATTTATATAGCGGAGAAGCGGATTCAACTGAGAAGTTCATTAAGAAATGGAGAAACAGGACTTTTCCAGTTTCCCCATTGGTTAATGAACTCCTCAGTTGAATCCGCTTCTCCTCTATATAAATGAGCAAGTTTCCGTTATTCCCTGCACTGAGAACGGTACACTGAACGTTATCGAAACTAGTCTGCGAAAGGTTTGCATATTCTGGCTTTTTTAACGTTGCTTTTAAATTTAAATTTATATCATGTAGGGAATGGTTTCGACGTTTCAAGAATGATGATTTTGAAGTCAAGCCTCGCTCTGGACCCAAAAATATTCGAAGACAAAGATTTAGAGGCGTTACTGGATGGAGATCCGAGTCACACGTAAGAGGATCTTGCAGAATCATTGGGAGTGAGTCAGCAAACTGTTTCCGTACTATTGAAATCTATGGAAATGATTAAAAATAAAGGAAATTGGGTGCTTTATTAACTAAAACCCAGAAACGTTCAAAGACGATTTTTCGCAAAAATCGTAATCCTAATTGCGCTTAAGTACCCCGGGGTGAGTTGAAGCATGTCAACAGTCGAAATAAACGTATTTTTACTGGTTTTAAAGTTATAATTTACACCTTTTTGCATTTGAAATTAGTACATTATTACAAGGTGTTAATTTGCAGTATATTTACAAAAAAGACCAATTTGTACTCCCAATAAAAAGCTATAGACAAAAACAAAATGTAAAAAAAGAAACACAACCTACTTAGCTTAACATGAAGTAGCTTTCCTTTATTCGAATGCAGCCAATAAGCATGAATGAACGAATCAGGAGAGCCAGTCAGGTGCCATCCTTTTTTTGCAGTGAGCCAATCAGGTAACAGTAGGATTAAACTGTTGTCTTATTTTGGAGGACATTTGTCAGTGCTTTATGTGATTAATATATTACAGTTGGATATACAACATAAGAACATGACAAAAAAGGCACAAAGATTTGACGGGTCTACTAGAAAGCGATGTAAAATAGTGTTATGAAGTGAACAATGATAAAGTTATAATGAAATTGGAAGGCAAATTGGTAGAAAATGTACCCAAAAGTGGCTATTCCATATTTTTGAAGCGGTATGAGGAGACTACGTCACCTAGAAAACATACTTTGATACGAATTTAATTATGTAAGTGACTGAAGCAAAGTAAAAATGTATGTTGCTATACACGAATTATTGGATTTTTGTATTAAAACTTTTACTACATTTATTTTAAAGTTACGGAAAAATATACTCGACCGTTTGAAGAAAATCCAAAAATATATAAAGGAGAAGGTACAAATACCAGCTAGGGTCCAAATACCGTCTACTAGGTGTCCTGAGAACTGAGCGGAGCGCCGCCTAGCGACGATAGGCAGAATTTGTAACTTTAATTGAGAAAAAAATGTTACGAGAAGTACGTCGCTGAAGTCTATCTCATTTACAAGCAGCAAATGCAAATGTGTCAAAAGGACGTAATCTGGAACATCAAAAGTTTTTTAGATAAGTGTTTCTCATTTTTTTTAAATATGCTGATCGCAAATTGGCTTGAATTTATGATTAAGTTATTTTCTAGACATATTTAGCTGTTAATTGCGGCGAGCACGTTATTGTTATTATATTATATGAATGAGTAATACCGATTTTAACTTAAACATAGCAGTGGTCCAAATACCGGCTACCTAGAGTGATCTAAATACCGGCTAGTCGGTATTTGGACTCTCTAGGTTGCTCTGCTTGAAGGGGAGGAAACAAAAAAATTTAAATAGTTCCATAATTATTAAATTAATTTAAATAATTCTGAAATAGTTCCAGTCCTATTTCGCAATATGACAAAAAGCAACTGTGGCTGTAATTCTTCAGCAGCAATACTGATTACCGGATCACTTAAAAAAAAGCGCTGTTGGACACTCCAAAATTGCCTGCAATAAATGTGAAGAGAAAGAAGAAAAAAGACGGAGGAAAACAGGTGAAAGGGGCAGAAATTGGATTTTTAAAAAGTGAAAAATGAAGATATCTATCAGAGGAAGATGATGCAATTTGTGTCTTCTGCATGGGTGCTTTTTCTGCGGACAAGAGTGGGGGAGGGAATTCTGGGTTCAATGTTAAGAATGCGATATGATAGCTTATAGCGACTGCACCGACGCAGAGAGTGATATTAGGTTTATGATTTTTTTCAGATAAAATAATTTTCATTTCAATCAAAAGCTGTCTTTTTTTACATGTTAAAAAACAAAATTAGAAACATAATGGAAAGAAGACTGTGAGAGATAGTCTTTAAGAATTTTATAAATCTGACAAAAAGGTTTGTTTATTAAAAATTATGTATTTTTTATGCATACGAAATGTTATTAATCAATAAAATTTATTAAAATAATAATCTAATTGCTTAATAATTGTCATTAGCTCTATTTGTGTGATCTTTTGGAAAAAAAATTAGGTAGCCGGCATTTAGACCCAATTTTCAAAACTCAAAACTTGAAGACTTTCAGAATTTTGCTTTTTATAAGCAGAAAACGCTTTTAGGTAGCTTTCATTACAAAAAGCTACTTATTGCGGCCGTTCGGAGGAAAGCGATTTCAAAAATTTTGGTATATTTTCATCGATCATGACCCTCAGACCCCGAAACCACCCTCCGTTCAAAATTGATATATACATATATACACTGCTCAAAACAATTAAAGGATATTTGAAGTTTTATATAAAATAAAGATATAAACGAAATTTTTTTGCCGAAAATAGAAGAAGAGAATCACAAATGCAAATTTTTCTGGTTTTCAAACAGTGGAGTATGCAAATTTTGAGTTCGACGTCAAAAACGTCGCTTCAGCGGCAGCGAATGAAATTTGACTTTCAACTGGATAAAAGAGAATGAAGACAAGGATGATCGGCATTCAGTGATTGCTTTGTTTCGATGAGTACGATGTCTCAGCGAAGTCATTTGACAGATTCAGAAGATTTGAGAATTGTTGGTAGGTTAGAAGGGGGCCAAACTCAAGACGAAGTAGCGCAAGCCATTGGAGTGTCACAAAGTGTCATTTCCAGGATCTGCAACCGTTTTTTGGAGAGTGGATGTGCAGGCTGAAGACCAGGGCAAGGTCGTAGACAGGCAACAACGCCCAATTAAGATCGGTATTTAGCGTTAACAGCTCGGAGACACCGAACCATGAACGCTACTCTTCTCCAACAACACCTTCGCTCGGCTACAGGCACCACGATTTCAACTCAGACTGTCCGAAACCGGCTCCATGCTGTAGGTCTGTATGCTCGCCGACCGATGGTATGTGTTAGATTAACATCAAGGCATCGTCGCGACCGCAGGGAGTGGGCAACCGAGCAAGTCAACTGGAGGAGAAATGAATGGAGCAATATTCTGTTTTCTGACGAGTCCCGTTTTTCTGTGCATCCGGATAATAGACGTATTTTCATCTGGAGGGACCGTGGCAGTAGGAATAATCCTACGTTCGTGCACGAAAGTGTCCGATTTGGCGGTGGAGGAGTGTTGGTGTATGGTGGCATCTCCATTGACGGGCGCACTGACCTCTACATCATTCGAGATGGAGCTCTGACTGGTCGCCGATATAGGGATGATATCCTCAGACCTATTGTAGTCCCTTACGCTGCAGCAATCGGAGATAACTTCATTTTAATGGACGATAACTGCAGGCCACATCGTGCAAACCTGGTGGAGGATTTCCTTTTCGAGGAAGGAATCGTTCGAATGGAATGGCCAGCGTGTTCTCCAGACATGAATCCAATCGAGCACGTTCAGGACGCTCTAGGAAGACGAGTTTCTGGCCGTCAACAACCCCCACAAACTCTCCAAGAACTGGAAAGAGCTCTTCTGGAAGAGTGGGGCAGAATACCCCAACTCGTCATTAATAGCCTCATTGAGTCCATGCCTCAAAGGTGTTCAACGTTGCTGGCCGCCCGTGGAAAACATACCCCCTACTGAAAATGATTTTCTTTGAAGAAAACACCTTTTCTTATTCTTTTTTTCTCATATGCACAAATTGTGTTTTTTTCCTTTAGTACACAAATGCGCAATAAAATGCATTTTTTCTGCCAAACATGTGTAATTTATTCTCATATAACCTACTATGTCTGTCGACCATGTATCAATCAGCTAAACAGTTTACCAGATACAAAATCCACCTAAAACTGCAATATCCTTTAATTGTTTTGAGCAGTGTATATATCTATATCTATCTATCTATCTATATATATATATATATATATCTGACATATGTCACACTGTAACTCTCGTAATTATGAGCCGATTTCGATGTAATTCGGTTTGTACATAGTACATACCAATGTCTCGACCGAGTTCGTTGGCCAGCTTCATCCGTCGTTTTGTTTCAAAATGGCGACCATTTAAAATTTTAAAAAAAATTAAAATTTGAAATGTCGTACCAAAAAATTAAAAATGGAAAAATATTTTTTTTATGTATTTGACCTTTATACAAAGATTCCGGAGCAGGTTTTGTTTCGTTTATATCTTAAAAAATGGCTGAGTTATAGCATTTTGAATTTCTAGCGTGGCTGACATTTTGAAACGTCCTAAATTTTGTCACGCGATAAAAGACGTATTTATGAACCGATTTCGATGTAATTCGGTGTGTACATTTTACATACCAATGTCTCGACCGAGTTCGTTGGCCAGCTACATCCGCCATTTTGTTTCAAAATGGCGGCCATTTAAAAATTTTTTAAACATTTAAATTTGAAATGTGTTACCAAAAAATTGAAAATGGAAAAATATTTTTTATTATGTATTTGACCTTTATACAAAGATTTTGGAGCGATATTTGTTTCGTCTATATCTTAAAAAATGGCTGAGTTGCAGCATTTTGAATTTCTAGCGTGGCTGACATTTTGAAACGTACTGAATTTTATCACGCGATAAAAGGCGTATTTATGAACCGATTTGGATGTAACTTCGTTTATACATAGTGCATACCAATTTCTCGATCGGGTACGTTGGCCAGCTTCATCCGCCATTTTGTTTAAAAATGGCGGCCATTTAAATTTTTAAGAAAAATTTTAATTTGAAATGTGGTACCAAAAAATTGAAAACTGAAAAAATATTTTCTTCTTGTGTGTTTGACCTTGATAAAAAGATCGGAAGCAGTTTTTGTTTCGTCTATATCTTAAGAAATGGCTGAGTTATAGCATTTTGAATTTCTAGCGTGGCTGACATTTTGAAACGTCCTGATTTTTGTCACGTAATAACAGGCGTATTTATGAACCGATTTGGATGTACCTTGGTGTGTACATAGTACATACAAATATCTCGACCGAGTTCGTTGGCCAGCTTCATCCGCCATCTTGTTTCAAAATGGCGGCCATTTAAAAAAAATTTAAAAATAAACAAATTAAAATGAGATAACAAAAAATTGGAAAATGAAAAAGATTTTTTTTGTATGTGTTTGACCTTACTGCAAAGATTCCGGAACAGTTTTTGTTTCGTCTGTATCTAAAAAAATGGCTGAGTAATAGCATTTTGAATTTCTATTGTGGCTGACATTTTAAAACAACCTGATTTTTGTCACGCGATAACAGGCGTATTTATGAACCGATTTGGATGTAACTTGGACTGTACATAGTACATACCAATGTCTCGCCCGAGTTCGTTGGCCAGCTTCATTCGCCATCTCGTTTCAAAAGGGTTGCCATTTAAAAAAATATATATTTAAAATTTAAAATGAGGTATTAAAAAATTGGAAAATGAAAAAGGTTTTTTTTTTTATGTGTTTGGCCTTGATACAAAGATTCCGGAGCAGTTTTTGTTTCTGAAAATTTGTTCTTTTGTTTATATCTTAAAAAATGGTTGAATTATAGCACTTTGAATTTCTAGCATGGCTAACATTTTGAAACGATCTTGTATTTGTCCGCGATAACACAAGTATTCGCCTATTTCGATATAAGAAGGCATGTGGATAGTATACATCAATACCTCTACCAAGTTCGCTGGCCAGATTCATCAGCCATCTTGTTTCAAAATGGCGGCCATTAAATTAAAAAATATATATATATTTAAAGTGAGGTGCAAAAAAATTAGAAATTGAAAAAGGTTTCTTTCTTAAGTATTTGACCTTGATATAAGGATTCAGGAGCAATTTTTGTTTGTCTTTACCTTAAAAAATAGCTCAGATATAGCAGTTTCAATTTCTATTGTGGGTGACATTTTGAAAAATCTGAATTTTTGCATGCGACAGCACTCGTATATATCAGCCGATTCCGATGTTAGTGAGCATGTGCACAGCAATTACTAAGGTCTCGACCAAGTTCACTGGTTAGCCTCATCCACCATGTTGTCATAAAATGGCAGGCACTTTAAGAAATTGCCGAATTTGGCAGCGAAATATAAGTTACTTTAAAGAAAAGCAGCTTGGATAAAGCTGACTAATTTCGCGAAATTCTCATTCATTATATTGATAAAAATTAGTATTGAATCTCCTATATTCGGTTTCCACTAAATTGAGCTTCGTGTGTTTGAATGATATAAGTTGACTTTTTTTAAAATAAGGAATATGAAAGCTACCTCTTCCTACCGGCACTGGCCGGAAGGACTTTTTAAACTGATTTTCTTTTCTCTAAACAGGTGTAAAACATGTCAAGGTAACCTGCTGTCACAGTTTCTTTTACTAATTTTGAAAATTGTATGATCTAGATTGAAAACAAAAGTGGTAGCCGGTATTTGACCTTCTCCTCTATATTTTTAATACTAGTTGACTCAGACGTTGCGTCGCTGCCTGGGATTGGGCTAATTACCTTAAATATACCTAAAATCTGTGTTGAATTCAGACTGCTTTCTCCGTGAAGGATTACTGCGGCTATGTAGGGAACACTGGCATATGGGTCCCATAAACTCCGGGGGGGGGGGAGAATCCCCCCCGGAGCAATAAGATGTCCTCCGGAAGTCTTGAGATTTTGTATTTTTAATTGTCAAAAAGGGCAATGTTCCCCCGGAACTTTATAATGCCCCCCCCCCGCCTCCAGAGCTACAGAAATCTCTCCCGGAGAAAAGTGTCTACATTTAACACTGGCCAAGCCAGTTGATCCACTCTTCCACTGGCAGTTTGATATCCAACTTACATTGGACCATCTGAAAAACTCTCTCTATCGCTTGAATAGTGTGGAAATCAATAAAATTCATAATAGAGCCATTAGATAATGGAGTTATGAATTAAGAGGAGGAGACATATAGTGTACTGTCTTACCTGTTGTGAGTGATGTAACTGTGGAGGTTGTCACAAGATGGCCGCTGCTTTTAGGTAGCTTTCATTACAAAAAGCTACCTATTGCAGCCGTTCGGAGGAAAGCGATTTCAAAATATTTTGGTATATTTTCATCGATCATGACCCCCAGACCCAGAAACCACCCCCCGTTCAAAAGTTGATATATATATATATATATATATATGTGTGTGTGTGTGTATCCATATATATATATATATATATATATATATATATATATATATCTGATATTTGTCACACTGTAACTCTCGTATTTATGAACCGATTTGTATGAAATTCGGTGTGCACATAGTACATACCAATGTCTGAACCGAGTTCGTTGGCCAGCTTCATCCGCCATCTTTTTTCAAAATGGCGGCCATTTAAAAGTTTAAAATTTTTTTTTAATTTGAAATGTGGTACCAAAAAATTGAAAATGGAAAAATATTTTTTTCTTATGTGTTTGACCTTGATACAAAGATTCAGGAGCAGTTTTTGTTTCGTCTATATCTTAAAAAATGGCTGGGTTATAGCACTTTGAATTTCTAGCGTAGCGACATTTTGAAACGTCGTGATTTTTGTCACGTGATAACGGGCGTATTTATGAACCGATTTGAATGTACCTTCGTTAGTACATTGTACATACCAATGTCTCGACCGACTTCGTTGGCCAGCTTCATCCGCCATCTTGTTTCAAAATGGCGGTCATTTAAAGAAAAATTTTAATTTAAAATTTGAAATGTGGTACCAAAAAATTGGAAACTGAAAAAGATTTTGTCCTTATGTGTTTGACCTTAATACAAAGATTCCGGAACAGTTTTTGTTTCGTCCATATCTAAAAAAAAATGGCTGAGTAATAGCATTTTGAATTTCTATTGTGGTTGACATTTTGAAACGACCTGATTTTTGTCAGGCGATAACAGGCGTATTTATGAACCTATTTGGATTTAAGAAGGCATGTGGATAGCATATAGCAATGTCTCGACCAGGTTCGCTGCCCAGCCTCATCCGCCATCTTGTTTCAAAATGGCGAGAATTAAATAAAAAAAAATATTTAAAGTGAGGTGCAAAAAAATTAGAAATTGAAAAAAGTTTCTTTCTTAAGTATTTGACCTTGATATAAGGATTCCGGAGCTTTTTTTATTTTGCCTTTATCTTAAAAAAAATGGCTCCGATACAACAGTTTGAATTTCTTTATGTGGGTGAAATTTTGAAAAATCTGATTTTTTGCCCGCGACAGCACTCGTATATATCAACCGATTCTGATGTGAGTGAGCATGTGCCGTGCAGAGTAATTACTAAGGTCTCGACCAAGTTCACTGGTTAGCCTCATCTACCATGTTGTCTTAAAATGGCAGGCACTTCGCCGAATTTGGCAACCAAATTTAAGTTACTTTAAATAAAAGCAGCTTGGATAAAGCTGACTAATTTCGCGAAATTCTCATTCATAATGATTTAGTATTGATAAAAATTAGTATCGAATCTTCTATAATCGGTTTCCACTAAATTGAGCTTCGTGTGTTTGAATAACATAAGCTAGCTTTTAAAAAATAAGGAATATGAAAGCTACCTCTTCCTCCCGGCACGGGCCGGAAGGACTTTTTTAAATTGGATCTTCAGTTTCTGATTACCGCCAGGCAAACATCCCACCAGTAAATTTGGATAGAAATTTCGTCTTATTTAAGCGTTTTATTCATGGAAATATTTTCTCACAAATATGCTAAAATTTCTATTTGTTCTTACTGGTTTCAATTTGCTTGGTGAAACAGTCAGTTTGTTTCCCTGGTTGTCACAATATGGCGGAAACTCAGGGCCTGACTATTACCAAAATAAACTTACACCGGTAAAAATGAAAATCTGTTTCTGC
Source organism: Maratus speciosus (assembly GCA_963932465.1). Lineage (NCBI taxonomy): Eukaryota > Metazoa > Arthropoda > Arachnida > Araneae > Salticidae > Maratus > Maratus speciosus. Next base: position 493,075,913 of record OZ010797.1, on the reverse strand, counting down.
CATTATATATGACTGAAATTTTGCAGTAATAAGGTGTTTAAATAAGGGGGAAAATTCCATATAAATTTACTGGTGGAAGTTTCCACCGGCAGTAACCAACCCCTGTGAAAGCGGTTACAGTTGAAGCTTCACTATTTTAAGGATATGTCAGTTCCACTTTATTAATAGTTCCATGCATTAGATAGCATGACATACAATGCTTTGACACTTCGAACTCACTTTTCACAAAAAAGTTGGACGGCTCACTCTGGTTCTGGATGCCTCATTTCAAATCACCTATTTTGACGAGTTCAATGAAAAAAGAAATACGATCCTAAGGTAGTCATGGGACGAATTTTAGCGATAAAGGGGTTTGCTTTGAAAACACACGATGAATTATTTTTCTTGCGTTTCAGTACAAAAATCCATATTCTTACTTTTTAATAATTAATTTTAAAATACCATTTCATATTTTTATATACTTTTAATCGATTACCGAAGTCTACTGTGTACAGGGGTACATAATGTAAGTTTGGATGGAAAAGGTCTCAATAGTAATTTTTAAAAATATCTTCATCTTAATAATAAGTTTCTAAATTAAGCATATTAATGATTTTTTAAACAGTTTCTCGTTGGTCAGATTACACATGCATATATATTTTTTTAATTTTTAAAACTAAAAATATATTAATAAAACAATTAAAATGTTTTTCTTTCATTCAGATAAGATAAGGAAAAAAATTCGATTGTGTAAAAAGCTGGAAATTGAAATGACAACTTCGGTTTCAAAACTACGGTTGCTTCGATTTTCAATAAACATGAAAGATCGGATTTACCAACAATTTAAAAAAAATTCAAAAAATAAATACCAATCTAACAACCATCAGATATTTCTTGTACCTTACTTTTAAAGGTTAACTTAATTAATTAGAAAAGTATAAATTATGATATTAATAAAGAGATTGTATGTATATGTAAAACATGGCCAATTTCCTCCTGTCCTTACAGATTCATGGAAGAGGGGTGGGGGGTGTAATTCAACTGCCAAACGACTGACCGCCAAGTCCGATCTCCTGTTATATAAGGGTCTCAGTGGCAATCAACTACCTGTACCTTCATACGCTATTAATTAATCAGATTTTAGAACATGCAGCAATCAAGTCTTTCTTTATTTCTTGTTAGAAATTGGCAACATTATCTTTTTCAGTATATCTTTACTGGACTCTAATCTATTTTTAGAATCCCGGATGAAGTATAAATTCATTTCGTCTACATTAAGTTCTCTTCTGCTCTTGGAAAGTGTTTCTGCAGAAAATACTTTTTCTTATTCTTTTGCGTTTTGTAATTAATATCGGATATTTTAAATGAGTATTTTTTATTTAAAGATATGGAAAAATCGCCTTTTCGATTATTTACATTTTGGTCAGAAATTTAAGTTTGTAAATGTTGTGAATGTGCTATCTTCTACCAGTATTCATATAATTTCCACAATAAATGTTGAAATTTCATTTTAAAACTTTGAACAAAATATTTTTTTGTGTTTTCTAAATTGTTTACCTAGACATTCATCTTTTTTCTTATAGACCGGCAGCACAGACAATCACCGCATTGAGTTCACGGCTAAGATTCCAGAATGAGTTAAAACGTAATTCGCATATTAAAACGCAATCGGTCTGCCAAGTCCTATCTTGGTGGAAAACACCAGAAAACCCGATTTTAGCGGCTGATTTGTAGGTTTACCATTGTGTTTTCCTGTTCCCACCCTCCATGTTTTCATACCTTCGGGTGCAGGAAAACACAATGGTAAGCTTTCGAGTCAGCCGCTAAAATCGGGTTTTCCACCAAGATATGACGTGGCAGACCGATTGCGTTTTAATATGTGAATCAAGATATAACCAATCTTAGAATCTCATCCGTGAACTCGATGAGGGGATTATCTGTGCTGCCGGCACCCGGTCTATTGTAACCTCTTAAGTTTTATTAAATTATTTTAAATGATTGGAAAGTGTTTCATAATCTATGCTTGATGCATAATTTTTCTTTCTTGTTTGTTTATGTAGGAAAAAACTTCGCCCTGATGGAATTGAAAATCGTCCTAGCTCATGTGATAAAGAATTTTAAAGTAACATCTCTAGATCGTCCAGAAGACATCAATCTAAATTGGGAAATTGTCTTGACGACTGTAAAACCATTGCGCTTGGGCGTAACACCAAGGCGGCAAATTACAGTTGCAGCGTAGTTTGTACATCTCAAGAACAATGTTATCCTACGTATTGCATGAAAACATTAATCAGTGCAAATGGGGAGTTAAAATTACTCAAAGTTAAAAGAAAGCTGTGATATTTTGAAGTAGCATTATTCTTCTAAAATTAAAGATTTGTGACCAAAATACTGTCTGCAACCGTTTTAGGCGGTTTTAATAAAGGCGGTTATCAAATTCCCTCCTCAACAACGCGAAACTTTCAGACACACTTCTGGTTTATTTATAAACGTAGATGCTTAAAATTGGCAGCCCTGTCTGTTGAAGAGATTTGGGGTTGAACGGCGTTTTCCATTTTTTTTATAAGTAGGTTACTTATGGGGTTATTAGTGAATGTTGTCACGTGATGACTGGTTTTCCTTTTTCCCCACGGTCACGTCTGGAAATTCTGTTCCAAACGCCAATTTGGACAGTACATTATGAAAGATTCTCTACCTTTATATAAAAAAAAATAGAAAACGCCATTCGATTAGATTTTGGAATGAGAACACCTGCCAATTTTATGCATTTCCGGACAAAACTGAAATTGGAAATGTGCCAGAAAGTTGCTCCTTTCATTTGAGAAGGGAACTTGGCACCCTTTATTTGGCGAAAAATGACAAAAACAATTATCAAAATCTGTGCTTAAATACATATTGAGACATCTAGACCATGGGACGACTGGCGAAATTGTTCCAGTCCGTTTACCAACTCCGGCAACTAAGAAATTTTGCATATAATACAATTATACTATACTTATTAACTAAAAAACGCAAATTTCACCAAAAAATATTTGCACATTAATTTTTTATATCAATTTAAAGTAGCACCTTAAAGCTGACATTATAAAGCTAATGCTCAGTGTTTTGGCTTGTATAATTCTTTTTAAATAATAATGAAGATAAAATTTATTGAATTGTCATCATTTACTAATAAATATTAAACACTGACAATAAAATATTATCTTTAATATTAGTGTTATATTTAAGATTTGCTGCTTAAGAAGTTGAATATTTCGGAATATATTTTACACGAATGTAGCTTAAATAATAGGTTGAATGAAACATGAAAGCAAAAACAATAGAGCTAAAATACTCCATTCTTTGAGAATGTATGTTTTAACATTTAATGAAGTAATAAATATAAAATTTAAGGATTTGCCCTCATATGTCGACACCTTTATCAAATGTTGAAAAGAGCAATTTTGACTCTTAAACTTGACATCCCCTTTAACAATTAAACTTTTGAGGTAAAAACATTTCTAATACAACATTTTTTTCGAATACTTCTAATTAAAAAATAAAAGGTTTATGAAACACAAGGCTCTTTTTAACATAACATTAAGTAACATTAAACATTTATTCGAAAATTTCTCAAAAAAAAGTTGCTAAATTTCCCTGATACTAACAGGCAACTTAATCTAAAAACTAAATTGGAAACTGGGATCTTGAAAGATACAAGCAACATTCTTGCTCGCATAATTCTAATGGGAAAGCATTATCACCTGAAATAAAAGATGTAATGTCATGTAATTTAACTGCCTATCCCCTCTCTATAACAAACCCTGATGGTTCTATCGTAAAAACAAATAAGGCAGCATTGATGCATTATCTGCTGAAATCAGAGGATCAGTATCAAATTCTGAGTCAGATCCGTGAAAATAATGCCTTGATTTTGAACGTTATGGCAGTTTTGCAACAAATGAAGAATATTCCAAATACTTTGCTTTACAAGTACTAAAATATATTATTAATATGGGTGTTAGCTACAAGTCTAAAGTAGTTCACTTTGTAACTGACACATATCCTAATATCAGTGTTACATGCAGCGAGCGACAAAGGAAGGCTACAGGAGGTGAAACTGTTATTAAAATAGGAAGATCAGCTGAAAAAAACCCTAATCAGTTTACCAAATTTCCAGCAAATGGGTCAAATAAGGCAGCTTTGGTTGAATTTCTTTTTAAGGAATGATCCTCAGTATATCCCACAATGCTGAAAAGTGTATCAATTGTTGTTACAGATGGAGTAAAGTGTCATATGATAAGCGGTGAAGATAGTCATCTGATAGTAAGAGATATGCCCGAACTGCATTCTGATCACGAGGATGCTGATACAAGAATGCTGTTGCATGCAGTAAATGCTTCGATATATTTCAAACATGTTATTACTAAAAGTTCGGACAGAGATGTTTTCATCCTCTCACATTTGTATGAGTAGATTTTTAACAACAGAATTATATTTGCTTCTAGGTACTGCGAGTAATTTAGAATTTCAGAATGTTTCATCTATCGCTACTATTTTATGTCCAGATATTTGTGATAGTTTAATAGGCCTTCATATTTTCACAGGTTGCGGCAGTTGTAGTGCCTTTAAAAGCAAGGACAAAATTAAAGCATTGAATATAATGAAAAGTAAGATTGTTTATATTGATGCGTTTAATGAGTTAGGAACTTCTTGGACTTTATCAAGTGGTCTTATTCAAACTCTTGAACTATTTGTTTCCGAACTTTTTGGCCAACCTACTAAAACCTCAGTAAATGATGCAAGATACACATTGTTCAAACTGAAGTTTTTAAAATTGGTGTTGCTTTAGCGCCAAATTATGACGCTTTTGTATGCCATATTAAAAGGGCAAACTATCAAGCATGTATTTATCGTCGGTGTTTCCAGAACATAATGAGTATCCCTAATCCTGCTAAACATGGATGGATCATTAATGGGGAAAATATAAGCATTTGTTGGAACACAATTCCTTATGTGACAGATAGTTTACTAAAAAACATTTCGTGCATATGCCAAAAGACCGCTTGTTTATCAAGTAAATGCTCATGCAAATCAAAGGGAATTTCTTTTGCAGTACTGCTGTTGAAGTTGATTCAGACATAGAAGGTATTGATAGTTTGCATAATATAGATGATTTTTCTAAAAAAATGTACCAAAATAAATTGTATTATACATAAAATATGCATAAAGTAAAGTTTTTATTTAAAACAAGTATTTAAGGACTACCAATTTTCTAAAATGTTTTATATATTGTTTGCCTAATTTTTCTTCTCAATTCTGAAGCTGAATTTCTGAATTGAATTCTAGAAATTAAGAGGTAAGCGTATTATATAAAAATCTCTTTACTGTTATTATGTTATTTAATAATATGTTATAAAGAGCCTTGTGTTACTTAAACCTTTTATTTTTTAATTAGAAGTATTGGAAAAATATTGTTAGTTGTATTAGAAATGTTTTTACCTCAAAAGTTTGACAGTTAAAGGGAATGTCAAGTTTAAGAGTCAAAATTGCTCTTTTCAACAGTTGATATAAATGTTGACATATGAGGGCAAATCCTTAAACATTTTATTTATTACTTCATTAGGCGTTAAAATATACATTCTGAAAGAATAGAATATTTTAATTCTATTATTTTTACTTTTAAGTTTCATTTAACTTATTATTTAAGCTACATTCGTGTAAAATTACATTAAGAAATATTCAACTTCTTAAGCAGCAAATATTAAATATAATACTAATATTAAAGATAATATTTTATTGCCAATATTTAATATTTATTAGTAAATGATGAATATTCAATAAATTTTATCTTCATTCTTATTTAAAAGGGATTGTACTAGCCAAAACACTGGACATTGGCTTTATAATATCAGCTTTAGGGTACTGCTTTAAATTGGTATAAAAAATTAATGTGCAAATATTTTTTGCTGAACTTTGCGGTTTTTAGTTAATAAGTACTGTATAATTGTATTATATGCAAAATTTCTTAGTTGCCAGAGTTGTCAAACGGAAACTGGTTTTTAGCCACTTTTTGATGCTTCCTCCCATGGCCTAATCCGTAATATATTCTGCCGAAGTTAAAGTATACAGATCCGTTGATTATAAATACATGAAAAAGGATTTTTAATTGCGTCCATTTCCTTCTAGAAGATTCAGAGTTACAATCTTTAAATTCATTTGCTTAGTTTGTGTTTTTTAGTATATTAGTATGATCAAAATGCTAAAATTTCAATGAATCTCACAAAAAGGCACAAAATAGCAAAAAAGAAAAAATCTATTTTATAAAAGTTTGTAAAAAGTCTTAAAAATTGCATGGATGTTCATTTACGTTTAATAAATAATCCTATGTTCGCGGTCAAGTTTTCTATTTTATTTTTCACGTGTTTTCGATTTTTAAATCTTTTGACATAGTAGAAATTAGCAGTATTTAACCGTACAATGATACATCTGCTTCGTTTTACGGCTGGCTTATGTAACGTGAAGTATTTTTTTAGAGACGACCCTTTAATTGCTGCGTGCAAGAAATATAATATCAGGGGCTAATAGATTGTTTAAAGGTCAGTGAAATGAACGTTGTGTTTTAGATGCACACTGAGGGGACTTTCGACATACAGTGAAACTTCCCTTTAACGAAGTCCCTATTGAACGAAGTTTTCTACTTGACGAAATGTTTTGCTTAACCTTTAAATTGAACATCACTAACATGTAAATTAATCTCCATATTACGAAGAATATATTCTACATAACGAACGTGTATTCTACTTTTGTGCATTGTCGTGCATAAATACAGGATGATTTTTAATTAACCTACAACTTTAATCTGAAATAACTTCTCAGAGCTTCACTAGATGGCAGCACGAATGCTTGCAGTAAGAAAGGGGATAAAAGGAATCTGTTTAGTGTCAGTTCCATGCAATTTTGAAAATGTCTACCAAAGCGTCCTATTCAACTGAAGGCCGTATTTTTATTGTTAAAAATTGGTATTTATATGGTGAAAATGCAACACTATTTCTACGGAAGTGGGCTTTAACATTAAGAAACCGACCTAACAAGGAAGGTCTCCATACGGGCATACTCAGAAAAATCTGAAAAAATTACAGAATGTTCTTCTCATATGGATATATATATATATATATATATGTTTATAAAAAAAATTTTGGCGGAACCCCGATACAGCGTCCGTAAAAACATAACAAAATTTTCGTTTATTTGGCGATTAATCACCGGTTGGCGATGAAAACAAAATACACTTTTATGTAGGAAAAAACTTTTTATGTTGAATTTGTTTATATGTTTAATTTAAATAACTTTAGTTTTGTCATTTTTAATTTGTTTTAACTATAGTTTTGACATTTTTAGTTTGTTTTAACTGCAGTTTCTCATATATATTTATATGAATTTATAATAAAATTTAAATATCATATTTTACGATTTAAAGCAAATTTTAAATTGATTTAAATTATTTCAAGCTCAAAAATTAGGCAGATAGAACACTGTCGACTTGATTTTGCTGCTATGGAAATGACTTCGTCTTTGATATGGAAATGTATTATGGCAATCAAATGTCAGCTGACTATAACTTAAAATAGATATTTTCAACTTGCAAAGCATAGAAAATATTTTTACAGTGATAAAATTAAATAACTATAGCAACAAGCAACATATATATGTAATAAAATATATCTATATTATAAAGGACAAACATATATGTGCGTAACGCATACGTCATTTTGCGAATGGCGACACTTTGAATTTTGAAATAAAATTTCGGTTTTGCAATTTTCTCTACTGCAAATTTTTAAACTTCTAAACATCGCACATTTTAAAATTTTACACCGTCGTATGAGGAAAAAAATGCTCTTTTAAATGCAATCTGTTTGAAAGCTGTATCTCAATTTATTTTTGAGATACTAGGGGGCTCGGCCTCCTACGAGCTACGCTCGCCAACCCGTCTAGACACCGCAGACTCTAAATGCACGCTAATTTGATCGGCTTTAAAAAGATTTTGAAAGATCGAATTATAATTTAAAAAACAGTGGCGATCTCCCTATAAACGGATTTCTATTCATTTCTCTTTGATAGGGGAATTTTAACGCCAAATCAGCTGCGGTACTACTTGATTATCCAGTCGACCAATTTCGCCAAATTATACAAATTGACATAATTTTTATTTTAAATAACGAAAGAACAAATAAATTAGTACAACATTAATAAAAATACAAATAAAACGTCGAAATCAAAGTAACTCGATGACGTAGACACGTGTAACAACATTTCAAAATAAGCTAATATAAAAGGAATTAAGTAAACAGAGTCTTTGTCTCCTGGTATTTTTTAACAAAGCGAAAAGAAAGTTCTTTTAAATGAGACATTTTAAATTAATCGTTTTTAATCTGACGTAATTTTGACCAAGCTATTCTTTTTTTTTTAAATATTCACGTGAAAATACTTTTGTTAGAAATGAAATATTATTTGCGCTTTCCTAACAAAAATAGTTGAAAAGATCCTCTCAAAATATCAAATAAATGTCTAGCACAATTTTTAAATTTAAACTGTTTTGCAATATTATTTTGTGTTCATTTTATGTAATAACTGTAATGTGACGTAAATATGACGTAATTTCTCCTATTTAAGACTTCTAACGCATGTTAATGAATTTATTATTTTAAAATATCCTTTCTCTTTTAAAATTCACGCGTATACTTTTTATGACGTAATTTTCAATAAGTTCCTGCTTTTTATACGCAATTATTTAATTTTAATTTGAAAGTATCTTTTCTATTTATAATAGTCACGTGTAAATAAATTTTTAATTTGAAGCAAACATTATTGTTTCCGTTGTTTATACTGTTGGCAACAGGTTAAATTAGTACAATTTTCTAAAATAAGTAAAAAATATCTCTCGAAATGCTGAAAATTTGAATTTAAAATAGAAATAAAACCTCAAAAAATCAGTCAAATTAAAAAAATAAAATAATTCTGCACACCGTGAAATTATAACGTATAAAATGATCTAAAAATTATTAAATTCCGATGTATAGTTTCTGTTCCTATAAAACTTTTTTAGTGGAACGATTTTGTCCAACTTTAGCATTAAATATCTCTTAAAATAATTCTTTGATTTGAAGACTGTCTGCATCAGCGTGTTTATCAAACATTTCTGTATAATACTGCCGATTTTCATATTTTTGTATGCATTATTTTTCTTAATATTAACGAAGAAAGACCTCCGGTCACAAACAATTCAAAACCGGCGCGGCGGTGGCGGTGACAGCGGTATTTACTTTTTTTTAGAATAGAGAGATTAATTTTTTTGTAGTTTTTAATACCATTTTCCTATCGTGGCAACAAAAGTACCCCATTCCTATTGAAAGTCACTGAAAGTAAACGGAAAATAGTCGAAAATAGGAGATATTGTACCTTTTTGTTGCCATTTTCTCATAAAACCTGAAAGAAAGTTGAAATTAAAATATGAGCTATGTCAAGAATATTGTCTGTTATTCCGTGATAATGACGTCATATGCATACTTTTCTATAGACGAAGTTTAAGACTTTATTGTAAAAGTGGATTGCGTTAGCGGATGGAAATGCCGTCATTTTATAAAAAAGCGTGTACTTTAATTCTTAAACCTGAATTATGTTTTGTAGAAGTGCGTCATGTTCACAGCCCAACTGCTTTAAAATTCTTCACAGGTCAAAATGCTTCACTTTTGAAAATAATGTAATCGAAATCGCACACTGATAAAACGCAATGGTTTACAAAAATTTAGAGTGTCTTTATAGAAGAGAAGTGACATGCAAATAATAGCGATTTAAATTACAGAAATTGATGATTCTCGCCTGGATGGATTTGCTTCGCCAAATTAGACAAGCAAACAAATAATTCGTGGTTTAAAATAATATCATGTTCCTGAAGTTTTTGTCCTAAATTCTATCGAATAATAAAATTTTAATGCTATTGTTTAAGACATTCTACTATAATTTTATCAAAATAACATAATTTGCTTAATTTAATTTTTCCAAATTTTATATAATCTATATATGGGCGATTCTCAAAAGGTGGGCACTGGACACACGCCATAACTTTAAGCCTTTCAAACATAACTTTAATTATCATTGACTTTATTTTATTTTTTTACACTAAGTTTTTAATTCTATTCAGAGACAGAAAATGACATAATTTATTGTAAAAGCTTTGTATAAATATCTTAAAATTTTATTATTTTATGCTAAAGAGGCCAATTTCGGACATTCATAACGTTAACTGCTCCAATGTACCACCAAGAAAAAGAGTTTTAACTTTTTTCTAGGTGGTTCTAATGGTAAACAACGAATGCATAAAGGAAACGGATGATTTTTTAATAATTTCGTTAAGAGATGGTAGGCTGATTTATTGCTTTTTTGAAGATAGAAGGACTTTTCTATAAAGAATTTTTTTTTTTTTTTTTTCGGTATGACCGAAAGTAACGTACGCGACAAAGCATTAGATTTTATTATTATTATTACTGGATAACAAAAAGATAATTATGCATATATATATGTATACACATACAATTATACGACACATTTACTACATTCTTAGTCTTAAGAATTTTTTAAATACTAAGCGCAACGTCCAAAATGTGTAACGTACGTGCGAAAAAATGTCCAAAATTTGTAACGTACACAACTGCTAATTAAATGCTTTAATAATTAATTTTCCAGAATAGTTGCTGTCTTTTAATGTTTGTGTATAATTTTGTAGACATACTATAAAAAATATTAATATATTATATTTATAGACAAAATACTATACTGTTAAAGAAAAATTGGCCTTAAATTTGAAAATTTGAAAATTTACATATTGTTAACGTTTAATGATCCCACCTTTTGAGAATCTCCCACATTTAAAACACAAGTGTGTTTTTTAATCATCTGCCCTGATCTTTCTGCTGAACCAAATTTACTAAATATTTTTTTTTAACTGAAAGCTCTTCATTTGTAGATGTGATCGCACTATCTGTTTTTTTTTTTTTTTTAATATCCCCACGTTTATATTTTAATTTTAAAAGCATTTTATGAAATTTCTTCAAAATGGTGAAAATTAGATAGCTTTCATTATTGCAGACAAGCGAGAAATAATGAGGTATTTTTATCTTTATTCATGCTATTTTCTGACAAACATTCAAAATTGTTGATAAAAAATTGTTGTATAGGGTTTAGTGTCGCAAAATCCCATTAGGAGCAGAATATTATATTAGGGGCATAATAACGGAAAATGACATACTGCTTTTGAAAACACTCATTTTTCCTCATAGATTTTCTATATTGTTTTTCCTTCTGCATGTGTACTGATACTAAGTTTCAGACACTAGACGAAATGCTTATTTAAGTGAAAATGAAGTCATATTTAAAAGAAAACTCATTCAAAGAAAGTTCTCACTCAAACAAACGAAAGTTCATTTTCTTAGATAAAACTAAACATTTTAACACAAATGCGTCTAAAAAACATAAATTACGGAAATTTTTACTCTCCGGAATTCAGATTAGAATCTCAAGTAAAGGGTGCGTCTGTTCACATAAAAGTTGTTGCTGACAATCGTGACTTCAAGTTTTTAGTTAAAATGATTTTTAAATAATCAAACAAAATACACATTTTTTGAAAATGATGAATATGGATATGAGAATTGCGTATGCAAATTTTGAGCAGGTGAAAATTGCGGTTTTTCATTCCGGAATACCAAACATAAGAGCCTCAATTGATAACCACATCCTAATAACTGATTTTTATTATATTTTACTGATTAAGTATCTATATTATAAAGAACAAACGTATCTGTGCGTAACGATGACGTCATTTTGCGAATGGCAACACTGCACGATCAAATTTCGGTCTTGAAATTTTCGCTACTGCAATTTTTTAATCTTCTGACTATCGTACATTTTCAATTTTCGTCGCATAGGGAAAATATTTACTTTCAAATGCAATTTGTGTAAAAACTGTATCTTAATTGACTGATGTATTATATTTTCTAAAATAATTTTTAAGCATGATTTTTTTAAAGTTTCTCTTATCACGTGCCGGTTTCAATACATGATAATAATAAACATTTTGTGCATAAAGCAACAAATATTTTTCAGCATTTGTTTCTGACTATTTTCGCATAACGAAATTAATACTTCCTTTATAAACAAATAAAAGAATAATATTAAAGGAACCACCAATCTAACATATTTGTGAAAAACAAATTAACGAAATTTATACTTCTTTTATAAACAAATAAAAGAATAATATTGTAAAAACACAAATCTAACATATTTATAATCGTACAATTTAAATTTTTAGATCACCAGATAGGGTTTTTTTTTTTTTTTTTTTTTTTTTTTTTTTTTTTTTTTTTTCAAATGGAATTTGTTTGCAAAGTTCATCTCAGTTTACTGATTGTCTATGGTTTTAAAAACAATTTTAAAGCATGAAATATTTTTTTAATTTATCTATATTGCGCGGAGCTCGATTACGAAAGATTAATCCGTTTGCCCTTGAAACAAAATAAAGTGGTCATCATTTTCTTACGGCTAATATCCGGTAAAAAAAACTTCCCTATGAATAAATAAATAAAATAATATAAATAAAACACAAATTTAACAGACATGTACAATAGGGTGGAGCGAAAAAAAATATTTTTTTTTAATCAAAAACGGGTATTTGTCAAAAGTTGCCTTTATACTAGTACATCATCTGCGTGCAATATTACCGCTGAAAGAAAATGGCTTGAGTCTGCGCTTTTGGTCCAAAATTCGAAATTTTGGCTAAAATTTGACATTTTTTCAAAAAAATATAAAAATTCCTATAGAGCTGGCTATTATTTAAAAGTGTTATTTAAACTTTTATTATTAATGACTTAACATATTTAAACGATAAAACTATATACGGAAGCGAAACTAACAACTTTTGGTAAAAAAAGGCGTTTCCACTCTGTTGTGTCTTACAACTTATTGTCGTTTGAAATACAGCTCTTACGTAGTTGCTTTCAAATCTACCAAGGAGGTATCACGTGGGGGTGGCTGCATTTTATGACACAGCAGTGCATAGCTTGACCACCCTTCCATCTGAGCACAATGTTTTATTTATATACTAGCAGGCTATGCCCGCTGCGCTGGTCAATATTTCCAAATGAACCTTGGATTAAACTAAATGGGGAATTTGAACTTGTATTTTAAACAATATGGATCTTCAGCTTGACCTTGCACATTACGGAAAACGATGCGAACGCCATTGCGATATAATGTTATCTTAAGCGTTGGACAAAATTTAGCTATTAAGAAGTAATTGTTTTAGTTGATTATAAACAGCGCACTTATGGTCGGGTAATGAGACCGTTATGACAACAGGAATTAATTCCTCTGTAACTAATCAACATATAATGAAATCATATATACGAACACCATTCCTAAAAGTCATGCAACAGGGCCACTTGTAACAAAATATGTTCTGTAGATTTTTTTAAAAAGGCTAAACTTTCATAATCAGGTTCACTTAATTTTTGAACTTTTACTGTTGCTCTATAACTAAGTATCCTTGAACAATATGTACACACTAAAACCTTTCCAAAATTATTACCTAATTGTGGTATATCCTACGAAAGTATTATAAACAATCGGAATGAAATACAAATTTCCGTTGTAAATATATAGTAGATGATGATGATGCGATTTTGTGTAATAGAATTCATAGTAAAGTTTTCGCTTCAAACAAAAACGATGCTCTCAACATTAAAGCTAATACACCAATATGTGAAGTATCCGATTACGGAAGGTTAACTTGAATTCTCATGAGCAACTACTCAAAGAAAAGTGAATATGTGGCTTTTGTGATACTTTTATGTCAGCCGGGCGCAGGTAATAAATCAATAAAGATTGTTTTCATAGCATATTCTTATTTTATTATTTTCATTTAAAACACAAACCTTTCACTCATTTAATTTAAAATGCATGCCTTATACTAATTTCATTTAAAAAACTGAAAAGATAAATAATAACAGGAAATAATGCCATAATTAAAAGCAAAAAAAATATTTTTAATTTACATACGCAAAATGTAACTACTGCTACTGGGAATTTTTTAAATGCTATCAGCGAGATGTGCGCCCGGTTGTTATAAATGTACCCGTTTTTTTCTTCTTATCGAGGAGCAATTTATAAATCGCACAATCTTATTCCAATTCCAATTTCTTTCATTGAGGAACCCATGACCGGAAAAAATGGAAAAAGACTCTTGTAGATTCTTCGGATGACGGCATCTGACGCCATAAACCGAGTTTATATATATGAAAATAATTTTTAAGTCGTTAAAAACATTGCTTTCATACTTAAATATTTTCATTCGTACTACTTGTTAACCCATCGACCAATTTCGCCAAATTATATAAATCGCCAAACCATTCGCCAAATTATATAAATTGACATAATCTTTACTTTAAATAACGAAATAACAAATAAATTAGTATGACATTAATAAAAATACAAATAAAATGTCGAAATTAAAATCACTTGATGACGTAAACATGTGTAGTTTGTTTAAATTCAAGTGAATTTGATATTTACGATCAACCATTATTGGCATTTAGTCTTATAGCTTGACGATAGATTTTTGGTCGACGGAATATCTAAGTAGTACCTTTTCCATTTTTGTTTTATAACGCTAAATTCTCAGTAATTTTTTCCCTTTTATTTTACATAAAATCACTATTTTTTAAAAAAATTAAGATGCTTGCATTTTTATTTCAAACTCATAGAGCCGTTTTTATTTTTTAGCCAAAAGGGTTGATTTGATTTTTTTCCGTTGCTAGAGTAACGGATGTAATGATAGATATTTTGAGGTTTAGATGCCAAAGACACCGCCAAATTAGAAAAATATGAAATGTTTCATGAACTGTTGGACTTATAAAAATTTATTTGGTAGCATTCGATTCAGCATACAAAACTACATTAAAATATGCTATCATTTGACGCATAATTTTGATATTCGATTTTTTTCCCCTCCCCGTGCAAAAACCATTAGGGGTGACACTTTAGAAAATCCTTTCTTAGCAGAAGTTTATGTCATAAGAAGTATTTTTACCAAGATTTTCAAGATTTTAGGTTCAGTAGTTTGCGCTGTGCGTTAATTAGTCCCCCAATCCAGACTTTATTTTATATACTATATTAGATATGCGATTTTGCAGTGAATCGATGATCGAAAATTAGTCGAATATCATTTGAAATATTACATAACAGAGGAGAAAGTACGAGAAAAGACGAAGAAGAAATGACAAATTACAAAAGACTTGTAATTTTTTTTTTCAAAATGTTGAATTTTTCCATAGTAATAACGTATTAAAACATAAATTTCCTTAAAAATTATCTTTATTTCCTGGATTTCGAATCTGTGAATTTTCCTATAAATGAAATTGGCGATATGACTTGAGAAAATAGATAATATTTGCTTAAATAAAATGGGTAATATTCGTTGATCTGAGTTCGAGTTTATAAATATCACATGCTTTCGGAATTACGGCGAAAAACATTTTAAAAAGTATGAAATTATTTTACAATATGTAAGTGTGGCAGAAATTCATACTGAAATTTAAGTATTCGATTCCATTTTTAAAATATTAACTGATATCTATATAAGTTACAATTTAATATGAAAATGTACTCAAAAAATGATCTCTTTCACCTAAAAGAACACCATTTGTGAGAACATCCTCAAGCTAATGTCACGCTTATGCATTTTTGGCTTAAAATAACATTGTTTGGCGACAAAAGAAAAATAAAAAATTGTAAAGAAACAAATAGTAATTACACATGTGACTCACAATTGCATCTGCTTGTTTCTTCTGTAAGTCACGTGATGGGACAATTAGATATAAAAAAAAGAAAAGAACAGAACAGAAAGAAAATGTCGTTAAAATTTCATCTAATCAAATTTTCAGATTCGTTTCCATATCTAACGCAAGCGATAAAGAGCCAAATATTGCGTATCAAGTGTAATATTTCTTATTAAATTAATTTTTAAGCATTACAAATATTTCTTTCAGGTTTTGATTAAATAATATTATCACTCATTAAAACGGATTTTCTTCTTCTTTTTTTCTTTTTTTTTTTCATTTAAATAAAATTAGTAACAGTTTTTCTTTTATTTTTCGAGGTTTAAAATCCGTTTCATTTTTTTTTTTTTTTTTTTTTTTTTTTTTTTTATCAACGATGAATTTCGCCAAGAAATAAAATGGTAACCTTATCGCCCAAAATAACAGAATTTTCCGTCATAATTCTAAAACTAATATAGGTAGAATAATGTGTTATAGCTTAAAACCTTCCCTGAAACAATACCTATCTAACGGTATAGGTTCCGTAAAAATCCATGCAGTAGAACTTGAAATCTAGGCGTTCGGAACGAAATTTCCGTTTGGATTTTATATATATAATAGATAATAGAATAGATAATAGATTTTATATATATATAATAGAATAGATAATAGATTATGTGTTATGAACTATCTCAAAGTTTAAAACAGATCGCATTGTTAGATTTCCTAATTTTAACAATATCGCGTTATGTTAGTTCCACATTCCACCACCAGGGAGCGCACTCTATTCTTAACGAAAGCGTATCTGAACGAAACTCCTTCATACAACCTTTCCGTAGATACATGAATCGGGAGGTTGGCGGTCTTAACAAATAATTTAAGATAATTGCTGAAACTACTACGAAAAATATTTTAAAGGGGCTCTACGCGGGCCCCTAATAGAGTTAGAGGAAATCGAAAGACGGCAAAATAATCGCGGGGAAAAGTTTGCTTGGGTGCTTTGGAGCTACTTTTGGCGCGAGATCTAAGCTCTACGACCAATAGGAGCCCAGATATTTAAGGAAATATGAAGTAACAAAGTCACAAAATAATAGAATTTTCCGTAATAATATATAACTAATCTAGGTAGAATGATGTGTTATAGCTTAAAACCTTCCCTGGAACGATACCTATCTAACGGTATAAGTTCCGTAAAAATCCATGCGGTAGAACTCGAAATCTCGGCGTTCGGAACGAAATTTCCGTTTGGATTTTATATATATAATAGATTGAATTGTGATTTTTTATCAAAGACTGGCATAAGTTTCCTGTGTATCAACCTAATCCATCTCTTTTTTGTATCCACAGACGTTGGGTCGCATGCTGCTGTGACACTTCTTCAAGTATATTTCTACTGCTTGTGTATGATAAGATAAGCAGAATAATGCAGTGGAATTAATGGAATCTATTCAGCCCTCTAGTATCTTCATTAAAATTACATCCATTTACTGTATAGTAATTGGGATTTCTGTTCCTACTACAATTTACAACATCTAGGTATTTCATCTTTGAGTATGTCATCATTTACTCTACCTTTTGCATTTTTTATATGCTGATAAGCTTGTTGTTTAATGTGATGGCGATCGTCATCAAAATTGCAATAAGAATTTGCTCTCGATTTGAAAAGCTACCATTGTCCTAAATAAATTTTTTTAGTATTTGTTTTTTGCCTTTTTCTGTGATGTTTAGTAGCCGAGTAATTTCCCATAAGTTTTTAGATCAATTTTTTAGATGTGGATTTTATTTGGTGTAAACCATCCTGCGGTATAAACTTGGATTGCATACTTTGCGAGTGAACCAGACTCTGATGTTCAATCAGTGCTTATATAAAGGCGAATAATTTTATGCGCCGTTGTGAACCATCATGCGTAGGACAAGTTTCTTTGGTTCCTATTCGCTAGTTCTTCTGAGCAATATCTTGATGAAATAACTTTGCAAATATCTATCTGTTATTTCTGCAATGTGCTGAGTACCCTTTTCTCGATTTCAGGAAATAATGTTTAAAAAATACTCTCTGTGGCTTCAAAAATTGAAATAAGAAGGGAATTAGCACTTGAACAAAGATTTTCCTATTGGTCGGCGCATCCCTGTGGGTTAGAATCTAATTTTTGCCACGATTTTATCTAATAAATGATGCAGAGGAAATTCACTGGACTTGGAGGTGGCATATGATCAGTTGTAATGGTTCATTCTAAACATGTCCCTCGCAGAATGGATGACAACGACTAACAGAATTATCCGCCTTCAAATGAGCACTCACTGCCCTTCAGAGTCTCTACGTTCAATCAAAAAGTACTATGTTATCCAAGTTTGGCCCCAGAATTGTTTACAATCAAATGTAATCCACAGCTAAAGAAAGAATCTAAAAACTCATGGGAAATTGGCTACACATAAATAACTCGGCTACTAAACAACACACAAAACGGAATAAAACAAATACTAAAAAAAAAGGTTATTTCGGACAATGGTTGCTTTGCATACGCAGAGGAAATTCTTATTTCAATGCTCTCTGACGATTGCCATCACATTAAACAGCTAGCTGCTCAGCACATAATAGTTGAAAGATGAGAGTATATGATGACATATGCAAATCTGAAATATCGACAATAAACTTTGAAGCGGATAATTATATAAATCTAATTCAATGGAAAAGTGTTCTGGTAATTTAACAGAACCTCCAATCAATATGCATTTATCGTGTGCAATCTTTGTGAAGATAATAGAAGGCTGAATAGATTACATTAATATCATACGCACTGCATTTACACTGTTTGTCTTCCCTTACACAAATAGTAGAAAAATACGTAAAGGAGATCACAGCAGCAGCATTCAATGTCTGTTGATCCAAAGAAGAGATGTACCAGGTTGATACATAGAAAACTTATACCAGTCTTTGATAAAAAATCACAATTCAATGTATAAACAAAACATTGAGTTCAGATGGTAGGGTGGTCGAGCTATGCACTGTTGTGACATAAAATGCAGTCACCTCCATGTGGTACCTTCTGGGTAGTTTTGAAAACAACTAGGTAAGAGCTGTATTCTAAACAACAATTAGTTGTATGGCACAATAGAGTGGAAACGCCTTTATTTCATCAAAAGTTGTCAGTTTTGTTCCAGTTATACAGAACAAAGATATCTTTTTATCGTTTAAATATGTTAAGTCATTAATAATAAAGGTTTAAATAACACTTTTAAATAATAACTATCTCTATAGAATTTTTTTAAAATTTTTGAAAAAATGTTAAATTTTACGCAAAATTTCGACTTTTGAACCAAAAGCGCAGACTCAAGCCATTTCTTTTCAGCGGTAATATTGCACACAGATGATGTACTAGTATAAAGGCAACTTTTGGCACCTACCCGTTTTTGATTTAAAAAAAATATTTTTTTTCTCTCCACCTTAATGTACAAGCTCTGAAATTATCAGAACATAAAAGGACGCCATAAGTAGCAAAATCTTGGTCAAATAACTCTTAGCATGCGGCTAATAAGAAAATATCGCTTTTGATAAATTTCAAAAAATTTTTTGATTGTATAATTCGTATTTTCCATATGAAAAATGCTTTTTTAATGTAAGTGGGCTATCTAAAAAATTTATTCCATATAAAAAAATTATTAGTTTTCATTTTTAAAAAATGTTTTCAGCTATATTCTTTAACCCGGGAAGCCCGGGTATGATCCCCTAGTATATATAATAACCTCTTTCATTGATTAAGTTTAGATTCATTAAAAACCGTGCATTCTAAAAAACAATTAATAAACAATTTTCAGATGCATTAAAATCGTTTGCTTTTAGCAAGGAAAAATCCTGCTCGCCAAATCGCGTGTCACTTTCGTATTTTCGCGCCAAATATTCGAAAGTATATTATTTTTTTTACAGACTTTCTACTGAAATTCCGCCGTTAAATTTGACTGATCCCTTATTACATACATGAGTAGTTTCATTAGCATTTTTTTCAACATATCCTGAGTATCCCTGTATGGAGATCTTCCTTGGAAAACTTTCTAGAGCAATGGTGAAAGACCTGATAAGAACATTTGAAAGGTTTGATAATGTTAAAGATAGCCTCAGACAGTCGTTTTTCTCCGAATTCGTAATCTGGGTATGAATATTGGTTCATGCAGGAGTGTGCCCCTCCGTATAGAACAGGCAGAGTGTTTGACAATAGTGTGTTTAGAACACGGGTTATTGCTTATCAATACCCGAACAACCATCCTGGTGCATTGCATTGGCCACCTTATTCACCGGATATGAATCCGTGCGATTTCTATCTTTGGGGTCACATGAAAGACTTGGTGTACAAGAATAAGCCGACAGACATCAATACCCTCAAGAAGTCCATTACAGACTCATCTGCAAGCATTGAAAGAGAAACAGTTGAATAAGTAACTGATAACTTTGTGACTAGGTTGCGCTACTGTATCGCCTCTGAAGACTCTCACTTTGAAAATCATGTGCATTAATTACCTTTTCGACGTTCTTTTCAATAAAAAAAAATTGCTCTGCTATCTGCAACGATTCTTGTGTTCAATAGAGGCAAAACACTGTTTTAACCCTTTAATTTCGCTCTCGTCAATATCACGGGCTGAGGTGTCGTTCGTTATTTCTCGCTCCCGTCATATTTCCGTGCTGGAGATTTGTTGCTGGAAAAAACTTCTGAAACCAGAAAAATTTAACTGGCATTTCGGTGTGAAGTCTTTGAATATTTCCGATGGGGTTTGGCTTTTGCGCTGACTGTAGTGTTGGGCTTTGTATTGCATGTTTCGAAATATGTAACACTCAAAAAATTATTAATCAAAATTTAATGTCTATATATTATTTCAAATATTATTTGTAAAAATGTATGCGATGATGATAAATAAAGATCTAAGATGTGAAATATAAAGGTTTTATTCGCATTAATTTGTGCGGTGTAAAACAAACAATAAGACACAGAATTCTCGCATGATGACTTTTCTACAAATATGAATTTGTTCTATAACATCCTTTTTTTCCGCCTTAAAAAAAAAAAAAATAAAAAAAAACTAATTGCATATTTTAATTAGAAACCTTATAATTATTCAATTTCTGTAATAAAATAAATAGGTACTTTTTTGATGGTTTTTCCAAATATTAAGCGACCGTGAAGGCGTTAAACACTAGGGTCGTTAAGGAAATTTTCACCTTGTTATTAATAAACTTTATAATATACTTATAACTACTTAAAAGTTGACACAAACATATAAAAATATTATTTAATGCAACCCTGAGATCTCTCGAACACACACGCGTTCATTTTTAAAGGGAAAAAAGATGACCGACTGAATAGAAATAATTTTTAAAACAAAAATAGTACGCATGCGCAAGCGGAGTGGAGAGTCCATTTCTCTGTAGAGAGATGAAAAGATCAGCTCATATTATCATGAGGTCTTGAAATATTTAGGATATTGTACCAAATTGCGGGAATATTATAGGAAAGGTCATCGTTACAAACATTATCACTTCTAAGTAAAATTTCAATGGGTTCACGGATTATTGACGAGTAATGGTTAGACGTTGAAATGATCATTTTAGCTTTTTCGAAGTTTATCTTAATATTTTCTTTTTGATGCAATCTGGTGATTCTTGTGTTATTTAATTTTAAAGTTGTAGGCTAATTAAAAGGCACCTTGCACATCATTGAAAAGAACTCTTTCAAAAATTTATCTGGCTGTAAGAAAAAGCCTGTAATGAAAACATAAGTTTGAGAATCTGTAAATCAAAGCTAATAAAAGTTTGGGAATGTGATGTGGCTCGATAGACCGTACGCAATTGTTTTGTGAAATCCGACTTCAAAACTAATATCGAAATAGATGTTTCTGAATCCGATACCTGTTTGTCTGATCTGGAGAAGCAGAAACTAAAACACATGGGAGGTCTTGAAAAATATGCAGAATTCTTACTTTCTCAGGGTTGATGAAGACATTGTACAAATACTCAGGGTTCTCGCTGTCTTTTGCCAACATTAGCGATTTGGCGAATAAGAAATAAAAAAAAGTATCCAAATGAAAGGAAATGTTAGCAAAATAGATTCGGAGTGAAACACTGATAAATCTATCTTTAATCCCTTATTGCATCCTGTTTTTCGAGTGTGTTCTAAAATAACCTAATTTTTTGTAATTACTTATAAAATGGGAATTCGGCTATCCGCTACAGAAACTATTAAAAATAAGTACATTCTAAATGTCTCCTAAATGTGCAAATGTTTCAGATATTATTTTAGCAGTCTAAATAAAAATTCGAAACAGCTATCTTTAAATATAAAATAAATGATGTGAACATAAAAAAGGTTCACAATCTTACTTAAAAGGCGACTAATGTAATGAAAAAGATGTATCAAGTTTATAATATACATTTTTATTTAAAACTTCTTAGTAGTTTCAAACCTTCCAGGCTCATCATCAGAGAATATCTTAATAACTAAATGTGGTTTATTTATACAAATACGTCACTTTGTTTTGAAAATGAGAGAGCCAATAATTGCTAGATTTGAAAGTAAAAGTAGCAGTAGCAATTTCTTGGATTGAATTTAATTAGAGGAAATATATATTATTATTATTAATTGCGGTTCCATCTATTTTATGACATCACTTTGTTTCTCATACGTAACTTTCCATGAGTAGAAGAAAATATTTAACTTCTGTACTTTAAATTTTAGTACGTCACTTTGCTCAGGTTTTCAGGATTTATTTTTCAGGATATTGAACCACAAACTAGGGATATTGTACGATAGGGCGTCGTTACATACTTCGTATACAGAATATCGCAATAGATTTTGATCAGGCAAAAATCATATTTCCAACATACAATTATTACGCATCCACTATAAGAGAATCAATAGAAATCCTGTCTAAAAGCAATCAAGTATGTAACGACACCCTATCGTACAATATCCCCAGTTTGTAGTTCAATATCCTGAAAAATAAATCCTGAAAACCTGAGTAAAGTGACGTACTAAAATTTAAACTACAGAAGTTAAATATTTTCTTTTACCAATGGAAAGTGACGTATGAGAAACAAAGTGATGCCATAAAATAGATGAAGCTGGAATTAATAATAATAATATATATTTCCTCTAATTAAATTCAATCCAAGAAATTTCTACTGCTAGTTCTACTTTCAAATGTAGTAATTATTGGCTCTCTCATTTTCAAAACAAAGTGACGTTATTGTATAAATAAACAACGTTTACTTAGATTAATGTAACGCAATTATTCTAATTGGTAAACAATTCATATTAGATGAAAATTTCCAACTGGGCGAAAAATGTCCGAACCAGGATTCGAACCCGGGACCTCCTGGCTGAAGCCGCCAGTGTTCTGCCATCTGAGCTATCCCGGACGATTCTGGTCGAACTTTTTCACCCAGCTAACCTTGATGATTACAGCATCTGGTCTGAAACCTGGTTCAGCTCAACAGAATAAATCTCAGGTAATGGAACTCCAGAAATCGCTGGATTTCACCTTGATGATTACAGCATCTGGTCTGAAACCTGGTTCAGCTCAACAGAATAAATCTCAGGTAATGGAACTCCAGAAATCGCTGGATTTCACCTTGATGATTACAGCATCTGGTCTGAAACCTG
The DNA here is from genome assembly GCA_963932465.1 of Maratus speciosus. Classification (NCBI taxonomy): domain Eukaryota; kingdom Metazoa; phylum Arthropoda; class Arachnida; order Araneae; family Salticidae; genus Maratus; species Maratus speciosus. Next base: position 493,052,440 of record OZ010797.1, on the reverse strand, counting down.
GTTCAGCTCAACAGAATAAATCTCAGGTAATGGAACTCCAGAAATCGCTGGATTTCACCTTGATGATTACAGCATCTGGTCTGAAACCTGATTCAGCTCAACAGAATAAATCTCAGGTAATGGAACTCCAGAAATCGCTGGATACGGAATTACACTAGATTAATAGATATTTACCAATTAGAATAATTGTGTTAAATTTAATATAGTGTAATTTCATATCCAGCGATTTCTTGAGTTCCATTACCTGAGATTTATTCTGTTGAGCTGAACCAGTTTTCAGACCAGATGCTGTAATCATCAAGGTTAGCTGGGTGAAAAAAATCGACCAGAATCGTCCGGGATAGCTCAGATGGAAGAGCACTGGCGGCTTCAGCCAGGAGGTCCCGGGTTCGAATCCGGGTACGGACATTTTTCGCCCAGTTGGAAATTTTCATCTAATAACATTTAGTTATTAAGATATTCTCTGATGATGAGCCTGGAAGGTTTGAAAGTAGTAAGAAGTTTTAAATAAAAATGCATATTTTAAACTTGTAACATATTTTCATTACATTAGTCGCCTTTTAAGTAAGATTGTGGACCTTTTTTATGTTCACATTATTTATTTTATGTTGAATCAAGGTGTAAAATTGCATTTCGTCTTATGATATTATCAGCTATTTTTAATTTATCGTTGTGAAAATATACACTAAAAATTGCTATGTGATTTTGACTCTAACCGGTAGAAAAAATTGGCCAGCCAATGATATTGTACATACAACTAATAAATAGTATGGTAAATGGATAATTTCAACACCGTATTCCACCCAAACTTTTCTCCATTTGCACTTGATGCGAGTAATTTTGTTTTTGTTTTTACCAGCACGACGCCGACGGCTCACAGATACAGTATAACTTCAAAAATCTGGCATCATCGGGACCTAGACTATGCCGGATTTTCGAAAATTCCGGATTTTTGAAGGAATGTCAACAGTAGTAACTAGGAACATCAAAAGTAGTACTGTATCCTTAATGGTGCCTTTAGTCATAATTTAATTCATCATTAAGTGATAATTATGTAAGAAATAGAGAAAATTAAATATAAAAAAAAACTTACATTAATTAATATTTTCTATGTTTCAAAAAAATCTAATAAAGAGTGAAATTATTTCTACTCGTGTAATTTCGAAAACATCGATGTCAATTTTGTTTGCTTCAAAATCTTTATCCGTTTTTTAACAAGTTTTTCTTGTAAATTGTACAAATAAAAAATCTCTGTTTCGGAAATGCAGTCTTGTTCTCTAAAGCAAATATTAATTCTCCAGCCAAATTTATGCTGTTTTCTAGTGAGATAAACCCACTTTAACAATTTTATCTGGCCGCTTTTGACAAGATTTTATTTCATTTTTACATAATAGCTGGTTTTATCAGAATCATGTTAAGGTGGTATTGAAAAAAGTACTTTTCCATGCTCAACAACTCGAAATTTTCTGGCACATTTTCAAATTCTTTTTTAATAGAAAAAATATGATACCCACTGACGTGATTTTTGAAGAATTTTATAAGCGACTAGCAGATCTACCCGGCTTCGCTCGTGTCAATAATAATGGTCCACCCGGGTAAAATACATTAAAATGAAATAATACGGCAGTGACAATAACTGAGATTGGTGCATTACCGTCCACGAATCGTTAAAAGACCGATAAGAAATATAAGTAAAATAGTTTTAATTGCGTCTACTATTAACTATACCATAATAATGTATATTCCAAACAAATGTCATAACATATATTAAAGTACAATTATTTGCTTAAAAAGCGTCATTTAAATAATAAGAAAACATTAAAAATATTAAAAATTTACATGTTTCGACTCTTTTATTGAGTCATCTCCAGAATATATATATATATATATATATATATATAAACTACAAACACAATGCCAATTGTGACATTATACTGATGATGGCAATGACCTAATCCATAAATTTTGACTTTACTAAAATTTTTTAAACTGATGATCATCATACAATTTCGTTTTTCACACTGTCGAATAGAAAAAGCTTCTGTCAAATGAAATTTATTTGAAAAATGTATCTCAATTTTTTCATGTGAATGGATTTTAAAGTAATTTTCAATCATGGATATTTTTAATTTGCATGCATCCAGGGATAAGATTTCCGCATTTTTTCACACCAGTATTTTGTTAGAGTAAATGATATTTTATTTAATCGGGACACTCTCTTGATTTAACAGAACAACATTTTCTTTAAGAATATACCGGTGTGCAAAAACGTGGAAATCTCATCCCTACATGCAGCCCAATTACGAAAGATATATCTGTTTGCTCTTAATGCAATATTATAAAGTAAAGACATTGATGAACTATGAGTAACTCTAGCATCATATTGTTGGTGGCAACAACCTAACCCAACCATAAATTTAACTTTTACTGCAATTTGACCTTTAAACATCGCACATTTGATTATTCCAAAATATAATAGAATACAAAAAGTACTTTCAGTAATTTTTTTGAAAAACTTATCTTAATTTACGGATTTTTTATCCATTTTAAATTAATTTTCAATCACGGATATATTTTTAAATATACCTGTAACCCAATTCAGAAAGATATATCCGTTTGCTATTAATGCAATATTATGAAGAAAAGACATATCTATGAGTAACGCCCAGCACCATATTGTTGGTGGCAACAACCTAACCGTACCATAAATTACGCTTTTGCTGCAATTTGATCTCTATACATCATGCATCCCCTTATTTCAACGTCTAACAAAAAAGTCTGTGAGTCATGAAATTTTGTTTAAAAAAGAAAAAAAGCTTATCCTAAAAAATAGTAGCTATAATTTCTATTTAATGTAAATCGTACAAAAATCGTATTTTATGTAACCGTATTCGATACAAATAGTAGAATGTTATCATTGCATTTCAGGTATTAAAACATATATATAAATGATATAATTAAAGATTACAAAGAAATAGGGAATAAATTGTAGCATCCGGTTTTTAGAGCCAGTTTGAAATTATATTGATGACATTGACGTCATATCTAGCAAACGATTTTTTTTTTTTTTTTTTTTTTTTTTTTTTTTTTTTTTTACTATTATCATTTTCCTTATTTGATTCTTGATATTGAAACGACTTCATTAAAATAGATTTTTTAACATTCAACTAAAGTACTTCTAAGGTCATTTTAAAACATGCTTAGTTAAAATTTTTACATAAATATATGAAAAATGTGCATTTTCTGATTAGAATGACGTCGATTTCAAAAATGTAAAAATATAGCAGTCGAGTCTGAATTTTTATTGGCTAATAAAACAAAGTACCTGAGTTATCAATTTTTTTTTTAATTATTGAGCAGTTTTTTTAGATGTGTGGCAACAGGAAAGAAGCTATTGAATTTGAAAATTTAAAATGAGATATTTCTATACTGTTAAATTATGAAAGATGATAGAAAAAAGGGATAAATTTTGATCTGATGATTTTTTAAAGGTGACAGGGATCTATTCCACGTTCTAAAGCCTATGTACAGCAAGTTTCGTGCAAATCGGTCAAAAATTAAAGATTTGTATAAAGGACATACACACAGAGAACGGCTTTTATATATATAGATCTGTGTTTTTATTTCTCGTTCAATTAATTGAAACTCGATTTATAAACAATTATTTTCTCAGTAGGACAATATTTTTCGTTTCTAACACAATCGCTTCGGGAAATTCTGTTCAAAATGCCCATTTTGACATCATTTTTTGAAAGATATTCTGGCTCTATCAAAAAATCGATCATTACGGTACATTGTATAGTTTCTGAATAAGAGAATCAACTAATTGGATACGTATGAGAGTTGATGAATAAAAATGAATTTAAAAATGAGTCGGAAAATAAGCAGTTTGGATATGAATACACCCTTAATAAGATGACTTTTTTCTTCAATCGCTATGTATTTTTAATTTGTTTTTGCTGTAAGAATTGGTCCTATAAAAAACTTGTCTATATAAATGTTGTAGACAGTATTAAGAAAATATATGACAAATTCATAGAGATTTTATATCTTGTGAACTGACGGAGTTATGGAATATTTTTCTTCTTCAACACCCCCCCCCCTTTTTGTTTTCGTTTTTAATTTTTTTGCGTTACGAATTGTTCCTATCAAAACTTGTAAATATAAAAGTTGTAGATCATATTAAGGAGATTTATAATAAATTTAATTGGATTTGATATCTTTAGAAATGATGAAGTTATGAATTTTTTTCTCCCAAAAATCCTATTTTTTGCTCCCCTTGCGCCCATTTTTAATTTTATCAAAAATCTGTGATATGTAAATTTTTGGCCCTATTTTTAGAAGTAATAAAAACTTTAAACTGATTTTATCTGTACAAAAATTAAGAAGTTATGGGCGTTTTTCGGTTTTCACAAAACCCCTCCCTATTTCCATTCCCTTGGTCCGATTTTGCCCATTAACGAACTTGACCGAGATTTTATGCCCCTTGATTTTATGTATTAGTTTGGAAAAGATTTGTGCAGAATTGCGGAAGTTATCGTGTCCAGAAGAAAGTGGTATATATACAGTTTTTTACTGAGGGTGGTTTTGGGTTCTAGGGGTCATGATCGGTGTAGAACTGCAAAAATTGTTCATAATTTCAACATAGGGGAGAATGTAATAGGTAGTATTTCATACGAAATCTACCTAAAAGTAGGGAAAACATGGGTTTGAGGCCGGATTTTTGAAGTCACACTGTAGTAATTAACTGACAATAGAGAAATACCTGTCACATAATCCTTTCTCTCTCTTTGGTTGTTGCTAAACTGAATTTGTATTAAGTCAGTAACTCTATAAATAGATCAACGAAATGGCACGCTGCGATTAAACATGTTAAAGCGACATCAATCGTTCTGATACGTGGATAAGAATCTCGACTGTATTGCCACACACACACACACACAAACAGCGCAGAAATTGAACACTCGCAATTTGGCGAGTCTCATTATTCGTTTACTCGCCAAATGAAGCATTTTTTTCGCGATTTGGCGCAATGACGAGCGGCAGCGAGAACGCTGCAAATACTACATTGTATCCTACTGACGATGACATATTACAAAGTGTAATAAAATGTAGTGAAGAACCTACGGCGAGCTATGAAGATGCTGATAAAGAAGGTATTGAAAGACCTTCAAAAGAAGAAATGCTAAAAGTTTTCCATACAATAAGAAGGGGATTCCAGTTTCACGAAAATGTTATGGATTTAATTGTTCGGATACTTACAAAAGTGTGAAAATATTTATAAACAGTTTATTTTTTATAAGAAATCTACAAAGTAATATTACAGACTTTTTTTAAGTTAAGGATTTGGAATGCTGAGAAAAAGAAGAGAAAAGCTGCGTTACGCTTCAGATTTTGTTTACCTCTCTTTATTATGTGTTTTTTTAGACATTATTCTAATTAAATTTTAACCATACGTCTACTTTGCAGGAAGAAAATTGCTGCTCGAATTAAAATAAATTTTTCGAATATTTCCATTTTAGGTGTATTTTTCATTTTATGCAAGTGTATTTTATTATACAAATTTCATGAATTTAGAAAAAAGTCTAGCTATTTATATAAAATCCTGATTTCTATTTAACGAATTTTCTTCATAACGTGTGTTTAAGCGTAACGATGAGACTTCGTTAAATTGAAATTTCACTGGGTATCTCTCTATTCTAAAAAAAAGTAACTACCGCTGTCACCGCCGCCGCCGCTTTTGAATATTTTGTGACAGGAGGTCTTTCTTCGTTAATATTAAGAAAAATATTGCGTACAAAAATATGAAAATCGGTGGTATTATAGAGAAATGTTTGATAAACACGCTGATGCAGACAGTTTTCAAATCGAAGAATTATTTTAAGAGATATTTAATGCTAAAGTTGGACAAAATCGTTCCATTAAAAAAGTTTTATAGCAGCAAAAACTATACATGGGAATGTAATCATTTTTAGATCTTTTTATGCGTTAGAATTTGCCGGTGTGCAGATTTTATTTCTTTTTTTAATATGGCTAATTTTTTGAGGTTTTATTTCTATTTTAAATTCAAATTTTCAGCATTTCTAGAGATATTTTTACAGATTTTAGAAAGTGATATTAATTTAAACTGTTGCCAACTGTATAAACAGCTGAAACAATAATGTTTGCTTAAAAAAAAATATATTTATACGTGTAATAAATTAAAAATTTATTTACACGTGACTATTATAAACAGAAAAAAAACATTGGAATTAGAATTAAATAATTATGTACAAAAAGCAGGAACTTATTAAAAATTACGTCATAAAAACTATAATTACACGTGAATTTTAAGAGAGAAAGGAATTTGTAAAATAATAAATTTATTAACATGCGTTAGAAGTCTTAAATAGGAGAAATTACGTCATATTTACGTCACATTACAGTTATTACATAAAACGAACACAAAATAATATTGCAAAACGGTTTAAATTTAGAAATTGCGCTAGACATTTATTTGATATTTTGAGCGGATACTTTTCAACTATTTTTCTTAGGAAAGAGCAAATAATATTTCATTTCTAACACAAGTATTTTCAAGTGAATATTAAAAAGAGAAAGAATAGTTTGGTCAAAATTACGTCAGATTAAAAACGATTAATTTAAAATGTCTCATTTAAAAGAACTTTCTTTTCGTTTTGTTAAAAAATACCGGGAGACAAAGATTCTGTTTACTTAATTCCTTTTATATTAGCTTATTTTGAAATGTTGTTACACGTGTCTACGTCATCAATTATTTTTATTTCGACGTTTTATTTGTATTTTTATTAATGTTGTACTAATTTATTTGTTCTTTCGTTATTTAAAATAAAAATGATATCGATTTGTATAATTTGGCGAGTGGTTTGGCGATTTATATAATTTGGCGAAATTAGTCGACGGGATAATCAAGTAGTACCGCAGCCGATTTGGCGTTAAAATTTCCCCAATCAAAGAGAAATGAATAGAAATCCGTTTATAGGGAGATCGCCACTGTTTTTTTAAATTACTAGGGGGCTCGGCCCCCTACGAGCTACGCTCGCCAACCCCCGTCCAGACACCGCAGGCTCTAAATGCACGCTAATTTGATCGGCTTTAAAAAGATTTCGAAAGATTGAATTATAATTTAAAAAACAGTGGCGATCTCCCTATAAACGAATTTCTATTCATTTCCCTTTGATTGGGGAATTTTAACGCCAAATCCGCTGCGGTACTACTTGATTATCCCGTCGACCCATTTCGCCAAATTATATAAATCGCCAAACCACTCGCCAAATTATACAAATTGACATAATTTTTATTTTAAATAACGAAAGAACAAATAAATTCGTACAACATTAATAAAAATACAAATAAAACGTCGAAATAAAAATAACTTGATGACGTAGATACGTGTAACAACATTTCAAAATAAGATAATATAAAAGGAATTAAGTAAACAGAGTCTTTGTCTCCTGGTATTTTTTAACAAAGCGAAAAGAAAGTTCTTTTAAATGAGACATTTTAAATTAATCGTTTTTAATCTGACGTAATTTTTACCAGGCTATTCTTTCTCTTTTAAATAATCGCGTGAAAGTACTTTTGTTAGCAATGAAATATTATTTGCGCTTTCCTAACAAAAATAGTTGAAAATATCCTCTCAAAATATTAAATAAATGTCTAGCGCAATTTCTAAATTTAAACTTTTTTGCAATATTATTTTGTGTTCATTTTATGTAATAACTATAATGTGACGTAAATATGACGTAATTTCTCCTAAGACTTCTAACGCATGTTAATGAATTTATTATTTTACAATATCCTTTCTCTTTTAAAATTCACGTGTATACTTTTTATGACGTAATTTTTAATAAGTTCCTGCTTTTTATACATAACTAGGGGGCTCGGCCCCCTACGAGCTACGCTCGCCAACCCCCCGATCAGACACTGCAGTCTCTAAAAGCACGCTAATTTGATCGGCTTTAATTGAATTTTTTTGGAAGATTGAATTATAATTAAAAAAACAAAGGCGATCTCCCTATAAACGGGTTTCTATTCATTTCTCTTTGATTGGGGAATTTTACGGAAAAATCAGCTGCTGTTAAAAGATACAATGGCATTTCAAAATCATCTAATATAAAAGGAATTAAGTAAACAGAGTCTTTGTCTCCCGGTATTTTTTAACAAAGCGAAAAGAAAGTCCTTTTAAATAAAACATTTTAAATATATCGTTTTAATCTGACGTAATTTTCACCAAACTTTTCTTTCCCTTTTTAATATTCACGTGAAAATGCTTTTATTAGAAATGAAATATTATTTGCGCTGTCCAAAAAAAAAAAATAGTTGAAAAGTTCATCTCAAAATATCAAGTAAATGTCTCGCGCTATTTTTAAATTTAAACTACTATTTTGCAATATTATTTTTTGTTCATTTTACGTAATAAGTGTATTGTGACGTAAATGTGATGTAATTTCTCCTATTTAAGACTTCTAACACATGTTAATGAATTTATTACTTTACAATATCCTTTCTCTGTTAAAATTCACGTGTAATTATAGATGAAGTAATTTTCAATAAGTTCCTGCTTTTTATACGTAATTATTTAATTCTAATTTGAAAGTTTTTCTTTTCTGTTTATAATAGTCACGTGTAAATAAATTTTTAATTTGAAGCAAACATTATTGTTTCCGTTGTTTATACAGTTTGGCAACAGGTTAAATTAGTACAATTTTCTGAAATAAGTAAAAAAATATCTCTCGAAATGCTGAAAATTTGAATTTAAAATAGAAATGAAACCTCGAAAAATGAGTCAAATTAAAAAAATAAATTAATTCTGCACACCGGGAAATTATAACGTATAAAATGATCTAAAAAGTATTAAATTCCGATGTATAGTTTTTGCTCCTATAAAACTTTTTTAATGGAACGATTTTGTCCAACTTTAGCATTAAATATCTCCTAAAATAATTCTTCGATTTGAAAACTGTATACATCAGCGTGTTTATCAAACATTTCTGTATAATACTACCAATTTTCATATTTTTGTATGCATTATTTTTCTTAATATTAACGAAGAAAGACCTCCGGTCACAAAAAATTCAAAACCGGCGGCGGCGGCGGCGGCGGTGACAGCGGGAGTTACTTTTTTTTAGAATAGAGAGATAATCCAATCTTTCGAAATCTTTTTAAAGCCGATCACATTAGCGTGCATTTAGAGTCTGCGGTGTCCGGACGGGGGTTGGCGAGCGTAGCTCGTAGGGGGCCGAGCCCCCTAGTTAATTAAAAGAATATAGTTAAATATTAAAATTATTTTGTTAAAAATGCATTGGATATCTTTCTTAAAACTTAAATATACATATGAATGAAAATTGCTGCATTTTCTAATATTTATCCTTTCGGGAGATTAAAACGTACTTTTCCGTGAGAATGATCTTTAACACATTTTTGCAATTATAGCTGAAAATGAATACTGTTACCATCTTTCTTTATAGAATTATTTTTTGCTGTCTTTTTAATTTTATGTCCTATTTGTATTTTATAAGTGATTTTCGTTTACAATAAATTGGTGTAAAATGGAACTGCAATGTGGATAATTCTTCTTTATGTTATCAATTTTAAGTTGTCAGTTATGAAACATATACAGTGAAACCTCCCAGTGCGACCACCTCCCTGAACGACCATTTTTTCATGGAACGAAATTTAATCCCATAGGGCTCTATATTAATTTTACCTCCATTCAGAGACCATCGGAGTTGAACTCCCTCCATGAGCGACCCATTTCGTTGAAGAAAATGAAACAAATTCCGTTTTTTCCTGTCCGCTTGAAGAGAGTTTTATTAGAAAGATAATTCCGGAGAGCGCATTATTCATCAAACTTCTAAACTAAGTTTAGATTTTTTTTAAATTTCGGTAACTTTTAAGCGTTTAAACCCATTTGTGACTTTTTAGGCAATTAATTTAACTCTGATGACAAATTAAAAATGACGATCGATAAACTGCCCTGCCCTATTCTGTCAGGAAACTCTCAAAGAAATAGATAAGTTAATAAAATCATCATTATTTGTTCTCGTCAAAAGAAAAAAAAAAAATTGCATTTATTTACTCAATTTCTAAAGGACTAAGAAATAAAAGTTATAAAAGATACAAGCTTAAAATGAAAGCAAACACCAATGCAAACATTTTTTAAACTTTGCAGTGATTAACTTATGTAATTAATTTTTCTTTTAATACTTAAAGTTTTATATATTTTCTAATGTGAGAAATAAATTTTAGTAACATTAATTGCTACAATTTTTCAACAATTAAAATCTAGATTTAAACATAACCTCCATTCAGAGACCACCTCTCGGAGCGACCACTTTTTATTGGAACGGAACGTGGTTGCTTTAGGGAGGCTTTACTGTATTTCAGGTACCCCAATTTTTTTTTTTTTTTTTTTTTTTTTTTTTTTTTTTGTCTGTCTAACACTTCAAAAATTTCTGAACATGTTATCAACCCCCACTACTTTAGTCTTACCTAATTTTAATAAAACAATTTTTAAAAAGACACTTGTAATTTTTAGATTTTTTTTTATATATCTTATACTCATATCTTATATCTCATACGAGCAAAAATTGTGTGTGTGTGTGTGTGTGTAAATTGTATCTTAAAAACCGCTCTAACGATTTTGACTAAATTTTGTATTTTACCAATTTCGGGCACGAGAAGTCCATTGGGCTAGGTCATGTGTTCGAGAAAATTTGATTAGTGGGTCATTTTGGGTAAGGGTCAAGCTAATTATATACAAAAAACTGCTCAGTTAATTTTCACTAAATTTTATATCCAACCGATTTGGGGCACGGGAAAAGTATTGGGATAGGTCACATGTTCAAGAAATTTTTATTAGTGGGTCAATTTTGGGTCACTTCGGGTCAAGCTAATTTTATCTAAAAAATGGCTTAAACGATTTTGACTAAATTTTGTAATCTACTGTTTTGGATTACGAGAAGACCAATGGGCTAAGCGACATGTTCGAGAATATTCGATTAGTGGGTCATTTTTGGGTAATTGTGGGTCAAACTTATTTTATTTAGAATAACAACTAACGATTTTCACAAAATATTGTATTCCATCGTTTTCAGGCTCGAGAAGAGCATTGGGTTAGGTCGCATGTTCGTAAAAATTCGATTAGTGGGTAATTTTGGGTCACTATTGCTCAAGGTCAAGCTAATTATATCTCAAAGAGCAAGAATAATTCAGTCGAAATAATATATCGAGATAAACACAAGGCTAATTTTGACTGAGCTTATCTCGGTCATTCCTGCTAGTACCATTTAAATCACAGTAGCAAACCCCGCGGCTTTGCTCGTGTAATATTTTAAATATGCCAAGTGACATTTATGTGTCTAATTTTTATTAAAAGGTACTAACTAAATTTTATTTTATTAAAAGGTACTTATTACTTTTAGGACTAATTTAAAAATTACTATTTAAAACACAGTTTGACTAAACATCATTATTACACTGCATTAGGCAGAAATGAGACTTAAATTAATAAAATGAAATAAAACTAAATAAATAATAATTTAGAAAATATTTTGAGACTTTTATGTTCAATTAATACGCTCATTTCAGTATTCATCTGAAGTTTTGAATTTTTTAGAAACCATCTTCTTACACCTTAAAATTAACCATCATGTCAAATTCCAAGTCCTACCACCTCTCTCAACATAAAGGGTTATGTTGAAATAGGAACTGTCACCATTAATATTACATAAGTTTAATACATGTTACTTTCGATTTATCACACTATCTAAATGTACATTGAATGTGAAAAACTGCTATAAATCCACAAACAACTTTCTAAAAAAATCAATATATTGGATGATTGCAAAAGTTCGTGCCTGATTTCCGATGTATCGAGTTTCGAAGTGTACCAGAGTTGTTTTAAATAACGAAATGCATTCGTAGTAATGCGTCGATTATTATTCAGTAAGTGATGAATTAAGTCGTTATCAATGCCACAAACCACCTGCAGACACTATTTCAGTGGTTGATCGGTAGGTTTATCATTGTGTTTACCTGCACCCAAAGGTATGAAAACATGGAGGACTGGGATCAGGATAACACAATGTTAAACCTACCAGTCAACCATTAAAATCGGGTTTGCGGATCTTTTCCACCAAGATATGACTTGGCAGACCAGTTGCATTTAAATATGCTAATCCTGTCTGCCTAATCCTGGAATTTCAACCGTCATCTCGATGAGGTGCTGGTTTGTGCTGCCACCTCCCGATCTACAGGAAAACCTCTCTAAAGCGACCATGTTCCGTTCCAATAAAAATGGGTCACTCCGAGAGGTGGTCTGTTAATGGAGGTCATGTTTAAATCTAGATTTTAATTGTTGAAAAAAGGAAACAATTAATGTTACTGAAATTTATTTTTCACATTAGGAAAAAAAATAAAAATTTAAGTATCAAACAAAAGTTAATTACATAAATTAATTACGTGCAGAATTAAAAAAAAATGAATACATTGACGTTTACTTAGATTTTACGGTTTTATCTTTTATAACTTTTACTTACAAGTCCTTTCGAAGTTCTGTAAATAAATGCATTTTTTTGGAAGGAAATATATAATGACGATTTCATTAATTTATCTATTTCTTTGGGAGTTTCCTGACAGAATAGGGCAGGGGAGTTTATTGACCGTCATTCTTAATGTGTCATCAGAGTTAAATTCATTGCCTAAAAAGGCACAAAGGGGTTTAAACGCTTAAAAGTTACCTGAATAAAAAAAATTAAGCTTAGATTAGAATTTTGATGAATAATCCGCTCGCCGGAATTATTTTTTTAATAAAACCTTCTTCAAGCGATCATGAAAAAACGGAATTTGATTCACTTTCGTCAAATAAATGGATCGCTTATGGAGGGGGTTCAACTGAGATGGTCTCTGAATGGAGGTAAAATTAGTATTGAGCTTATGGGAATAAATTTCGTTCCATGAAAAAAGGATCGTTCAAGGAGGCGGTCGCACAGGGAGGTTTCACTGTATTTTCCTTTGACGCAGTTTTAGTGTTTGATTTAAAAAACTTGCTGCTAAATATTATGCCATTTTCTCCGGCGATAAGCTCTTTTCATTACCAACATTTAATTTACACTAGCCGGGATGACCGAGCTAAGCTCGGTCAAAATTAGCCTTGTGTTCAATTCGATATTTTATTCTTACTGTATCATTCCTGCTGTTTAGATACAATTATGCACGATCTTAAGACTTAGTGACCCAAAATGACCCACTAACCGACTTTTTTCGAACATGCAACCTAACCAATGCACTTCTCGAACCCGAAAACGATAGAATACAAAATTTAATCAAAATTGTTAGAGCCGTTTTATAGATAAGCTTGGCTTGACCCACAGTGACCCAAAAATGATCCATTAATTGAATTTTCTGTAACATGTGACTTAGCCCATTGGTCTTCTCGTAATACAAAACAGTAGATTACAAAATTCAGTCCAAATCGTTACAGCCATTTTTTAGATAAAATTAGCTTGACCCGAAGTAACCCAAAAATGACCCACTAATCGAAATTTCTCGAACATGTAACCTAGCCCAATTGTTTTCTCGTTCCTTAAAACGGTTGGATATAAAGCTTAGTCAAAATCGATTGAGCCGTTTTTTAGATATAATTAGCTTGACCCTGACCCATTATGATCCAAAATGACCCGCTAATCAAATTTCCTCGAATACATGACCTAGCCCAATGGTCTTCTCGTGCCCGAAAATGGTAAAATACAAATTTTAGTCATAATCCTTAGAACCGTTTTTAAGATAAAATCTACATACGCACACACACACATACACACAATTTTTGCTCGTATTATAATATAAGATGTATCACTCAAAAATATTTTATACTGTGAAATTAACCAGCTTTAGTTGAAGTCACCTTTTCGATTCACGTAAACACATAGATCCAAATATCTCGTATTAAATCTTGAAAGTTCTAAATTTAAAATCTAGTAAATCTTCAAATCAGCAGCCTCAACGTCAGCTGTGCGAGTCATTGTTTTTTAACACACTTTGCGTAATATTCAACTTCCTGCAAACCGCAATTTACATTTTTCAAATTATGTAAATATTTATAAGAATAAATAATACTTCGAAAAGTGTAAGAAATTAGAAGAGTTAAATTAAACACGTTGTTATGCAACGATACTCTGGAATTCTGAATAGTTGCTTGTTCTGGTAAATTTTTACATAAAAAAATACATATCTGCAGGGGGCTCTGCCCCCCTGAATCCCCGTGGTCTATTTAAATTTACATTCGAAATTTTCTATTGATTGTGGGAATGATTATCGTACATCTTAAATTTCTTTTTAAACTGTTATTTATATGGATAAGCAACAGTTTGGACAAACATTTTAAGTTATCCTAATATCCAAAGAGCAGGGATGAATGGGACACTAATAGGGATGGATGGGACACACATATTTTCCTCCCTGTATTCAATGATATCTAATTAAAATTTATAATTGTAAACTTATGTGTAATTACATTTGTAATACATGATCTTATAATATGGCTATTATATCTCAGCGTTGCTAATCACTTCTTTTACTGCAGTTTTAACTTGCAAAGAAAATTTCGACTGTCTGTCAGTTCCCTTTTCCTACTTACGAGACACTGTAGATATGAAATGAAAGTAAAAAAATTCTTTGAAATACGACATAGCTAATATTCTTCATTCACAACTTATTAATTAATATTCATTAAATGCATCTTAGATATCATGCACTAATGGAATTATGTTAGGGGAAGTGCGAGTGGGGATTTATTTAAGGACAAGTTCAAAATTCAATATAATTTAACCCATTTGATCAATGAACATATATTATTTTTAAAAAATTTATCTATTTCGATAAAATTTCATTAGAAATTTCTTGATAAATTATTTAACCTTTATACAATACGATAATTAAGACTCAATATAATTTTTAATAATAAACGACCTATAATACGAGTACCGCTTAATACGAATAATTAACATAAATCATTAATTTATAAGCCCAAATAATATTTTTAGTTAATAAATAAACGTCTCAACATCTATAGGGATGAATGAGACTGTCCCATTCATCTCCATGTAAGTTGTCCCGATCATCCCTATGATAAATAGATTCAATTGTCCGCCATTTTGTCTCCGAAATTATTTTGTCACATTGGTTAATATTCATTCATTTTAATTACCAATACTGAACTTTCAAATAAATAGCTACAACATATCTTATTTGTTTATATATAGTAGAGGGCTCTGCCCCCTGCAAGCTACGCAGGCCAATCCCCGTTCAGACACAGCAGAATCTAAAAGCACGCTAATTTCATCGGAGTTAAAAAGATTAGAGAAGATTGTATTATAATAGCAATCTCCCTGTAAACGGGTTTCCATTCAATTCCCTTTGATTGCGAAAATTTAAGGCCGAATTAGTTGCTGTTAAGACATCCTATGGTTGTTTTCGTGTTTGATTAAAGAAGACCAATTAAACATTTGAAAGGAAGCTAAAATAAAATGAATTAATGAGTCTTTGCTTCCCGGTATTTTTTAACAGCCTTATAAAACGATTGACATAATACAATTTGCTAAAATTTACTGCTTTAACCCCTTCAAGGGCGGTGGTTCATTTTTGGACCACTTAATTTTAATTCTTAAATGCAACATTGGTACCAGAATATCGGAATGAAAATTTTCTTTTATTAAGTAAGTGAACAAAAGCATTTTCGCATTTCGAAATTTGTTTGTAAATTCTGGTGCCATTTACTGATTTCAACATTTTACGAATAGGAGTACCTTGCCCCTGAAAGGATTAAACGCATATTAATGTATTTATTATTTTAAAGTTTCCTTTTTCTTTTAATATTCACGTGCAAATACAATTTTCAAGACATAATTTTCAATATTTTCCTGCTTTTAACACTTACTCATTTAATAGTAATTTTATAGGGTTTTATTTCTGTTTTTAAAAGTCACGTGTAAATAAATTTTTAATCGTTAGGAAATATTATTCTTTGAACTGTTTTTAGAATTGAAAACAATCTCAATAATAATAGCCTAAGTCATGTGACTATTATCAACAATTCCGGGATGATCCCTTCGCCTTTTATATTCCAAGCGGCCATTTTGGTATTTTAATGTTAGCCAGCCACAGGTGATAAGTCACCAAATATTACTCTATCGCCATCATTTCACTTATATTATAATAGTCCAAGTCATGTAACTGCCACAAACAATTGCAACCCTTCGCTTTTCATAAGAAAGACTTCCATTTTGATTAAAGCATCAATTTTTTTTCCGAATAAAACTACATAACAGTTCCCATGATCGCAAAGAATTCTTGGTACTTTTATGTTAGCCGGGTTCAAATCTCGCCAATAGCTTTTTTTTTAACTCGCCAGCTAGCATTTTTTTTATTTTTCAAGGGGTAAATTAAAACGGCACTACTTGGTTATCCCATCGACCAAAAATCTATCGCCAGACTATAAGATTAAATGCCAATAATGGCTTATCGTAAATGTCACATTCACTTGACATTAAACACATTACATGTGTTTATTACGTCATCAAGTTTTTTTTTAATTCGAGGTTTTACTTGTATTTTTATTAATCTTTTACTTATTTATTTGTTCTTTCGTTATTTAAAATAAAAATTACATCAATTTGTATAATCTGGTGAGTGGTTTGGCGATTTATATAATTTGGCGAAATTGGTCGACAGGATAACTAATTAGTACCATTAAAACATTGTTTTGAATTTGAAACTAAATGTCAGGATTTGTTGCATTATTTAATCGGGATTGGCGTGATTTTTTTTTTTTTTTTTTTTTTTTTTTTTTTTTTTTACGGAAATTTGGCGAAAACATCGTTTTCGAATACCAGTAACATATGCATTTTTAAATTATTTCCTATAATTTTTAAAATGAAATAACAATAAATAAAAAAAAATTAATAACTATAGAACAAAACAATTTATAACATTTTTTTTAATAAAAAGAAAGTAAATGTAAATAAACATTCATTAATAAATAAGCAACAATAGCCGGGTCACCATGTTAGGCAAAATAACGCCTTTTTGGCGCCATTTAAGTATCCCGGTGCGTATATGACATCTGCACCTAATATTTTTCTTTTCGTTTCATTTAAAAAAAAAAGAAAGAAGTGAAAGCCATTAATTTTAAACTTTTCAGTTTTAAATGCAAGTTTTGTGTTAAAAAAATGATAATGAAATACAAAAAAATAAAAAAGCTTTGTTCTTAGTTCTTAGCATACATTTAAGGGAGGCCAAACTGGCCGCCAAATTAGTTTAAAATAACAACCTTTACTGAAATATGAAAAAAGTATCTGTTATGATTAAAATTTGAGTTGCCATCATTAGAAAAAAGTATTTAAAATTAGAAAAAAAATAGTATTTCGAAATCTATTGTTCCGTGGTATTGTTCACAGCCCTTGGTACCGTAGAAATACGGTTATCCATAAGGACCTCAAAATTCCTCCTATCAGAAGTGCCATTAAACACCAAGCTACATACAGGGCCGAAACTAGCTTTTCTTGCGCCCGGGGCAAACATGAATTTTGGCGCCCCCCCCCCCTTCTTCCTCAAAGTATATTTACAAAGAGAATTTTACTAATTTTCTAATGGCCGTCTTATTTTAAAATTTAAAATATGTAATCATAAAATATGTAATACTGAACTACGTAAATTGAATGTGGCGTTTGTTGCAATTATAGTTCCTTCACGTAAAAGAATTCGCATGTATTACCGGCTATTTACAGTGTTTGCTTATACAGTAGAGTTCCAATTATCCGAGTGCCGCTTTAACCGAGTTTCCGCTTTAACCGAGTTATTTTCTTCTGATGGACTGATGCAGAGTTCAAACTTTTTACGGCTGCTCTTTCATCTTCACCTAACACTTCATTTATAATGGCTATTTTATAACAACGAAAGCCATCAGGCCATCAGAAGAGAATGATCGATTCCAAAGGTCTTTCACTTCTTTCACTTGGCGCCCCTTGGCTCTGTCGCCCGGGGCACATGCCCCCTCTGCCCCCCTTAGTTTCGGCCCTGAGCTACAAAATTCTTAAACAATTTACCTTCCATTCCAAATCCTACTCTTCAAAATATCGCTACTTAGGATGAGAGAGGCCGCTGGAGAAGACCTCGTGCCACTCTTCATCTGCCGGAAAACATTGACCTGGGTTAACTTTTAGTTCCCTTTATTACTTGATAGGGCTTTCCTTCCTGGACGTTTTATCATCTATTAATTGTAAATTTTTCTTGTACATAGCTTTTCTTTTTCTTTTTATATTTTTATCATTATTCTTAATTATTTTATTATTATATCTTTTAAATGTATGGAGCCTGTTTAGGGCCTTTTGTTTATATTTGGGGGTTTTCCTCCTTTTTCGCGTTCCTGACGTTATGTTGTCAGGCTTCGGCTATGACATAAATTAACTCTATTTCCAGATCTCTACCAGAGGTGCGGAGCTTCGCTCCGGGTACTCTGAAATTCATCTCTTCCAAGTCCAAGTCCAAGTAAATACTTTGTAACTCATTTTTAAGCTAAGAGAGGGCGCCACAGACCCTGTCTGCTGGCGTTTCTTTCTGTTTCACCTTTCACGGTAAATATTTACCTTTTAATTATTAATTTATTGTATTTTTATTACTGTATGGTCCTGAATTGTGCCTTTTTTGTTTTGGATTCTTGGGGAGTCACGTCCTGGTTATTACTGCAACATCTATGGTTCTGAGCATTTATTTTTACATGAACATTTTGCCTACTGGAGATGCAGGGGCGCGCCCACCCAGTGTGCAAAGTGTGCACCGCACACAGGCGCCTGAATAGTAAAGGCGCCAAATATTTTAGGCGAAGCTGAAAAATTTGAAAAACTTTTAACCAATTTAAATTGATTAAAGCGGTATTTAAATCGAAAGTACGTCATTTCTAACACATTTATGAGTTCATTTTTACTTAAAAGATATGAAATTTGCAGATGCTCGTCAGCGGCGTAACTTTAGGGGTAGGGGCGGAGAGAGTCTCAAACCAAAAGGCGCCACAGTATCGAAAGGTAACGGTCGTAAGGCGCCACGGAAGGCTTAAGGGCGCCGTCAAGCGCCTAAAATAAATTAAAAAAAGCTAGAAACATAAAAAGTTCGGAAGGGCGACCGCGAATGCTCCTTTTGACATCCCTGCTCTGGATCAGGCCTGTCCAGCTTTTCAGAAAGCAGGGCGCACTACAGTTCGTGGCAAACATGGAAGGTTCCATTATTCAAATAACTGAAAATATATAACACTTCTACCTTACTGTAGTACTGGTAGTGATACACATACTGACGATATAAAAAAGGGTAGTATATTATTATATTGCACAGTAGTAAAGCAACATAAGCCTCCAGCAGGTTATTCACGGTACCCATGTAAAAGTAAATTGCCAAAAAAGCACAAACCAATCATAGCAATCGGCTACATTATAACAAAAACAGTACTAAATACAGAGCCGAAATTAGCCTTTTTTGCACCCGGGACAAACATGGATTTTTGCGCCGCCCCCCCCTCCCCCCCTTCTCTTCCGCAAAGTATATTTACAAAAAGAATTTTACTAATTTTCTAATAGCCGACTTATTTTTAAAATTTAAAATATGCAATCATAAAATACGTAATACTGAGCTACATAATCTACAATGGCGGATCCAAGGGGGAGGTCACGGGGGTCATGACCCTCCTCTGAACACCAACAAAAATATTCTAAAGATCATTTTAAAAATGAAATGTACAGTAGAGTCCCGATTATCCGGGTTCCGCTTAACCGAGTTTCCGCTTTAACCGAGTTATTTTCTTCTGATGGACTGGTGGCTTTCATTATTATGAAACAGACATCATAAATGAAGTGTTAGGTGAAGATGAAAGAGCCATTTTTTCCCCCATTCTGACCAGAAAATCAGAGTTCTAACTTTTTACGGCTGCTCTTTTATCTTGACCTAACACTTCACTTATAATGGCTGTTTCATAATAATGAAAGACATCAGTCCATCAGAAGAAAATGATCTATTCCAAAGGTATAATCCTTCATTGGGCGCCCCTTCGTTCTGGCGCCCGGGGTACTTGCCCCCTGCCTCACCCCCTTAGTTTCGGCCCTGACTAAATAAATAAAATAGGATGTAGTTCAAAATGCAATACATTTAAAAAAAAAAAAGAAATGAAAAACGTCATTCAATTCCAAACAAATTTAATAATTTAGCCTATCATTGTATGGAACGCATAAAAACGAGCCCGTGAGCATGTAAGAATGTTTCATGTCATTTAAAGTCGGGAAACATGTTTTTGAGAACAACCTCAAAATGAATTAAGTTTTACTGAAATTTTAATTGTATATTTTATAGATTTGCTTCGAACAAAGAATAATCGGTCAAGAGCGAGTTTCACTCGCGTACAGAGAGTTCATACAATAAATTTGTTAATTACTAACCGCAATCTTACAAAATATAGTTGTTAAACAAATAATAAGACTGCAAATAATTTGAAATTATTTTACTAAATATTTTTCAATAATTGCCTACAGTAATTGAATTCAATTGAAATAAAAAACGCTGACTATGTATTATTTTGATCCGTTGTACCTAAAACAAAGACCTTGTACAAAGTTTAATTTTGCCATTGTGCCAATTGTGCTTCGAAAGGAGGTCGCAAAGTTGCATGGCCATTTTGGCCTGTGCCACATTTTTAGATAGGTTTTTAATTAATATCTCGGCTAATTACCGACAATTCTTTTGGAAAATCATTATCGACAATTCTTAGACGATTTCGCGTCGATAGGTACCTCGAACTCCCCCGCTGAGCGCCCGCCAAATAAAGTTTATGTATAACGGAAAACTGCGATTTTCTGAAAAAATCTATGACCTAGGATTATCGCTATAGTTTTCCTGCAAGATTTAAATAAATTCCAACTACTACTAATTTTTTCGTAATTTTATTTTTAGTAGATTCGGAAATAGGAGGGGGGACATAATTTTGCCATACGTTTTCAACGAATTTCTGAAAATATAATAGTATCTAAGAGTAAAAAAAATACAGTGAAATACGTTTAACACGAAAACGCTTTACATGAAAAATCGGTTAACGCGAAATGATATAGCGGTCCGGACAGTTATACTAAGCAATTTAATACATTAAATACATAAGCAATTAAATACAAGAAATTTTTCTTTTAAAACGAAACAAAAATCGTTTAACACGAGAAAAATTCGCTTTCGAGCTAGTTAGTTTGAGTTGAAATGGGTGAATTTTGTGTTAAAACCACTGAATTTTGGGTGAAAATCAGAGAATTTCGTTATGTTTTATTAGCACAATGGTTGAGAAATCGATGCGAAAACGAACTGCCATTTTGCTTCAAATGAAGATGAGGCTGCTTAATGCAGTTGATGAAAAAGAAGAATGAAAAGAGAAATCTACAAAGAGTTTGGCATTGCCAATTCTACTTTATCAACAATAATAAAAAAACAGTGATCCCATTACGTTAATGTTTGATCTCAGTATATTTAAGCCAGAGAGAAAACGTATGAGAACTGCTAAGCACGAAGATTTAGAGACAGCTTTGCTTATTTGGTTCAAACAAGCTAGATCTCAAAATGCTGAAAAAGACACAAAAAAAGGATATTTGACACCCCCCCCCTCCAAAATATATATATATATATATATCGAAGTAAAATTTGACAACGTCGAAAAAATTTGCGAATTTTGTTCTTTCTTTACGAATCTTTTAACGGGAAAAAATGTTTCGGCCCCATCAGTTTCGTGTTAAACGTATTTCACTCTATATTTTTGAGTCCTGTGTTAAGAGCTTGTTCAAACGATACGCCCCCCCCCCCCCCCCTTTGATGATTTTTAAATGAACCTTAAATGTATATGATTTTATATCTAACTCGATTTTGTCTGAAGTATGAACCCGCTCACTGTGTGAAAATGGGAGAGAAGCTGCTAATTGTTCAGATTTGTTATGTAAATTTTTTTCATGATTTTTGGAAAATTGCATGGGCTAGTAATGAACAAATAAAAACTTTAAAATGACCTCCACTTACTGATGAAAAAATGAGTTAAGAGGGGGAGAACTATTCTTAACAAAACTGTTTCTGAACGAAACTCTATTAAACAACCTACCCATAGTCAGTATATATTAGTCATTAGCCATATATTAGTATATATTAGTCAAGGGGTGGCGGACTTAAGCAAGGATCTAAGATATTTTCTGAAATTACTATTCGAAAATAGTGGTAAGTACATTTTTGAAATTTTTATATTAAAAGTAATATTTATCTCAGGGCTCCGTCAAAAATCCGCATCTAAAACGGTAGAAAACGGTACGGTTTTAAATATTTGATCCCATCCTCCAAATTTTTTTTATCGCCTCCCTCTCCCCCCCCCCCACCCTGAAATTTGATGCTTCCTACTTTTTAATTTTTTATTATGTATTATGAACTATCTGAAAGTTCCAAACGGTTCGTCAGATTTCTTAATTTTAACAAACTCGATTCAACAAAGTTTTTCTTTTCCCTTTTTAAAATAGATTTTTTTTTATCAAACAAAAACTTGCGGATCGATTTATATAAAATTTAGATATTATTAAACAGCGTTTAAAGATAGGGCTATATGCATAACTTTAACAGCTCTAAATGGTGTATTTAAAAAAAAATTGGCGGCGTTCCCAAAGAATCCTAGTATAAAAATCATTTGTGGTTTCGAAAGACTAGCTTTTAAATTGAGAGTTTGAAAGGAATCATCCGATTAATGAAATAATAATTAATATCTAAAGTTGCAATTGAGAGACCGTGAAAAAATTTAGATATCTGAAATCAACGAAAAATTTTACATCTAGATGCATAAAAATTAAATCGATAAATTTATATTTAAAAAAATTTATATTCTTTCGAAAATGTCCACTATTGGAAGACGTTGGTTATCTGCAATGAACACCTGGCGTCCGTGGGAGAGATTTCGAACCTTTCTTTCGAAGAAAATAAAAAGATTTTTCATAAATCGATTTTCGTGGATTTTTTGACTTCCTGAAACCGTACCGGAATAATTTTTAGAAATTCTGAAAAGGGATTTTTTTTTTGTTTTTTTTTGCGTCTGGCTGTGCAATTTTCGAGCTGTTAGCCCCAGTAGAATTTAAGATACAGTCCTTTTAAAAAAGGTCCAGTACATTTATCAGCCTTGCATCTCTGTAAATCTATTAACCCTTCCCCATCTCTTTGAGTTTTCGAAGAAGTTGCCTACGGTTTGAAAAAAAAATATGCTCTTGTTTGAATTATGAATACTTTTGCATTCTTTTAATTTGGGCTTTTAATTAATTTCTCAACTAATTATTAGAGATTTAAAATTCTGAAACTTACGTGCAGGGTGCACCAGGAGAGACTTTTGACTATCCTCACAAAAAGTTTGAGCCTCGTATGTGCCATAGATTCTTCTAGCCATCGCACACAGACACAGACAGAGTGAAACTTTGTTTTATTAGTATAGATATTTTTAATTTAGAACTTCGATTCATTGCACGAAAATTGGAAATTCGAAAAATAAAAAAAAATCTGATAGAGAAGGAATGGTTAACAGTTTGACAAGATAAAGATACACTTAACTTTCTTAAAATGCAAACGTCGAGACGAATGTGCATTTTTCATAACAATTGTTATATAGCCAAAATAGGGGTTCTATATTTGCTAATACAAAATCAAATGTTCCGGGACTGGAATTGCACCCCTAATTATGATCAACGTGCGGTAATTGTTTTAAGGCGCATCTTAATTGATGTTTACCTTATTTAAAAAAAAATAAAAAAGTGCTATAACGCGCTCCGGTGTATTACAAACGTCATAATTTGAAGAAAATATTTTTTCTACTTTTATGTGTATTTTACCGTATTACGAGCACCCCTTTCTTTGTGTCATAGTCCTACCAATGATTAATTCAACAGAACTATATTTCAAATTAAGTTTATTTGAACTGTTTTAAGTATAAATATAATAAAGATCAGATCTTAAAATTTACGGAAGTGATGCAGGTAAAAGAAGCTCATTTACTTAGGAGGTATACCATTGTGGGGAGAGGGAAGCAAACAGCTGAAGCACCGACCTTTTAGGAATGTCCGTTATTTGCATTGCTGCCAACATTACTTGTTTTTTAATTCAAACAACAATATTTTAAACCAGAAATTTAATTTAATAAATGAAATAAAAAGAACCCTTTAGAAACAAGAAACATTTCGTTAAATAAATTTTCTGGTTCCAAATTCATTTATTTGATTTGGAGAAAACCGCTGGAAGCTTGGTTTGGCAGCTATGCATTTATACAAAAAAAAAAAAGTATAAAGTTTTTTTTTTTTTGTTTTTTTTTTTTTTGGGGGGGGGGGGGGGGTTAGGAATATGGGGCGCCAACTGAAGTTCTGCACACAGGCGCCGAATACTGCTGGCGAAAGGCGACAAATATTTTAGGCGAAGCTGAAAAAATTTGAAAAACTTTTAACCAATTTAAATTGATTAAAGCGGTATTTAATCGAAAGTACGTCATTTCTAAACACATTTATGAGTTCATTTTTACTTAAAAGAATATGAAAATTTGCCAGATGCTCGTCAGCGGCGTAAACTTTAGAGTCTCAAACCAAAAGGCGCCACAGTATCGAAAGGTAACGGTCGTAAGGCGCCACGGAAGGCTTAAGGGCGCCGTCAAGCGCCTAAAATAAATTAAAAAAAGCTAGAAACATAAAAAGTTCGGAAGGGCGACCGCGAATGCTCCTTTTGACATCCCTGCTCTGGATCAGGCCTGTCCAGCTTTTCAGAAAGTAGGGCGCACTACAGTTCGTGGCAAACATGGAAGGTTCCATTTTTCAAATAACTGAAAATATATAACACTTCTACCTTACTGTAGTACTGGTAGTGATACACATACTGACGATATAAAAAAGGGTAGTATATTACTATATTGCACAGTAGTAAAGCAACATAAGCCTCCAGCAGGTTATGCACGGTACCCATGTAAAAGTAAATTGCCAAAAAAGCACAAACCAATCATAGCAATCGGCTACATTATAACAAAAACAGTACTAAATACAGAGCCGAAATTAGCCTTTTTTGCACCCGGGACAAACATGGATTTTTGCGCCCCCCCCCCCCCTCTCTTCCGCAAAGTATATTTACAAAAAGAATTTTACTAATTTTCTAATAGCCGACTTATTTTTAAAATTTAAAATATGCAATCATAAAATACGTAATACTGAGCTACATAATCTACAATGGCGGATCCAAGGGGGAGGTCACGGGGGTTATGACCCTCCTCTGAACACCAACAAAAATATTCTAAAGATCATTTTAAAAATGAAATGTACAGTAGAGTCCCGATTATCCGGGTTCCGCTTAACCGAGTTTCCGCTTTAACCGAGTTATTTTCTTCTGATGGACTTGTGGCTTTCATTATTATGAAACAGACATCATAAATGAAGTGTTAGGTGAAGATGAAAGAGCCATTTTTTCCCCCATTCTGACCAGAAAATCAGAGTTCTAACTTTTTACGGCTGCTCTTTTATCTTGACCTAACACTTCACTTATAATGGCTGTTTCATAATAATGAAAGACATCAGTCCATCAGAAGAAAATGATCTATTCCAAAGGTATAATCCTTCATTGGGCGCCCCTTCGTTCTGGCGCCCGGGGTACTTGCCCCCCTGCCTCACCCCCTTAGTTTCGGCCCTGACTAAATAAATAAAATAGGATGTAGTTCAAAATGCAATACATTTAAAAAAAAAAGAAATGAAAAACGTCATTCAATTCCAAACAAATTTAATAATTTAGCCTATCATTGTATGGAACGCATAAAAACGAGCCCATGAGCATGTAAGAATGTTTCATGTCATTTAAAGTCGGGAAACATGTTTTTGAGAACAACCTCAAAATGAATTAAGTTTTACTGAAATTTTAATTGTATATTTTATAGATTTGCTTCGAACAAAGAATAATCGGTCAAGAGCGAGTTTCACTCGCGTACAGAGAGTTCATACAATAAATTTGTTAATTACTAACCGCAATCTTACAAAATATAGTTGTTAAACAAATAATAAGACTGCAAATAATTTGAAATTATTTTACTAAATATTTTTCAATAATTGCCTACAGTAATTGAATTCAATTGAAATAGAAAACGCTGACTATGTATTATTTTGATCCGTTGTACCTAAAACAAAGACCTTGTACAAAGTTTAATCTTGCCATTGTGCCAAGTGCGCTTCGAAAGGAGGTCGCAAAGTTGCATGGCCATTTTGGCCTGTGCCACATTTTTAGATAGGTTTTTAATTAATATCTCGGCTAATTACCGACAATTCTTTTGGAAAATCATTATCGACAATTCTTAGACGATTTCGCGTCGATAGGTACCTCGAACTCCCCCGCTGAGCGCCCGCCAAATAAAGTTTATGTATAACGGAAAACTGCGATTTTCTGAAAAACTCTATGACCTAGGATTATCGCTATAGTTTTCCTGCAAGATTTAAATAAATTCCAACTACTACTAATTTTTTCGTAATTTTATTTTTAGTAGATTCGGAAATAGGAGGGGGGATATAATTTTGCCATACGTTTTCGACGAATTTCTGAAAATATAATAGTATCTAAGAGTAAAAAAAATACAGTGAAATACGTTTAACACGAAAACGCTTTACATGAAAAATCGGTTAACGCGAAATGATATAGCGGTCCGGACAGTTATACTATGCAATTTAATAAATTTTTTTTCTTTTAACACGAAACAAAAATCGTTTAACACGAGAAAAATTCGCTTTCGAGCTAGTTAGTTTGAGTTGAAATGGATGAATTTTGTGTTAAAACCACTGAATTTTGGGTGAAAATCGGAGAATTTCGTTATGTTTTATTAGCACAATGGTTGAGAAATCGATGCGAAAACGAACTTCCATTTTGCTTCAAATGAAGATGAGGCTGCTTAATGCAGTTGATGAAAAAGAAGAATGAAAAGAGAAATCTACAAAGAGTTTGGCATTGCCAATTCTACTTTATCAACAATAATAAAAAAACAGTGATCCCATTACGTTAATGTTTGAACTCAGTATATTTAAGCCAGAGAGAAAACGTATGAGAACTGCTAAGCACGAAGATTTAGAGACAGCTTTGCTTATTTGGTTCAAACAAGCTAGATCTCAAAATGCTGAAAAAGACACAAAAAAAGGATATCTGACCCCCCCCCCCACCCCCTCCAAAAAAAAAAAAATATATATATATATATATATATATCGAAGTAAAATTTGACAACGTCGAAAAAATATGCGAATTTTGTTCTTTCTTTACGAATCTTTTAACGGGAAAAAATGTTTCGGCCCCCTCAGTTTCGTGTTAAACGTATTTCACTGTATATTTTTGAGTCCTGTGTTAAGAGCTTGTTCAAACGATACGCACCCCCCCCCCCCTTTGATGATTTTTAAATGAACCTTAAATGTATATGATTTTATATCTTTAACTCGATTTTGTCTGAAGTATGAACCCGCTCACTGTGTGAAAATGGGAGAGAAGCTGCTAATTGTTCAGATTTGTTATGTAAATTTTTTTCATGATTTTTGGAAAATTGCATGGGCTAGTAATGAACAAATAAAAACTTTAAAATGACCTCCACTTACTGATGAAAAAATGAGTTAAGAGGGGGAGAACTATTCTTAACAAAACTGTTTCTGAACGAAACTCTATTAAACAACCTACCCATAGTCAGTATATATTAGTCATTAGCCATATATTAGTATATATTAGTCAAGGGGTGGCGGATTTAAGCAAGGATCCAAGATATTTTCTGAAATTACTATTCGAAAATAGTGGTAAGTACACTTTTGAAATTTTTATATTAAAAGTAATATTTATCCCAGGGCCCCGTCAAAAATCCGCATCTAAAACGGTAGAAAACGGTACGGTTTTAAATATTTGATCCCATCCTCCAAATTTTTTTATCGCCTCCGTCTCCCCCCCACCCTGAAATTTGATGCTTCCTACTTTTTAAATTTTTTATTATGTATTATGAACTATCTGAAAGTTCCAAACGGTTCGTCAGATTTCTTAATTTTAACAAACTCGATTCAACAAAGTTTTTCTTTTCCCTTTTTAAAATAGATTTTTTTTTATCAAACAAAAACTTGCGGATCGATTTATATAAAATTTAGATATTATTAAACAGCGTTTAAAGATAGGGCTATATGCATAACTTTAACAACTCTAAATGGTGTAATTAAAAAAAAATTGACGGCGTTCCAAAGAATCCTAGTATAAAAATCATTTGTGGTTTTGAAAGACTAGCTTTTAAATTGAGAGTTTGAAAGGAATCATCCGATTAATGAAATAATAATTAATATCTAAAGTTGCAATTGAGAGACCTTGAAGAAATTTAGATATTTGAAATCACCGAAAAATTTTACATCTAGATGCATAAAAATTAAATCGATAAATTTATATTTAAAAAAATTTATATTCTTTCGAAAATGTCCACTATTGGAAGACGTTGGTTATCTGCAATGAACACCTGGCGTCCGTGGGAGAGATTTCGAACCTTTCTTTCGAAGGAAATAAAAAGATTTTTCATAAATCGATTTTTCGTGGATTTTTTGCTTCCTGAAACCGTACCGGAATAATTTTTAGAATTTCTGAAAAGGGGATTTTTTTTTTTTTTTTTTTTTTTTTTTTTTTTTTTTTTTTTGCGTCTGGCTGTGCAATTTTCGAGCTGTTAGCCCCAGTAGAATTTAAGATACAGTCCTTTTTAAAAAGGTCCAGTACATTTATCAGCCTTGCATCTCTGTAAATCTATTAACCCTTCCCCATCTCTTTGAGTTTTCGAAGAAGTTGTCTACGGTTTGAAAAAAATATATGCTCTTGTTGAATTATGAATACTTTTGCATTCTTTTAATTTGGGCTTTTTAATTAATTTCTCAACTAATTATTAGAGATTTAAAATTTTGAAACTTACGTGCAGGGTGCACCAGGAGAGACTTTTGACTATCCTCACAAAAAGTTTGAGCCTCGTATGTGCCATAGATTCTTCTAGCCATCGCACACAGACACAGACAGAGCGAAACT
Organism: Maratus speciosus; assembly: GCA_963932465.1. Lineage (NCBI taxonomy): Eukaryota > Metazoa > Arthropoda > Arachnida > Araneae > Salticidae > Maratus > Maratus speciosus. Next base: position 493,023,310 of record OZ010797.1, on the reverse strand, counting down.
TTGTTTTATTAGTATAGATATTTTTAATTTAGAACTTCGATTCATTGCACGAAAATTGGAAATTCGAAAAATAAAAAAATCTGATAGAGAAGGAAGGGTTAACAGTTTGACAAGATAAAGATACACTTAACTTCTTAAAATGCAAACGTCGAGACGAATGTGCATTTTTCATAACAATTGTTATATAGCCAGAATAGGGGTTCTATATTTGCTAATACAAAATCAAATGTTCCGGGACTGGAATTGCACCCCTAATTATGATCAAAGTTCGGTAATTGTTTAAGGCGCATCTTAATTGATGTTACCTTATTTAAAACAAATAAAAGTACTATAACGCGCTCCGGTGTATTACAAACGTCATAATTTGAGAAAATATTTTCCTACTTTTATGTGTATTTACCGTATTACGAGCACCCCTTTCTTTGTGTCGTAGTCCTACCAATGATTAATTCAACAGAACTATATTTTCAAATTAAGTTTATTTGAACTGTTTTAAGTATAAATATAAATAAAGATCAGATCTTAAAAATTACGGAAGTGATGCAGGTAAAAGAAGCTCATTTACTTAGGAGGTATACCATTGTGGGGAGAGGGAGCAAACAGCTGAAGCACAGACCTTTTAGGAATGTCTGTTATGTGCATTGCTGCCAACATTCCTTGTTTTTAATTCAAACAACAATATTTTTAACCAGAAATTTAATTTAATAAATGAAATAAAAAAGAACCCTTTAGAAACAAGAAACATTTCGTTAAATAAATTTTCTGGTTCCAAATTCATTTATTTGATTTGGAGAAAACCGCTGGAAGGTTGGTTTGGCAGCTATGCATTTATACTAAAAAAAAAAGTATAAAGTTTGTATTTTTTTTGGGGGGGGGGGAGGGGGGGGAGGAATATGGGGCGCCAACTGAAGTTCTGCACACAGGCGCCGAATACTGCTGGCGCGCCCCTGATATGGATGCTTTCTAAGGTGCTCCAAAAATATTTCATTCCAAGTTCCAAGTATGCTATACGTCCATTCAGGGGCGGACTGGCCCACCCCGCTACCCCGCCATCGCGGGGTGGGCCAAACGGGTATAGTGGGCCAAAATAATACATATGTATATATATTATTTTTTTTTTCAATAAAATGCAAAAAAAATAAAAATAAAAAAAAATAGAGAACTTTTTAGGAATTATTAGGAAAATTAGAGAACTCTTTAGGAAATTAGGGAACTTTTTAGGTGCGTTCATAATTATATAAATACGTAGCACCTATAGTCGTCATTCGGTCCATCCGTCTGTCTGTCTGTCCGTACGTCCGCATATAACAGAGCAAAAACTACCAAACCAACTGGTCTGAAATTTTAAATATAAAATTTTTGCTAAATTTTATCGAGTCATTTCCAATTTTATGAAAATCGGATGTATAGTTTAATTTCAGGGAGAGTCAAAAGTTTCCGTTACATGACGGCCAATGGGAAAACATTATTTCAAGTGCATTTTAATGATGTTACAGCCTTTCGAACAGAATGCAATTGATATGCACTGATGAAGTGCACTAAAATAGACATTCAGTACACTATGCGGTGCAAAAAATGTTTATAAAACTAGTTATAGTACGAATGCATCTCATTGGTCACGTTTGACGTGAAATTTCAAACTTGTTTTTTTCCAAGTGAAGAGTTTTTTTTTATCGTGTTTGTCCTAATTGCTCCTTTTTCTCCTCTCTCCCATCAGCAATCGTTGGAAGGTCTGTGCAAATTACTCATTTTGTATAGAAGCCGAGAGATAAGGGATAAAGTAAAGAGTATATAATTAGAGGTCTGCACGAACCTGGGATTGGCCCGCCGGGCCGGCAGCAATAGGACAATTTTTTCAACGAACCGGGCCGACAAAAGAATTAAACGGACCTGCCGGTCCGACAAAAAAATTAAACGGGCCTTCCAGGTCAATAAAAAAAAATTAAGCAGGCCAACCGCTCCTATATAAAAAATTAAACGAAGCCAATAAAATATGAACCATTTTTAAAGGATATGACTATCGCGAGAATAAGTATAAATGTGCTGCACGAGCCGATGCTAGTTTGACAACACTATAGAAATAACATGTCCAACATAGAGATCCACATCAGACAGGTACACCATGCTCGAGTCCGGGCTTAATTTTTTCAGCAGACTCGTCCCGCGCCGAGATCAAGTTTACATTTTTTTCCTGCATAGTCAAGCCAGGCCTGAATTGGTCTTAATTGTTCTCAAGATGTATCGCTAGGCAAAATATTTTGTTAAAATGTTAATAGCGATAATGAATGGCCTGACTATTGAAGCGATTTGCAGTCGAATAGCGTTTTCCGATTCTTTGATAAATAAAATACTTATAGTAAGTTATTCTTTTCACCTGATGTTAGGTTTTTTCCTTTCGCGTGCTATCCAGGAATTCGATTCAAAATTCTGACTTTGACAGTATTTCCTCAAAGATCTATTGCCTTTATCAAAAATTGAAAATTACCAATCGATTACATAATTTCGGAATAAGAACACTTGCCAATTTTATGCGTTTCCGAAAAGAAATGAATTTAGAAATGTGGCAGAAAATAGCTCCTTTGGATTTGAGAACAGACAACAAATAGCAGTTATACTTTTAAAACTCTAATTTTTACTAGGACTTCCCTCAGAGGGATTAGTCTGAGCGATATTGCTGAGAACATAGATTTAATAATAGCATGTGTAAGCAAAGAAAATGTGATGTTATCTTTAATTGTCCATATACTGCGATAAATTGAAATGATGAAAATAAACGAATCGTAGAATTACAAAATCTTATATATAAATTCGTATACACTGTTTAAAAAAATGGGAATTCAAACCATTCAAGACAGCCATGCATGGATATAAAATTGAAAGTACGCAATATATTAAAAGTAAAATGGAAAATGAAACACTAAATTACTTATATCGGAATTTTAACTGCATAAAATGATGTCAAGAGCATAATCAGACGCTCCGCACCAATTTGAGTAACTTTAAATGACAAATATATGATGTTTAAAAAGAATGGACTATACTTTATATGGTGTGTGCTCCCCCGGAATAGTTAATATTGTACAATATCTGTTTTCCACGGATGCAATGAGGTTGTCGATAACATTTAAGGAAATCTCTCCTCAAAATCTGATATAGTATCAAAGTACCGAATACATCAACAGTGGCATGCAATGCTTCGTTAGAGTGTGTTTTAGAAATGCTCGATCGGATTTAAATGATAAGTGTATTCTGGCTACTACATACGCTGTATTGTTTTGTTTTCAAACATATTCTGCACAAGTTGAGCTGTATTTAGCATGTATTAAATAAAAGAAATCGGCAATGATTACAACATAAAGTATGACACAAGATCTGAATATATCGTCTGCATAACTTTTGAGCTGTCAAAGTATCATTTGAAGTAATTTACAAATCCATACATATTTATTCATCCAATCATGCAAGCTAACATACGCCAATATGTAGCCGATTATAAAATTTCACCAGAATAAGTTAATATATAAAAAAATCTACTAATGATAATTTAGAATATGACCTTATGATAAAATGTCTAGAAAAATGAATTGGATAGAAAATTCATATCACATTTAAAACGGCACTTCCCTCTGTTAGTGGCCTTGGCAAGAGAGAGAAAAGCCTAGAGAAGGAACACTTTAACAAGTACATTCGGGCAACCTACTCACTGTTTCATAAAGGTCTTTATTCAATATTTACACATGTTTTGCGGAGGAAATGCAGCAGTATGAAATATTTAAAGTTGCTGTACCTAATAATTCCAAATTAATGGTAATTGAGATCCCTTTCCGTTAATTTCATCTTTTTAAATTTTAAATTTTTTAGAAACCATTCATAGAGACAATTGTATATTTTAAAACTAACCCGAAGCAAAATTTCAAGATTTTGGGCTCAGCAGTAACAGAGAAATAGAAAATTTTCGAAAGTTTTTGTTTCTGCACTGTTTTATTATAGCGACAATTTTAGAAATTGTTCTATTGCGAGAATTTACGTCATGATAAATGCAGTCATGTCAATTTTCATGTTTATATTCCTAACAAGTCCGTGTACTTCGTAACTTAGATCATCTTTAGATCTTTTTCTGCTTTGTTTAGTCTTTCTATTTTTTAGAATTCGTTCTACAACGAGCCTTTACATCTTATTAATTACTACCATGCCAAAGTTCTACACTGGTGTCCAAAATTAAGGACCGATCGCAAAAATGGTAATTTTCGAGCACGCGAATACTCAAAAGGAAATAATATAATTCGAATAATTACTATCTCTACAGCACAGCTAGTCCATATAACATCTCATTCATATCACACATGGTCAAAAGTGTCACAGTCACTACGGTGAAGCAAAAAAAATAAGAAATTCCATACATCTCATTAAAAGTCTCAAATGATCACTATACGTGACTCTACTGAGATGTCACTGTGACTGCTGCTTGTGACCAGTCACCATGGGACTTTACAATGTAGTTACATTGTGACTCGCATGTGACTGTCATCTATAGACTCAATTTCAAAGTCATCGTGAACGCTGCATTGTGATAAGTTATAAAATAATGTGGCATTAAAGTCACATGATGACTTTCAGGTGACAGAGAGACTACTGTGAAGTCACCATTCTGCCCTTTTGTGAAAAGTCACCATGTGACTATAATGTGATATTATTTCGTGACTTATCCTAATGCAACGTTCATGATGACTTTGAAATTGAGTCTAAAAAAGACGCTCACATCAGAGTCACAATGTAACTAAATTGTAAAGTCACCTGGTGATTCGTGACAAAGTAGCAGTCACATGAACGTCTCAGTGGAGTCACATATAGGGATCATTTGAAACTCATAATGAGACGTGTGGAATTTACTATTTTTTGTTTCACCGTAGTGACTGTGACACTTGAGACCATGTGTGACATGAATGAGATGCTATATGGACTAGCTGTGCTGTAGGGATAGTAATCATTTAAATTATATTATTTCCTTTTGAGTATTCATTTACTTAAAAATTTGCATTTTGTGACTGGCCCGTTAATTTTGGACATCAGAATAGTTTCTAACCCCAACAGTATCACAAAAATTTAAGTATTCCAAATAAATCATAGTTTAGAACCTTTGTAGAATTTTTTACGTTTATCCGTCAAATTGAACCTTTTAGAGAGCGTTCATTACGAGTATTTACATCTTAAAAGTAACTACCGCACGAAATTTAAAGTTTCTAACCCAATCAATATCGCAGAAATCACAATTTTAGAACTTTTTTGCTTCTGCAGCGATGTAGGTTCTTTCACTGACATAAAATAGTCTCTTTTTCAGAGCAGAGATGGCCACCAGCCTTTTTTTAAGTTGACTATGTAGTTTCAGAGATAACACCTCACAAACGTACAAGCATTAATAACATTATACACTTTATAATATTATAACACTTTATAATATTAGAATTACATGTACAGATACAAAAGCCATTTATCTGTTACAAACTAAAGCGCCGGCGTTGCCCAGAATTTGAAGGATGTTTGTTCTGAAAAATCAATTTCAAAATTTAACATACAACACAAAACAAACATTAAAAAAAGCAGTCGAAATGTTGTATGAATGAATCATATGAAAACGCTATATAAAAATGTATAAATGTATATAACAGACGCAAAAGAATACAGCTATAAATGAACTTATTTCAATTTATAATTGGAGCAATAATGTTAAAATACGCCCAATATTTCCCTAATCGGGTTTTTATCATCCTTTAATACATTTTTCACACTCATATGACGTTATACTATATCCACCACGTCCTTTATATTTCCAATATGACGTAATATTTTCCTCTTTCACGTGGAAACCTTGAAATAGAAAAGTTATGAAATTACATTGACTTTCATTTAAATTCGTCAAACTATTTATTTCATTTTCATTTTTCACGTGAATATCATGCAATAGAAAAGTTATGATGTAATATTCACCTTTTTTAAATTCGGCAAACTGTTTATTTCATTTTCATTTTTCACGTGGAAATCTTGCAGTAGAAAATTAATGGTTGTAGTAAGAATTTTATTGTGTTTTTTAATTGTTGGCAACTGCTATAACGAAAAATGTTTAAATTTGATAAGAAATTACTGTTAAATTGGTTGTTTTTTATTAATTAAAAATTAACTATAAATTTTTTCGATTCCGGATTACTTTAGTTGCCTTGGCCATGTTTTAATGTACATGTACGTATCTTTTCACAATTTTGGCTTCCAAATTGTGGATTTTTATAGAATTACAAACCGACAGATAGACAAGTTTTCATTTTTATATATCTCTCTATTCTAAAAAAAGTAACTAAAGGTGTCACCGCCGTCGCCGCAGCCGGTTTTGAATTTTTTGTGACCGGAGGTCTTTCTTCGTTAATATTAAGAAAACTATTGCATACAAAAATATGAAAATCGGTGGTATTATAGCGAAATGTTGGATCAACACGCTAATGCACACAGTTTTCAAATCGAAGACTTATATTAAGAGGTATTTAATGCTAAATTTGGACAAAATCTTTCCATTAAAAAAGTTTTATAGGAGCAGAAGCTATACATGGGAATTTAATCATTTTTTGATCATTTTATACAATAGAAGGTCCCGGTGTGCAGATTCCATTAATTTTTTTAATTTGACTCATTTTTTGAAATTTTATTTCTATTTTAAATTCAAATATTCAGCATTTCGACAGATATTTTTTACATATTTTAGAAAATGGCATTAATTTAAACTGTTGCCAACTGTATAAGCAGCGCAAACAATAATGTTTGCTTTAAATAAAAAAAAAATATTTACACGTTACTATTATAAACAGAACAAAACCTTCTAATTAGAATTAAATAATTAGGTATAAAAAGCAGGCACTTATTGGAAATTACACCATAAAAACTATATTTACATGTGAATTTTAAAAGAGAAAGGATATTGTAAAATAAATTCATTAACATGCTTTAGAAGTCTGAAATAGAAGAAATTACGTCACATTACACTTATTATGCAAAATGAACAAAAAATAGTATTGCAAAACAGTTTAAATTTAAAAATTGCGCGAGACAAAATCTTAGAGGTTAAATATTAGTTTTTTTCAAAATTTTATTATTTGTCGTTTGATGTGAGGTGTTCAGCTATAAGTATGCAAAATTTCATGTCTCCAACTTAATTAGGGGCTGAGTTAGAAGAATTGCTTAAAATACACAAGTTAGAGCCCACAGGGTTAAATATCAGACTTTTTCAAAATTTTATTATTTGTCGTTTGATGTGAGGTGTTCAGCTATAAGTATGCAAAATGTCATGTCTCCAACTTAATTAGGGGCTGAGTTAGAAAAATTGCTTAAAATATAGAAGTTTGAGCCCAGAGGGTTAAATATTAGACTTTTTCAAAATTTTATTATTTGACGTTTCATGTGAGGTGTTCAGCTATAAGTATGCAAAATATCATGTCTCCAACTTAATTAGGGGCTGAGTTAGAAAAATTGCTTAAAATATAGAAGTTAGAGCACAGAGGGTTAAATATTAGACTTTTTCAAAATGTTATTATTTGTCATTTGATGTGAGGTGTTCAGCTATAAGTATGCAAAACGTCATGTCTCCAGCTTAATTAGGGGCTGAGTTAGAAAAATTGCTTAAAATATAGAAGTTAGAAACCGGAGGGTTAAATATGACTTTTTCAAAATTTTATGATTTATCGTGTTATCGCAAGTGTTCAGCTATAAGTATGCAAGCTTTCATGTCTCCAACTTAATTAGGGGCTGAGTTAGAACTAAACTAAACTAAACTCTGTGGCTATACAATCCAAGAAGGATCTGGGCCGACAGTGCCCATCTCTGTTTTCTTGACCCTGGGCCCCGAGGTGCTATGCAGCATACGTCCCGGCCAGGTGGTCAGCCTAACGCGAGACCCTCGGTGTTTAGTTCCCAAGCAAGCTTGGTACTCATTTTATCTACCCCAAAGGGATGAAAGGCTGAGTGAACCATGCCCAGTCGGGAGTCGAACTCTCGACCTGCGGTGCGGCAGACAGGCGTGCTGACCACTACACTGCTGGGCTTCGATGAGTTAGAAAAATTGCTTAAAATACACAAGTTAGGGCCCAGAGGGTTAAATATTAGACCTTTTTCAAAATTTTATTATTTGTCGTTTGATGTGAGGTGTTCAGCTATAAGTATGCAAAACTTCATGTCTCCAACTTAATTACGGGCTGAGTTAGAAAAATTGCTTAAAATACACAAGTTAGAGCCCAGAGGGTTAAATATTAGACTTTTTCAAAATTTTATTATTTGCCGTTTGATGAGTGGTGTTCAGCTATAAGTATGCAAATTTTCAAGTCTCCGACATATATAGTTTCTGAGAACGGGATCTGTGACAGACGGACAGACAGACAGACAGACAAAGGAGTGAGACAGGTAGGGTTTCGTTAGATGAACGAAACTCTAAAAACATGCTGCGGATGACTGTAACAACATCCTAAAATTGCATTACCATCAGCGATCTACCAATCCCGAATTTAGTTTATATTCGTTTCATATATTCTTATTCTTTTGTGCGGCCCTGTAAAATAACTATCAATATTATATTCAGAAAAAACCTCTGAATAGCGGACACCTCGAGAATGCAGAGTTTGTCCTCTACTTAGAGGTGTCCGCTACTGAGAGTAAAACATGTGCAGTTATTTAAGTGTTGGTAATCGAATAAATGTCCGCTAAATAGAAGTATCCGCTAATCGGGTGTGTCCGCTTTGGAATAGAGGTTTTATAGAGGTTTTACCAGTAAAACCCCTGAATAGCGAACACCTAGGGAGGGCAGAATTTGTCCTCTATTTGGAGGTGTCCGCTACTGAGAGTAAAAAATGTACAGTTATTTAGGGGTTGGTAATCGAAAAAATGCCCACTAAATAGAGGTGTCCGCTAATCGGGTGTGTCCGTTATGGAGGTTTTACTGAATAATAATATCTTCCTTCACAAGAAAATTGCATGCTGTATGATAGAGGGACAGACATCCAGAGAAAGATAACCTCCCGGAGCAATAAACACTCATGTCTTTTGTTTTAATCATCCACAATTGTATGTCATACAACAGGCCAAAAACGGTCACCGTGGTGCGGAGTTCTGTATTATTATTTGTTTGCCCACCAAAACTGGTTGTCACGGGTTGTTGTAAGGTTTGTAATCACGTGGTTGAAACTGATCTATTCAATTACTGCGTGCGTATTTTTTTTAATTTGCTCCATGTGTTCAAACCAGTTGTCTACGAAAACATCCACCGGTGAAAGTGACGCACACCAAATTTCTGTGACGTATGCAGATAAATTGGGCTTTTTTATCAGTTTTTTTAATATAATTTTTAAACGGTTTGGAACCTATTTTTCATAGTAGGTGCATTCAGTAGGTGGCCCTCATAGGTACCTTCTGGTTCAATCAGAAACGAAATCCGACAAATATTTTTTGAGTTATGCTTGACGAAAGGTTTTTATTAGGCTTTTTTTTTAGTAGGACATGGCGTTAATATCCATCGTAGTTGTAATGTGTCCGGACAGTAATATTTCGCTGAGTATTAGCCTTCGCTTCGCTCAGACAATTATACAGCTTCAAAAATTATGATGTTTTTAACCCTCTTTTTTTCTTTTATTCTAACTACATTAATTTTTTAATGAATACTTATTTGAACGTTGGAAAATCTAAGTAATCATTAATGTTGCTATTGTGTATTTTCTGTTTTGTGAACACATAGTGATCTAAGATGTACTGTAAAATTATCCCATAAATATGTATACAGTCTTTTTTTAAAGATTCTTAATTGTATGTTAAGAAAAATCGGAATTTTTTTGTAAAAACTGAGTCGGGCCGGACCGGGTTTGATTTAAATAATTTTTGCACGGGCTGGTGCGATTTTGGGGACTGGAAATCCCAACCCGTCCAGACCTCTAGCACATATGGTCAGTGAAGTGTGGGAAGTAGTTTCGTGGTATGGATCTGCCTGTGGACATTTGCGTAGTAACAAAAGATTGGCAAAGATTAGCTTACATATTTAGGTATGATCTACAGATCAAGATTCTTGGGAGGTAAGGATTGGCTTATAGAGAAAAACGAGAGGAGGCAGCTGCAGACTTGAATAATAGAGACGTTAACCACGACAAATTTTTAGAATTACGACAGTTTTTTAGAATTGGTAATGCTACTATGTAAATATGATCAAATTTTGTACGGTCATGTATAGCACAGGTTATAAAGAGAAGCCATGAAAGATCTTCAGAAAGTATGAAAGGCTAGGATAGAGCAGAAAGAAGAACAAAATGACAATCCTAAACAGCATGGAAGAGGTTTGTTGATTATATTCCTGTCCAAGTCATTTATAAATAAGTTAATTGCTCATCTCGCCATTCAAATCCAAATAAGCATTGCCGATGCAGTAAAACACTCAAGTTCACTCATTATTGAAGTAGATTTCACACAAGATATATCGATAATGGAGCAGTTGGCACTTTGTGTTCATTTTGTGCAGAGTAAAGTGAAGGTTACGTTTTTAAAAGTAGTTGATGCTTCAAAAACAGCAGGGGAAGCCCTCTATCTACAACTAAAAGAAGAATTTAAAATGTTTAAACTCCCTTCTTCACAACTAGTTGGCACTTCTTTTGATGGTGCAGAAAATATGAGTGAGAGATATAAAGGTCTGCAGGCACAACTGAAAAAGAACAATCCAAATATAAAGCATGTGCACTGATATGTTCATGTGCTAAATTTGATCCTGCAGATGCAACAGAATGTTACAAATTGACAACGAACTTCTTGTACTTAATGCAAGTTACAACCAACCGTGTTTAGCTTAGAGTCATATAAGCGAATGAAAGTATGAATTTCAGTGAAAAGGAGTCTGTAGGTAGAAATAAACTTCTTCGCCCATTAAAAAAATAAACGCTACTACGGGGTGGAGTTAGTATCGAACACTTAATAGCATGTTTGACAAGTCTTCAAAACCTTTTAGAGATCGACATAAGTTTTTAACGTTGCTTAAGTACCTAGAAGCTATCACCAAAACTGACGATTTCCATTCACATGTATGTTTTTAGGCAAGATGACTGATTGATAATTGGTGCAAGTTTCAGTACTATATACAGTAGCGCTCAAAAGTATTTTGACAACATTATATTCTCTCTTATTTTATTTAATATAAAAATGTAAAAGAAAATATGTTTCCTATAATTGAGAACACTATTACTGCAGTTATTCAAATGTATCAAGTTTCAACTTGTTTGTTTACATTCGGCGCCACCGAAGAAATATGACTCCTCCTTAGCTCAAAAGTATTTTGACAATTAGTTTGCATTTAATTGTTGAAGGTGTCAGTGGCACTTTAGCTTCGATTAGTGTTTATATCGACTTATTGTGATTATTTTTAAATGCCGAAATGTAAAACATATTGAAGTGATTCTGAAAAAGCCGCTGTCAATGCACTTAAGAAAGGTAGACCGCAAGCAGAATTAGCTCGTTCTTTTAACGGGTCTCGGCAACTTGTTATTACATGGAATAAAGTTTTTAATAAACAGAATTACGTCAAAAATAAACCTCATACTGGTCATCTGAAAAAAACAACTTGCAATGTTGACTGTATTATAAAAATGATATCTACAAGTGATTGTCGTAAGCCCGCTGTAATAATAAAAAATGAACGGAAAGAAAATTACGGCATAGACATACACGTTTCATCACTCAAACGACGCCTAAACCTCTATGGTTTACATGGCAGAAGACCAGCAAAAGCACGTTTGTTATCTACTAAGAATAGGAAGGCTAGAGTTGCATTTGTAAAACGGCATATCCCTTTCAGGGGCAAAGCAATTCCATTGCTAAAGTGTTGAAATTAATTATTGACACCGGAATTTTGGTTAAAAAAAATTCGCTTTATTGTGTGTGTGAAATATAGCTTTTTCTTATTTACAAATAAATTTGTTTTCAAATTCCGGTGTCAGTCATTAAATTCAACACTTTAGCAATGGAATTGCTTTGCCCCTGAAAGGGTTACGCCGTTTTACAAATGCGACTATAGCCTTCCTATTCTTAGTAGATAACAAACGTGTTTTTGCTGGTCTTCTGCCATGTAAACCATAGAAGTTTAGGCGTCTTTTGACTGATGAAACGTGTATGTCTGTGCCGTAATTTTCTTTCAATTCATTTTTTGTTATTACAGCGGACTTACGACAATCACTTGTAGATATCATTTTTATAATACAGTCAACATTGCAAGTTGTTTTTTTCGGATGACCACTATGAGACTTATTTTCGATGTATTTCTGTTTATTAAAAACTTTATTCCATGTAATAACAAGTTACCAAGACACGGTTAAAAGAACGAGCTAATTCTGCTTGCAGTCTACCTTTCTTAAGTGCATTTACAGCGGCTTTTCTATAATCACTTCAATATTTTTTACATTTCGGCATTTAAAAATAATCACAATAAGTCGATATAAACACTAATCGAAGCTATAGCGCCACTGATACCTTCAACAATTAAATGCAAACTAATTGTCAAAATACTTTTGAGCTAAGGAGGAGTCATATTTCTTCGGTGGCGCCGAATATAAACAAAAAGGTTGAAACTTGATACATTTGAATAACTGCAGTCATAGTGTTCTCAATTATAGGGAATATATTTTCTTTTACATTTTTATATTAAATAAAATAAGAGAGAATATAAGGTTGTCAAAATACTTTTGAGCGCTACTGCATTAATAATAGCCATTTTCAGCAACCTATTCAATATATCACCACATCGATTTATGTATGATGCCCACATCAAAGTATCTTCAGATAAGTGGCCTGGACTAACTGCTGCTAACAAAATCCAAAACCTGAAATCTAATCTGCTACGGAAAAGAAATAATTTTGATATGGTTCTGAAAAATGCTTCTGAATTTGCGGAACATCTTCGGAAGTAACTTATAGAAAAGGAATACTCCATTGAAATTGAGAGGTTTTTTTTACCGGAAAAGAGATATCTATAGCGAAACGTCGATACGATGAATATTCTCACGATGAGGCAGGAAGTATTGTCGGGTCACCATAAAAGTATTTTAGGTAAGCGTTTATAACATCATCTCAAACACAGCTATTCAGCAGTTGAATACACAATTTACTGGAATTGAGTTTTTCATGAAAGACATTGCTTGATTCGGTCCTCGCCGCTTCAGTGAGGTTAAATTGTTAAAAGAACTTGCTGAAGGAGCTCTTAGTACTCTTTCTGGCTTGGCGAAAGTCAAGAAAGACTATGTCAGAAAAGAGTTGCTGCAATTTTCCCGGCACTATGCTGATTATAATCAGTCGCTATTGCATCAACAATCTCGACATAGCGAACTCTCAGCCGCTTCTTACAGCAAAGAAACAAGCAATTCAGAAGAACTCATTAAAGATGTTGTGAATCGGTGGAAAGTTAATAAGAAATTAAAAAAAAATCTAGCTTGTATATTTGAATTATTGTGTGAGTTGAAAGCCTATTATGGTCTTATTTATCCAACGTTCAACATATTGACTTTATCATGCACCCAAGTGCCTTGTGAACGAGTGTTCTTAACACATAAAATTATAAAGAATCCCTTCGGTCATCTCTAGGACAAAAATTGTTAGATGATTTTATCCTATTCAATGTTGAATTATCTTTTGATTATGATTATGATAAGATCGTAGATGATGGAGTCGCTCAAGTTCAAAAGAATGGTCACGATATCTGACATTCTAATTAATTAACAATGAGGGTATGAAACAAACTATTCAATTTTCAGGTACTATACTGATATTTAAAACAAACATGAAGAAATGTGTAAAGTGTATATATGTTGATAATTTCAAATAACAAAATAAAATGTACAAATGAATATAATGATAATTCAAATAGCATATTAATCAATTTACGTGTGTTAATTTTAATAGTACTATATCTTTCCAGTATAAGATTCCCTCTTTTGAAGTTTTTATTCCCGCTACTGCCATGAATCAAATTCCGATTTAGTGCTTCCAGTCTATTATGGTCGAGGATGTGGGGAATAGGTCCCAGGCTCCTCGAGAAACAGTATAAGATTTACAATGTAGTGTACAGAAAAGTCTGAGGTTGTTGTTTTTTACGGCATAGTGGTTAGCTTGTTAGCCTTTCAAGAAAAGGGGCCTGTGTCCAAATTCCGAGTGAGCATCGATGTTTCTAGGTGTTGTCAATGGGCATAGGTTAAGGTGTAACGATTCTCTATTCCCGTTGGGTGCCTTTTCACAAGTAGCCATCATCTATTCTAACGATATCGTTGATCGATGCTGACAGCGCAATTGCTCCGCCATTGGACCAAACAAAAACTAAAAAAATAATACAAAGAATAAAAATATCTGAATAGAATTTCCATACGAAATTTCAAAACTTTTTATTTATTACGTGTATACCTTTTAATTGTTTAAAGTTTATACATTAAAAAAATAAATAAAAAATAAGCAAGATAGCATTCCTACTAGCAAGTTTTTTTTTCTCTTTTTTTTCTTACGATAAAATTACTACCAATTGAAAAAAAATATTTACATAGATGCTAATATGTCGGAGTTAAGCCATCTTCAAAGAATTAGAGCCGCCAAAGGTGTGTTGATAGTCAGTATTCAAAAATTTTAACAATGGGATTGTCGATTGGTGGGCCAATAAATAAGTCTAGCGGGGTGGGCCAAACTAAGCCAGTCCGCCCCTGCGTCCATTCGTCACTTCAGAACAGAGGTGAATTGTGTGGGGAGGTAAAATTACCCAACACTCCAAACCGCATCCTACATCTTCATTTTTAAGGGTTTTATGCTTTTATACACGTTTTCATTCCTGCATACAGAACTGAGTGCTATAATTTCATGTTATAGTAAAATCATGCGAATTTTCTTTTGCCTCTCCTCTAAAATTCCCTTTTGTCGAGATGTGTCACTTTCCTTGCGAGTGAGTGATATTATTCTTCACGTTATTAAACGGGGAAGTTTTGTTATAGTATTCAGAAGATGTTGGAATGTGTTTCATAGTCTATGCTTGACCCATGCTTTTTCTTTCTTGTTTTTTTTTAACCATTTGGAAAAATTGTTATTGTCCTCTGTCAAGGTAGGAAATCAAAAACATATCTGAAGCTTTTTATTAGTTGAATCCGCATTTTATTCGTTTTCTGATGGGTCTATACAGTAATCTGTATTTTCCTTTTACTTTCAACAGAGATGGATATTTCTGTTGCCACTATGACAAAAAAATAATAAAAACTGCAAAAAAAATTAATAACTCAGAAGCAAATTGAGATACAGCTTTCAAACAAATTGCATTTAAAAGTACATTATTTTCACTATACGATGGTGTAAAAGTAATAGTGTGGGATGTTTAGAAATTTAAGAATGAATTTCATTTAAAATGGGTGCAGGAATATTAATGTTTAATCGATGGCGTACGTAATGTATGACCAGCTCCGTAGAAGTTTAAAAATTGACAGTACCGAAAAATGCAATGCATGGCGTACGTAATGTATGATCAACTCCATGCGATTTTTTATGTCTTAAATTTTAGTTTTTGAAAAAATCATTTTCCAAATGGTCGTTGTGGTTTGTTAAATTGCTATTTTTTTTTCTTTTTTTTTTTATCATACATGGGTTATGTAATTTTTTTATGTGCCCAAAGAGAAGAATAGCTTGCATGATGTTTGAATATTTCCTGTAATCAGTATTAAAAAAATACTTTTTAGCTCACAGACTATCAAAGCCTGAGAGCTAGTGTGCCCGCAGGTTCTGTATGTACGGATGTATGTACGTAACGCGATAACTCGTGATAGAAATATGCGATCTGGTTCATTTTTTTTTTCTAGGTTAATTCTGATAAGGCACTTCCCTGATTAGTTTTGGGAGTTCATTGGTTAAGTATAAAGGGGGGGTTGCTGGGGGCTAATTCCCCCCCCCCCCCTTAACTTTGATAAATGGGTCATTCCACGTAAAATGAGCAAAAATTAAAAAAAAGTCGTGGTCACATACTAACCAATTTTAATAAAATTCGATGCACAGGTTCAATTCATATTCAAGTAATGCTCTGCAAAATATCTTGACAAAAAAAAATTTTTTTTAGCAGTTTTGGACATTTAAAAAACTTGTGATATAGAATGGCATGTGCGCAATCGTCCAAAATTGAAAGACTGAAGTTCTGTATCTTGAAAGCTGTTTAACAGAAAGGAATTTTTTTTGTAATTTTGTAAACTCTGAAAAATTATCTTCTTATTTACTGAGTAATAATAATCTAGTAACACCATGATTATTTATAAATTGGTTGCAAAAATTGAAAATTTGTGAATTTTGAGAAAATTAGAATCGTTATAAAAATCAAAGGAATTAAAAAACCTCTGTGAAATTAATGCCTGATGTAGTATGTCATATGTAGATCGAATTCCCCAAGTTTTAAAGTGGCCATTTATTTCCTTCATCTTAAAAAAAACTTAGAAACTTTAAAAAAAATTACAAAATCATGATTTTTCCTCTTCTGTATAAGTCAAAAATAAAAAAAGGACAGGCCCGACAGTAACAATATTGCACAGACATAAAGATTAATAAGTCCATAATCCGTTAAAAAAAATTCAAGATTGCCTTTTGATTCCTAACATAAGAAATATGGGTACAAAATAGTAATGTTTTCTAGATTCCATTCGCTATACCTCTTTGAATTCGCCCGCGTATCTTAAAATATTGCACGATTTCATGGGAAAACATATTTAGTGCTGCCATCTAGGTTTTTTATTTGAATTTAGAATTGATATATAGTTTTTCGTTTAGCTTAGCCAGCTCTTTCTACTCTAATTTAAAATTCTCTTGAGGCAAAAATAAACTGAAAGCAAGAATAAAAGTTTCTGTATTTTAAAGTATATACATTTATTTATAATATCAAATATTTTAAAAGTTTAATAAAGCTTTCCTTGACTTAAAAAAAAGTGATTGAAATATTGCATTTTACCCTCAACATTTTTTACTATTTATTTTTTTTCTCATTAAGGAATAAAAAAGGCAAGAATGAAACTTTCGATATTTCAAGTATATACTTTTAGCTATAAGGTGTAGCAATTTGCAGCTTGTCAAGGCTGTCCTTCGTGTGTAAAGGATTAATAGAAATATTACTTTTTTCCCTCAAAAATTTTCAAAAATAATTTTTTTCTCGATACGAAATAAAAATGCAATTACTAACTTACGCCAGTCTGTTAATTATCATTCATTCCTAATTATAAATAATTTTTAATATATTCTTTCCATTCCTAAGGCTAATAATCGAAATTGAAATTTTAAGCACATAGACAATACCTCGATTTTACATTCACTTTTAATGTAAATTTTAATACTTAAATTAACAATCCAGAAATCTATTATTTTACATTTGCTCATAAATAGATATGATCTACTTATAGACTGATTTTGATTAAAATCTGTGACATGTGTGCCACAGCTGATTTGCTCATTTTGCATGGAATGACCCAAATGGGTTTTTCATGCAGACGTTTTAGATTTGCTTCAAATTTGGTAGACCGGTTAATTCCGATAAGGCGCTTCCCTGATTAGATTTGGAGGTTCATTGTTTATATATAAAAGAGGGAAAGGAAGGCTAATACCCCCTTAATTTAAATAAATGGTTTTTTTTCTATCTGATTTGCTTCAAATTTGGTATACTGGTTTATTCTGAAAAGGCGCTTCCCTTATTAGATTTTGAAGGTTCATTGGTTAAGTATAAAGGGAGGAACGGGGGGCAAATACCCCTTAATTTAGATAAATTGGTTTTTCTATCCGATTTGCTTCAAATTTGGTATACCGGTTTATTCTGATAAGGCCCTCCAAATTCCTGAGGAGATTTGGAGGCTCATTGGTTCAGTATAAAGATGTGAAACAGGGGAGGGGGAGGGCTAATTCCCACTTAATTTAATTTTCGGGGGCATTACTTTGAAATAAGAGTATAACATACAATTAGTGTGAATAGCCTGTGAGCTTAATGCCATCAGTTTAACTGGGCACTTTTCTTTTTATTACTGATTTAATTATTGGAGAAACTTTGGAAATCTATTTTCAAACACAGTTCAAAATTGTTTACGAATTCTGTTTGTCTATCTCCCTTAAGTCTGCACCCTGTCGTGCTCTAATTCGCATAAATGTACTCGCATCGACACATAATTGACATAGTATGTTATCGAGGTTTGCCAGGGCATGTTCTGTATCGAAAATGAAATGTGTTGCAACCATGATTCATTTACAGGGGCACTCAAAAGAATTCTGTCACATTATGGTGTATGGGAAAAATTATTTTCAATGTATTTTAATACGAGGGAGTATCAATAACTTTTTGCCCTCACATAGAAATAATTGAGTAAGATTTATGAAATTGCTACATTGTATGAGTCCTTTCCTATAGGGTCATCATGCACCGTAACACATTTCTGCAAACAGTATTTCAAAGAGAGAGGGGAGGATGTATTTCGGGAGGCGCGATAGTAGACCCAAAGGGGGTCGTTTTCCCAACTTTTGCTGACCCCCACTTGTGACATATTGTTGGAAAAGTCTATGACCACTTATTCATACTATGCACCTGCGGAACCCTTCCCCTCAAATCACCCCGGGGGCATGAATGATGTCCAAAAAATTGAGAAAAGTGCCACCCCTGTGACAGTGTTTCTGTCCCATACCTTTTTTAAGTCAAAATTTAATTTAAAACATAACTTTCTTACTTTTAGATCATATTATCCCCCCCCCCCTCTTTCCTATAATGAAATATGTGATTAAATTCATTCGGTAAAAGATAGAAAAAGGACTTCCTTTGGGTCTACTATCACGCCTTCTGGCATACATCGTCCCCGCTCTCTTTGAAATACCGGTTACACAAATCTGTCACTGTGTACACTGACTGTATAGAAAAGAACTCATAAAATCTAGCAATTTCATAAATTTTACTAAATTATTTCTATGTGAGGGGAAAATTTTATTGAGACACCCTGGTAGTGTTACGCATTTTTAAAAATAATGAAATTTATGTACAATATTGGGGTGCACTATATAAGATGGTTCTCATAGAGTATGTTATCAGTAGCACATACAGTACACTCACAGGGGAGCTCAAGAGTAATCCGAAATATTATGTCTATGAAGAAAAATTGTTTGCGCAGTATTTTAATGATGTTACTCAGTACAGGGCTGCCACAGGCGACTATTTTTTTTAATTCTAACTGGCACCACTTTCTCAAAACAGAAATCTTTAAGGGGGCTGGTCACTCAGCTTCAGATTTCCCTTCACTAATGTAAAGTACATGGGCATTGGATGCATTCGTATATTTAAAATATCTGCTCGGGAAATTAATATTTTTAACTCCTCTTTTTTCTGTACACTTCCTAAAAGAGGTCTCTTTTTTTCTTAGTTCTCAAACTATTTCTAAAGTATAGACTTCATTTTATATGAAGTGTTAAAACCTTACTCACATTTCGCCCGCTTTTAACACATAAAATATTAAATTCAGCATAGATTTTAGAAATACTTCGAAAACTAAGAAAAAAAGAGACATTCTTCAAGAAGAGTACACAGAAAAAAGATGTTAAAAATATGAATTTCCCGAGAAGATATTTTAAATATACGAATGCATCAAAAGTCCATAGACTTAACATTACGGAGGAGAATTCAGAAACTGAGTACCCCCCCCCCCCCCCTTAAGAGCCTACACTAGTCACTCAAAAATACTCGGATGACAATGTAAATCCTATGGGGAATTATTTTAAATATCTCGCTTGAATTTTGATATTTACGAATGATTTTGTTTTCCATAGGATAGCTGAGGACGTTCTACAACCGGGTTAGTTTTTACTTTTTCGATTTTGATTATAGTTTTTTTTTTTTATATTATGATAGTTTCAATATCAGAACCAGTTCAAACCGGTTCCGAAAGTAAAAGTAATTTTTTTTTAAATATATGAAACCAAAATCAAAAAAGTAAAAACTAGCCCGGTTGTAGATCGTCCTCAGCTATCCTATGGAAAACAAAATCATTCGTAAATATCAAAATTCAAGCGATATATTTGGAAATAACTTCCCCATAGGATTAACATTACCATCCGGGTCTTTTTGAGTGACTAGTGTAGGCCCTTAACACGAACTTTGACAATATTTGCAAGAAAAATGTACTTCAAAATTTCTATTAGAAAAATACTGGCACAAACCGAATATAAAAAAAGTCCTTCCGGCCAGTGCCGGGAGGAAGAGGTAGCTTTCATTTTCCTTATTTTAAAAAGCCAACTTATATTATTCAAACACACGAAGCTCAATTTAGTGGAAACCGAATATAGGAGATTCAATTCTAATTTTTATCAATACTAAATCATTATGAATGAGAATTTCGCGAAATTAGTCAGCTTTATCCAAGCTGCTTTTATTTACAGTAACTTATATTTGGCTGCCAAATTCGGCGATTTCTTAAAGTTCCTGCCATTTTAAGACAACATGGTGGATGAGGCTAACCAGTGAACTTGTTCGAGACCTTAGTAATTGCTGTGCACATGCTCACTCACATCGGAATCGGTTGATATATACGAGTGCTGTCGCAGGCAAAAAATAAGATTTTTTAAAATGTCACCCACATTAGAAATTGAAACTGCTATATCTGAGCCATTTTTTTAAGATAAAGACAAATAAAAAATGCTCGTGAATGCTTATATCAAGGTCAAATACTTAAGAAAGAAACCTTTTTCAATTTCTAATTTTTTTGCACCTCACTTTAAATATAATATTTTTTTAATTTAATGGCCGCCATTTTGAAACAAGATGGCTCATGAAGCTGGCCAGCGAACTTGGTTGAGATACTGATGTATACTATCCACATACCTTCTTACATCGAAATAGGCGAATACGTGTGTTATCGCGTGTCAAATACAAGATCGTTTCAAAGTGTTAGCCATGCTAGAAATTTAAAGTGCTATAATTCAACTATTTTTTAAGATATAAACAAAAGAACAAATTTTCAGAAACAAAAACTGCTCCAGAATCTTTGTATCAAGGCCAAACACACAATTTTTTTTTTCATTTTCCAATTTTTTAATACTTCATTTTAAATTTTAAATTACTTTTTTTTAAATGGCAATCCTTTTGAAACAAGATGGCGAATGAAGCTGGCCAACGAACTCGGTCGAGACATTGGTATGTACTATGTACAGACCAAGTTACATCCAAATCGGTTCATAAATACGCCTGTTATCGCGTGACGAAAATCAGGTCGTTTTAAAATGTCAGCCACAATAGAAATTCAAAATGCTATAACTCAGCCATTTTTTTAGATATAGACGAAACAAAACCTGTTCCGGAATCTTTGCATCAAGGTCAAATACATACAAAGAAAATCTTTATCATTTTCCAATTTTTTGGTATCTCATTTTAAATTTAAATTTTTTTTAAATTTGTTAAATGGCCGCCATTTTGAAACAAGATGGTGGATGAAGCTGGCCAACGAACTCGGACGAGATATTGGTGTGTACTATGTACACACCGAATTACATCCAAATCGGTTCATAAATACATCTGTTATCACCTGACAAAAATCAGGACGCTTCAAAATGTCAGCCACGCTAGAAATTCAAAATGCTATAACTCAGCCATTTTTTAAGATATAGACGAAACAAAAACTGCTTCCGAATCTTTTTATCAAGGTCAAACACGTAAGAAAAAAATACTTTTTCAATTTTCAATTTTTTGGTACCACATTTCAAATTTAAATTTTTCTTAAAAATTTAAATGGCCGCCATTTTTAAACAAGATGGCGGATGATGCTGGCCAACGAACTTGGTCGAGACATTGGTATGTACTATGTATAAACGAAGTTACATCCAAATCGGTTCATAAATACGCCTTTTATCGCGTGACAAATTTCAGGACGTTTCAAAATGTCAGCCACGCTAGAAATTCAAAATGCTATAACTCCCCCATTTTTTAAGATATAGACGAAACAAAAACTGCTCCGGAGTCTTTGTATAGAGGTCAAATACATAAGAAAAAAATATTTTTCCATTTTCAATTTTTTGGTACCACATTTCAAATTTTAAATTTTTAAAATTTTTTTAAATGGCCGCCATTTTAAAACAAAATGGCGGATGAAGCTGGCCAACGAACTCGGTCGAGACATTGGTGTGTACTATGTACACACCGAATTACATCCAAATCGGTTCATAAATACGAGAGTTAAGTGTGACATAGGTCAGATATATATATATATATATATATATATATATATATATATGGATATATATATATATATATATATATATATATATATATATATATATATATATATATATATATATATATATATATCAATTTTGAACGGAGGGTGGTTTCGGGTTCTGGGGGTCATGATCGATGAAAATATACCAAAATTTTTTGAAATCGCTTTCCTCCGAACGGCTGCAATAGGTAGCTTTTTGTAATGAAAGCTACCTAAAAATCCCTGCCGGCTCGGGCCTACAGGCGGAGGTAGATTTCGAAGTTAAGTACTAAATTCACCAACAATACTTAAATCAAGATTAAAGATAAACCCAGTTCCTTCGCTAAGAATGAGCTCTAGGGAGCTAAACATTTTGTGAAAATTCTAATATACACACACGCATGTATATGGAATAGGTTTAAAAATGGCTAAATCAAATTCAGAGAACCTCAAAGTGTTAAAATATGTTAATATTTCCATACTCGGGTTTTTATCATGTTTTAATACGTTTCTTCAAACTCAATGACGTTACATATTCACCTGCTGTGGTCCATTATATTTTCAATATGACGCAATATTTCGTTTTTTTTTTTTTAATTCGTCAAACTATTTATTTCATTTTGAATTTTCATGCAGAAATCTTGCTCTAGAAAACTTATGACGTAATATTCAATTTGTTTTCAATTCGTCAAACTGCATATCTAATTTAATTTTTCACGTGAAAACACTGCATTAGAAAAGCAATTGTTGTGGTGAGAATTTTATTGCTTTTTTTTAATTGTTGGCAACAGCTATAACGAAAAATATTTATTTTTTCCTGCCATTGTTGTGTAAAAGCTGATTTTATCAGAATCATGTTAAGACGGTATTCAACATTTTAAACCTTCCCCATTCCCATTTCCTTGGACCGATTTTGCTCATTTTCAATCCCCGCCGAGAAATTAGCTATCTTAAAGTTGTTGGCGAGTTTGAAGACGTTCCGTGCATAATTGCGACTTTTATCGTGCGGACAAAATGTAGTACATACATACATACATACATATATATATATATATATATATATATATATATATATATATATATATATATAAACTTTTTAGGTGGGGTTGGTTTTGGGTTCCTGGGGTCATGTAATGAAAAGTTATGAAGGAATTTTTCAAAAGTCGCACCATGGTAACGACTGCAATAGGTAGTATTTCTTACGAAATCTACCTAATAGCCGTCTGTGGCAGCCCTGAGGTGCAAACATAATGAAATTGGTATGAATTTTTGGGTGCACTAAAACCTGCTTTCTGTAGAATATGGGTTAGAAAGCATTTATCATTCATTTACAGGGTCACCCAAAAGTGTCGGTTATATAATAATCTACGAGAAAAACTGTACTCAGCGTATTTTATTTATTTTGCACTATTTCAAACACGATGGAATTGATATACATTACTGAGATTTACTACAAGATGCCTGCAGTAGAATATATGTGCATCAAATTTATCGATCATTGGCAGGGACACATAAAAGATTGCGGATACCATACATTAACTTAAGTATTGTCTATTAGGGATGATTGCTGTAAGTGTGCTTTCTGTTACGGTATGCGTTTAAAGGTCAAGTAACGTTTTGCACAGTACGTGATGCATATAAGTTCTATAGATCATATACAGGATTACACAAAGTAATTCATAAGCATTACAGAGAAGAGAATGAGTGCGAATTTTTTGAAGGTGTTTTTTAATTTGAGTTACGCATTTTCAAGATAAACCACATTTAGTATGCTGAGAGATGTTTGTAGCGCATAAATAAAATCATGTACAGTCATCGGGAAAAAAAAGTAAACACCCCTTACTAACTCTGCAAAAAATTATCGTAGAAGAAAGTTACTGGTAGCACACGATTAGTAATAAAGTCTACTTTTGAATGATGTATGTAAAATTTCGTTAGGGGGCCATCTACATATTAAAACGAGCCATAACTTAGTATTTTTAAATAGCAGTACACAATTCTGACAGCATAAATGAACTCTACTCCCTTCAGTTAGCCTAAAAAAATTTTATGCAATTCGTACGATAAGTTTCTGAGAAATTAATTATTTTAAAACGAGCTAATTTTAGGGGCTGTATCCAAAGTGAAGTTCAGTACTCAACTGTTGACCGAGAGAGCCCCCTTCTTGATCAAGGTATCTTAAGCGTCACTCAAGCAATTATTCAAGATTACTAGATTACAGGATAGCATAAGAAATTTCAAAATATCTAGTCACTTCTGTCATAGACGGCCCCTTAAACCATCATTTTGCCGTTTTTTAAGCATAATTTGAAAACTACTTGGAAGAAAAATGTGAAATTTTGAATTTCCATAAAGCAAAACTTAATAAATCTAAATCCATCAAAAAAAGTTGTAAGTTATAATTCATAATTTTTTCGAATATTAATTTCATAATTCATATCATAAAATTATAAAAATTGCAAATTCAACGTATTTATGTTTGGGTATTTTAGTATTATTGCTAGACAAAAAATTAGCACATTAGGGGTATAATTTCAGGAGAAATTAATAAATATATGAAAATTAATTTAACATTAGAAGCAATAAATTTTGAGTGTTTATAATCCAAAAATTTATCATTCAAATGACTTGAAATTTGGTGTCTAGGCATAAATGGAACCGAAGATTTGAAATATCTTGTGAAAATTTGGTATTGACATTGAAAAAAATTAAATTTGGGTTAGTTTTAACATGTAGATGGCCCCCTAAGCGAATTTTATACACATCTTTTAAAAGTAGACTTTATTTCCAATCGTTCGGTACCAGTAACTTTTTCCTACGATAACTTGTTGAGGAGTTAGTAAGGGGTGTTTACTTTTTTTCCACGACTGGACAATGTTATGCAAACAACTGGATACGTACCGCCTGTGGATAGTAATTCTTGGAAGTGTGATTTCAGTAGTTTAAAAGTGTTTTTGCCTCAATTAAATTTGAACTTAATATGCGGCGTATATAAAAGTCTTTAGGTAATATACATGGCTATACAAAAGTATTCAGTACGTCTCCGTCTATCGGTAGAAACTGCTAAAAGTGAATTTTCAATTGTGTTATGAGTTTTTTAACTCAACTAAAATTTAGCATACTTTGTAGAATATATAGTAATATATAGATCATTTACAGAGCGGCACAAAATAATTGGAGTACTTTTACCGGCTGCGTGCAGTATTTGTTGAAATCTGATTTTCTAAGGTATTATTCGTTTTCTAACATTTTTACTTAAGAGGGCTGGTCACTCAGCTTCTGATTTACCCTCACTAATGTAAAGTGTATGGGCATTGGATGCATTTGTATATTTAAAATATCTTCTCGGGGAATTAATATTTTTAACTTCTATTTTTTGTGCACACTTCCTAAAATATGTCTCTTTTTTTCTTAGTTCTCAAAATATTTCTAAAGTATAGACTTAATTTTTTATGAAGTGTTAAAATCTTACTTGCAGTTTGCCCGATTTTAATACATAAAACTAGCTGTTTAACCCGTTCTACGCACGGGAGTTCATGAATTTTATTCTAAAACCAAAATTAAAAATAAAAAACAGTATAACCAAACTAAAGTTTATGAATATAAAAAAGTGTTATGTCTATTAAAAATCAGTAAATACAAAACCAATATGAAATAAGTATGTACACAAAAAATCAGTTATGTATTAAAAAATAAATAAAAGTAAGTATTTACACAACTGAATTAAACTTTGGGAATATAAAAATCAGTTATAAAGTCAATATTTACACAACCAAACAAAAATTTGTAAGAAAAAAGGAAATTTACATCGTGACGGCAAAAAAATGGAAAAAATTATTTTAAAATGAAAAATCTTTGCACTATTTTCCACATCACCAATGAGGTAAATTGCGGTAGACTCGTTCTTTTAGTAAGTATTTACACAACCAAATTAAAGTTTAGGAAATCATTTATGAAGTCAATATTTACACAACTAAACAAAAATTTGTAAGAAAGAATGGAATAAACATCGTCATTGTAAAAAAAATAAAAAAATTCTTTTAAAATGAAAAATCTTTGAATTGTTTTCCACGTCATCCATGAGGTAAAGTGCAGTAGACTCATTTTTGTTTGTTTGTTTTTTACAATAAAGTAAAATAGTCGCGACTTAAGATAAAACTTCACGGAAGACAATGTTTTGTGTAAGTACCTTATCAGACTGTGACAAAAGCTTTCCTTGTTTTGATCCGTCCTTGACCCAAACACGTACGCATCCTCTAGAAGTTGCTCTTGAAAAGGCTACATACAACATCCGATGTGATAAAACTGGATGGGGCAAATAGATTCCAACCTTTTCCAAACTTTGACCCTGTGATTTATTGATAGTCATAGCAAAGGCGAGCCTAAGTGGGAACTGACGGCAGCGTAATTGGAAAGGTAAACTGGTATCCGACGGAGTCAGCAGGATCCTCGGTATGGTAACACCGGTGCCTGTCTTATGTCCTGTCAAAACTTCTGCATCTATAACATTTTGCGACAACCTTTTGACTATTAAACGTGTTCCATTACAGAGACCACTGGGCGGATTCATGTTCCTAAGCAACATAACAGTAACGCCAACTTTAAGACTTAACTGATGTGGTGGCATTCCAGAAGGTGTTAAACTATTTATGAAATCCATCTGCACATTGTTTTGTTCTTCTTCATCATCACAAAGTATTGTATCAGCACTAAAATAAGACTTGACTTCGTCAGCTACTTTTCGTAAAACCTCCTCATTCAATCTCAAAGGATCCTCATTCTTGGGACACAAAATGGCTCTTTCCGAAAGATGATCAAGATCAATTTCAGACGATTCAAAAATATCATCCACAATAGAATCCTGCACTAAACATTCTGGAGGTATTTTAATAATATCTTCTCCGAGTTCATAACCATTAGTCAACCGACCATCCCCCAGGCGAATGAGCCATTCCACGAAATCAAGTTCCTCCGGCTCCGTTCGCATATTTGTAGCCAGACTGAACTGTCGAAATGTTGGCCAGAGAGAAGAATTCTTGATACAGCTTTCAAAAATGAGTGTTTTGTTTGCATGAATAACCACAGGTAAAATCTGCCTTTAGTCACCTCCAAGAATAAACACTTTGCCTCCAAATGGGACATCCTTGCCAACCAAACCTCGCAGAAGTCTATCAACAGCATTCAAATCAAGAATAGGTGTCATGGTACATTCTTCCCATGTAATGAGCTTAGCAATTTGCTGTAATCTTCCTTCAGATGTATTTTGCCGAATTTTTGAAGCTGAAGTATCCAATATGAAGACTGGTAATTTAAATTGAGAATGTACAGTTCTTCCACCTTGTAAGAGTATAGATGCGACGCCTGTCCATACAACGGGAATAGCAGTATGCCCCATTCCTCTGACGTGATGCAGCAAAGTATTGGATAGGAATGTTTTTCCTGATCCCGCAAAAGTATTGACACAGAAAACCTTAGCGGCAGTAGCATAATCGTTTTGAATATTTTCAATGGCAGCATAAAAAATTATACGTTGTTCCGGATTTAGCATGTTTAACAATCGCTGTCCCTCTGCTCTTTCTTCTTGTAAATCATAGACATCGTCTTCCACAGAGTTCTCCAGGCTTGAGGGTTCAGGCAATTCAAGGCTATGAAGTGTCATGTTGTGTATGCGTAGATGATTGGCTATGTCTTGAAGGGCTCTATCTCTACTCTCTTGTAGCGCAGATGGCGAGCAAAATCTTCTGAGAGTTCTGACTTAAATTGTTCCCATAATTAAATCGGTGAATTTGGATTGCCAAAGACACTTATATGAAAGAAAACAGTGTTCTCAATTTGGGCGACATTTCAAAACCACATGCTTATGTTAAACAATGTTGCCATTCATCATCGTCGTCTAATAAATTTCTAGCACGGCATGCACCCTCGAATGTTTCATAGACAGCATTCTCATACGTCCTTAACTCTTCGAAAGACTTGGCACCGGGAACATGACAAAGCAGCATATGAAGATGGAATCGCTCAGTATCCTTTGGGCTTACAGAATATACCCTTGGTACTATGTAGTCACCTAATCTAACACGCCTTTGCCACACATTGCCTTTCCACACAAAGTGCTTTGGAATTTTTGTATAGAGATAGATGTTTGCTGTTAAGTAGAAACCAAGCAGCGAGCATGATGTCTTTATTACTTGCTCTTTCAAAAGCTTCACGTTCTCTCGCTTCCCTAAAATACACAGATTGCATATCTTGTAGATGCACCGGCAATTTAATAATAACATGCGACTTGTCCTGCATGGGCTTTCAAAGAAATCGCCACGTTGCCTCTGATACCGAAACATATCGAGCATTTAAATAACTCTTCACCTCATCCCACACTACAAATCCCTCACCGTTATTTTCAAAAACAACTTTTGTGTAATCATGACCCTTGTATACATACTTAAAAATGTACTTAATGGATTTAACAGAGCTGCATATTTCGACATTAACATGGGTATTGTATTTCTTTGTGAGTTATGGGTTATAAGGAACAACCCAAAAGTTGTCTACGACATTTCCCTTTATCATTATGTGACTACCATCATCACGCCGTCTATGCATTGAGTAACCATCAACATTCTCAGCCGTTTTATTTCTGAACTCTTTTGGATAACCCTTTGAGCAAACACTGTCTACCATGCAAGATGAGTTTGGATTTATGACGCCACATGATCCGTGAATCATCGTAGCCTTGACAATTTCGTGCAATTCATTTTCAATTGTGGAATCAGGTAATTCAGCACAGACGATGGTGTCAATAGTGGCTGGATCTCTTATCTTATCATCATCAGTTAAAATGAGTAAAAGGGGCATGTGTGGCAATTATCTCTTTTAGAATTCAATAACATGTATGTCTGTGACTGTGCGTCCCAAAATGCCGCTCTTTTTAATATCGTTCAACATTAGTTTCTTCTTCATATCGAACACGCGTGCCACTAAATCTGGACGATCATGAGGCTTTTGTCCTGGGAAAAGTTTCCCTTTAATTTCTCGCCAATCGGGATTGCACGTTAGGGTGACAAAAAGATCAGGCTTACCAAATTCTCTAACGATTGTCATCGCATCTTGATGATTTTGCTGCATGGCTCTGAGACTTCCTATGAATGTAGATGGCAAAATAACCATTACACCTGGTTTCAAACCAGATTGTTCTGCTTGAGCATTAAGGTCATCTGCTAACCCTAAGTAAGATTCTACTCTTAATGTTTTCTGGTTAGAGCGGATGCAATTCAGACGGTTTCTTTCAACCTTGACATAAGCATCGGCGCAATACTGCTGCAAGAGTTTTCCACCATAAAGTATGGTATTGAAAACACTCCTTCTCACTGACAACCTGTGACTGTAAAATTGAAGTTCAGAGCATTCAGCATCCACACTCCAACCCTTTTCGCCATGTGGGAAAATAAAACATAAGTCATGGGGACACAATTAGGATTCAGAGCATTTATTCTACACAGTTGATTCCCCTTCGGATATCATATTGGTAGGTGGTGCACCATCCGAACTATGGAAAACCATGGCTATCTCATTTAACTTTGGTGCATTGTATCTGCCTCGATGCTGGGCCGCTGATAAATTTTTATCGCATATATACATACACACGCTCTCAGCTGCTCCAGGTCCTTTTTCTGCAATGACTCGTTCTTCCATTTCATGAAGCATTTTAAAAGCATGTGCATAAGGATTAACTCGCCTGATAACATCGACAAGCTTGCTTATGATTTTGTTCTTTACATTTTAAATTTTCTCTACTGTTCATATGTTGCCGCAGTGCTATATCAGAATCCTATAGATAGAATTGAGCATATTTTTCCTGACCTACTTCAGATGGATGAAGATGAGAGATATTATGATAAATTTGTCCATGGATTCTAAAACAATACGGGCCAGCACCTGGGGGCGGTGTAACATGAGCACCCATAGAGGCAAAAGACAACGCACTGTTATATGACCTTATGTGTTCGTTAAAGTGACCTGACGATCTATCACTGCCATCTATAAGCTGTCTCATCTGATCTGGATATGGTTGAAGGGGTTCCAAAATTGCTTTGCCGTTGTGACAACAGTGGGTATAAATTCCTCTTGTATTCTTCTCAGCATTGAAAAACAAGTGGGTAAGTGTGATCACAGATCGCAGAGAAGGTTTCGTTTAATATTCCTTTCAAAACTCTTTATCCTTTTGCGAAATCTGTTAGTTCCACATTTCGCAACCAGGGGGCGCATTCTATTCAACACAAACCTCTATCCGAACGAAACTCCGTTTTACAACCTATCCATAGATATATTTGTCGACGGGATAAGGTCTATAGCACCCGAGATAGGTAGGCACCCCCTGGCGGCAAAAAGTGGAACTGAAATATGTAAGACTATGTGCATAATATGAAAGAGTGGTCAAAGGGGTGTCGGCAAAAGTTGGAAAAGTGCTCCCCGGGCGAAAAGGGCGGAGGTTAGAAAAATTGCTTAAAATATACAAGTTAGAGCCCGGAGGAGTAAATAATATAAGACTTTTTGAAAATTTTATGATTTTTCGTGTGATCGCAAATGTTCTGCTACACGTATGCAAAATTTCAAGTCTTCAACTTAAATAGGGGCTCAGTTAGAACAAAAAGATTAAAATACACAAGTTAGAGCCCAGATGGTTAAATATAAGACTTTTTCAAAATTTTATGATTTGTCGTTTGATGTGAGTGTTCAGCTATAAGTATACAAAATTATAAGTCTTAAACTTAATTAGGGGCTCAGTTAGAACAAAATGATTAAAATACACAAGTTGGAGCCCAGAGGGTTAAATATAAGACTTTTCAAAATTTTAGGATTTGTCGTTTGATGTTAGGTGCTCAGCTATAAGTATGCAAATTTCAAGTCTTAAATTTAATTAGGGGCTCAGTTAGAACAAAAAGATTAAAATACACAAGTTGGAGCCCAGAGGGTTAAACATAAGGCTTTTTCGAATTCTTTGCCCCAGTCGTTCATGGGCCTCCTACCAGCAACCACCGTGCAAAATTTCGTAGCCCTGCGCCCTTTGGTTTCTGAGTTTTTGTGGTTACAAACATACGCGCACAGATTTTAATAGTATAGATAGATAGATATTAAATTCAGCATAGATTTTAGAAATATTTTGAAAACTAAGAAAACAAGTGGGTAAGTGTGATCAAATATCGCACAGAGGGTTTCGTTTAATATTCATTTCAGAACACATTATCCTTTTGAAAAATCTGTTAGTTCCACATTTCGCAACCAGGGGCGCACTCTATTATAAACAAATCTCTATCCGAACGAAACTCTGTTTTACATACTATCCGTATATATATTAGTCGAAGGGATTGGGCCCATAGCACCCGAGATAAGTAGGCGCCCCTGGCGGTAAAAAGTGGAACTCAAATATGTAAGGCTATGGTGCATAATATGAAAGAATGGTCAAAGGGGTGTCGGCAAAAGTAGGAAAAGTGCTCCCCGGGTGAAAAGGGCGGAGGTTAGAAAAATTGCTTAAAATATACGTTAGAGCACGCAGGAGTAAATAATATAAGACTTTTTGAAATTTTTATGAGTTGTCGTGTGGTCTAAGGTATTCAGCTATACGTATGCAAAAATTCATGTCTCCAACTTAATTAGGGGCTCTCTTAGAAAGAATTGCTTAAAATACATATGTGGTAGCTCAAAGGGTTAAACGTAAGACTTTTTCAAGATTTTATAATTAGTCGCCTGGCCTCAGGTGTTCTGCTATAATAAGCATGCAAAATTTCAAATCTCGAATTTAATAAGGGGCTCAGTTAGGAAGAATTGCTTAAAACACGCATGTGGGAGCCCAAAGGGTTAAATGTACGACTTTTTCAAATTTTTATGATTTGTCGCATGATGGTGTTCAGCTAGTATGCAAAATTTCACGCCTCCAACCTAAATAGAGTGTCACTTAGAAAGAATTGTTTAAAATACACATGTAGGAATCCAAAAGCTTAAATGTACGACTTTTTCAAAATTTTATGATTTGCCGTTTGATGTGTGATGCTCAGCTATAAGTATGCAGCATTTCACTCCTCCAACCTAATTAGGGGCTCACTTAGAAAGAATTGTTTAAAATACACATGTTGGAGATCAAAGGGTTAAATGTACGACTTTTTGAAAAATTTATGATTTGTCGTTTGATGCGAGGTTCTCAGCTATAAGTATGCAAAATTTCACGCCTCCAACCTAATTAGGAGCTCACTGAGAAAGAATTGTTTAAAATACACATGTGGGAGCCCAAGGGGTTAAATGTACGACTTTTCAAAATTTTATTGTTTGTCATTTGATGTGAGGTGTTCAGCTATAAGTATGCCAAATTTCAAACCTCCAACGTTAGGGTGTCACTTAGAAAGAATTGTTTAAAGTACACATGTGGGAGCCCAAAAGGTTAAATGTACGACTTTTTCAAAATTTTATGGTTTGTCATTTGATGTGATGTGTTCAGCTACAATTATGCAAAATTTCACACCTCCAACCTAAATAGGGGCTCACTTAAAAAGAATTGTTTAAAATACATTTGTTGGAGCCCAAAGGGTTAAATGTACGACTTTTTGAAAATTTATGATTTGTCGTTTGATGTTAGGTATTCAACTATAAGTATGCAAAATTTCACGCGTCCAACCTAATTAGGGTTCACTTAGAAAGAATTGTTTAAAATACATATGTGGGAGTCCAAAGGGTTAAATGCACGACTTTTTCAAAATTTTATGATTTGTCGTTTGATGTGGGGTACTCAGCTATAAGTATGCAAAATTTCACTCCTCCAACCTAAATAAGGACTCACTTAAAAAGAATTGTTTAGAATACACATATGGGAGCCCAAAGGGTTAAATATAAAACTTTTTGAAATTTTTATGATTTGCCGTTTGATGTGAAGTATTCAGCTATAAGTATGCAATATTTCACTCCTCCAACCTAATTAGGGTTCACTTAGAAAGAATTGTTTAAAATACACATGTGGGAGCCCAAAGGGTTAAATGTACGACTTTTTGAAAATTTTATAGTTTGTCGTTTGATGTGAGGTGTTCAGCTATAAGTTTATAAAATTTTACGCCTCCAACCTAATTAGAGACTCACATAGAAAGAATTTTTTGAAATACACATGTGGGAGAACAAAGGGTTAAATGTACGACTTTTTCAAAATTTTATAGTTTGTCATTTCATGTGAGGTGTTCAGCTATAAGTTTGTAAAATTTCACGCCTCCAACCTAATTAGAGGCTCACATAGAAAGAATTGTTTGACATGCACATGGGGGAGCCCAAAGGGTTAAATGTACGACTTTTTCAAAATTTTATGATTTGTCCTTTGATGTGAGATATTCAGCTATAAGTATGCAAAATTTCACGCCTCCAATCTAATTAGAGGTTCACATAGAAAGAATTGTTTAATATACACATGTGGGAGCCCAAAGGGTTAAATGTACGACTTTTTCAAAATTTTATGATTTGTCCTTTGATGTGAGGTATTCAACTGTAAGTATGCAAAATTTCACTTCTCCAACCTAATTAGGGTTCACTTAGAAAGAATTGTTTAAAATCACATGTGGGAGCCCAAAGGGTTAAATGTACGACTTTTTCAAAATTTTATGATTTGTCGTTTGATATGTGGTATTCAGCTATAATTATGAAAAATTTCACACCTCCAACCTAAATAGGGGCTCACTTAAAAAGAATTGTTTAGAATACACATGTGGGAGCCCAAAGGGTTAAACATACAACTTTTTGAAAATTTTATGATTTGTCGTTTGATGTGAGGTATTCAGCTATAAGTATGCAATATTTCACTGCTCCAATCTAATTAGGGTTCACTTAGAAAGAATTGTTTAAAATCACATGTGGGAGCCCAAAGGGTTAAATGTACGACTTTTTCAAAATTTTATGATTTGTCGTTTGATATGTGGTATTCAGCTATAATTATGAAAAATTTCACACCTCCAACCTAAATAGGGGCTCACTTAAAAAGAATTGTTTAAAATACACATGTGGGAGCCCAAAGGTTTAAATGTACGACTTTTTCAAAATTTTATCATTTGTCATTTGATGTGAGGTGTTCATCTTTGAGTTTGTAAAATTTCACGCCTCCAACCTAATTAGAGACTCACATAGAAAGAATTTTTTGAAATACACATGGGGGAGCCCAAATGGTTAAATGTACGACTTTTTCAAAATTTTATGATTTGTCGTTTGATGTGAGGTATTCAGCTATAAGTATGCAAAATTTCACGCCTCCAATCTAATTAGAAGTTCACATAGAAAGAATTGTTTA
The DNA here is from genome assembly GCA_963932465.1 of Maratus speciosus. Taxonomy (NCBI): domain Eukaryota; kingdom Metazoa; phylum Arthropoda; class Arachnida; order Araneae; family Salticidae; genus Maratus; species Maratus speciosus. The sequence goes on along the minus strand of OZ010797.1, from coordinate 492,988,744 downwards.
ATATACACATGTGGGAGCCCAAAGGGTTAAATGTACGACTTTTTCAAAATTTTATGATTTGTCCCTTGATGTGAGGTATTCAGCTATAAGTATGCAAAATTGCACACCTCCAATCTAATTAGAGGTTCACATAGAAAGAATTGTTTAAAATACATATGTTGGAGCCCAAAGGGTTAAATGTATGACTTTTTCAAAATTTTATGATTTGTTGTTTGATCTCAGGTGTCCATCTATAAGTACGCAAAATTTCACGCCTGCAACCTAATTAGGGACGCACTTAGAAAGAATTGTTTAAAATACACATGTGGTAGCCCAAAGTGTTAAATGTATGACTTTTTCAAAATTTTATGAATTGTTGTTTGATCTCAGGTGTCCATCTATAAGTATGCAAAATTTCACACCTGCAACCTAATTAGGGGCTCACTTAGAAAGAATTGTTTAAAATACACATGTGGGAGCCCAAAGGGTTAAATGTACGACTTTTTCAAAATTTTATAGTTTGTAGTTTGATGTGAGGTGTTCAGCTATAAGTTTGTAAAATTTCACGCCTCCAACCTAATTAGAGGATCACATAGAAAGAATTGTTTGAAATACACATGGGGGAGCCCAAAGGGTTAAATGTACGACTTTTTCAAAATTTTATGATTTGTCCTTTGATGTGAGGTATTCAGCTATAAGTATGCAAAATTTCCCACCTCCAATCTAATTAGAGGTTCACATAGAAAGAATTGTTTAATATACACATGTGGGAGACCAAAGGGTTAAATGTACGACTTTTTCAAAAATTTATGATTTGTCCTTTGATGTGAGGTATTCAGCTATAAGTATGCAAAATTTCACGCCTCCAATGTAATTACAGGTTCACATAGAAAGAATTGTTTAAAATACACATGTGGGAGCCCAAACGGTTAAATGTATGACTTTTTCAAAATTTTATGATTTGTTGTTTGATCTCAGGTGTCCATCTATAAGTACGCAAAATTTCACGCCTGCAACCTAATTAGGAACGCACTTAGAAAGAATTGTTTTAAATACACATGTGGGAGCCCAAAGGGTTAAATGTACGACTTTTTCAAAATTTTATAGTTTGTCGTTTGATGTGCGGTGTTCAGCTATAAGTTTGTAAAATTTCACGCCTCCAACTTATTAGAGGCTCACATAGAAAGAATTGTTTGAAATACACATGGGGGAGCCCAAAGGGTTAAATGTACGACTTTTTCAAAATTTTATGATTTGTCCTTTGATGTGAAGTATTCAGCTATAAGTATGCAAAATTTCACGCCTCCAATCTAATTAGAGGTTCACATAGAAAGAATTGTTTGAAATACACATAGGGGAGCCCAAAGGGTTAAATGTACGACTTTTTCAAAATTTTACGATTTGTCCTTTGATATGAGGTATTCAGCTATAAGTATGCAAAATTTCACGCCTCCAATGTAATTAGGGACTTACTTAGAAAGAATTGTTTAAAATGCACATGTGGGAGCCCAAAGGGTTAAATGTACGACTTTTTCAAAATTTTATGATTTGTCGTATGATGTGTGGTGGTCATCTATAAGTATGCAAAATTTCAAATCTCCAACATGTGTAGTTTCTGAGAACGGGCTCTGTGACGGACAGACAGACAGAGGAGCGAGACGCATAGGGTTTCGTCAGATGAACGAAACCCTAAAAAGAGACATCTTTTAAGAAGAGTACACAGAAAAAATAAGTTAAAAATATGGATTTCGCGAGAAGATACTTTAAATATACGAATGCATCAAAAGTCCATAGACTTAACATTACAGAGGAGAATTCCGAAGTTCAGTGACCAGCCCTCTTAAGTAACTTCTTTACCTTATTAAAAGGCAAAGTTTTGTTAAAGTATTGTGGATATAAAATCATAAAACGAAACGCAATTTTTCACCTTGATTCAATATAAAATATATAATGTGAACTTTAAAAACCTTTCGTACAACATCACTAGTTTATGGTTCAATATCCTGAAAATAAATCCTGAAAACTTGAGTAAAGTGATGTATTAAAATTTAACGTACAGCAGTTAAATATTTTCTTCTACTCATGAACAGTGACATATGAAAACAGAGTGATGTTATAAAAATAAATGGAATTACAATTAATAATAATATATATTTCCTCTAATTAAATTCAATCCAGGAAACTGCTACTCCTACTTCTACTTTCAACTCTAGTAATTATTGGCTCTCTCATTTTCAAAACGAAGTGACGTATTTGTATAAATAAACAACATTTAGTTATTAAAATATTGTCTGATGATGAGCTTGGAAAGCTTGAAATTACTAGGAAGTTTTAAATAAAATGTATATTTTAAACTTGTAACATCTTTCTCATTACTTTAGTCGCCTTTTAAATAAGACTGTGGACATTTTAAAGTTCACATTATATATTTTATTGTGGAAGTGTTGGAAAGTGCTTCATAAACTATGCTTGACACATGATCTTTCTTTCTTGTTATTTTTAGCTTAAAAAGAAAGAAAAATGCCAACAAATTACAAATAATTATTCGTGACATACTTTATAGGAAAAGTATGCAACAGTGACGCAATTTTAAGAAGCAATTGTTCAGAAAAAAAAAGACGCAGCAGTTTTCTTTTTTCGGAAAGTGCATGTGACATTATTTCTGTAGATAGCATCCAAATAAACAAAGTAAGATATCACATGTCATATAATTTCAAAGTTAATATGTTTATTCCATTATTTTAATTCGGCATAATAAAAATAGCGCGCAGTTCAAAGCAAACGAAAATACTTGAAATATTAAAGATAGGATAAATAATGAGCCGACATTTACTTAATATCGCATTTTAACATCGAAATGGAAAATTAGCTTTCCCAAGGCTGATGCAATTAATAACTAAATAAACAGCTTACGCCACATAATGTTTTAAACGTATTGTGTTTCATATCTAAAAAATATGATCAAATAATTGAAGATTATACGTCATGTGAAAGCAATTATTTTATTAGAATATTGTAATATCTAAATCAGAAAATAAATCAGGTGACTTTTCTAAGTTTATCTACTATCTATATTACAAAGGACAAACGCCTACATGCGTAACGTTGATGTCCTTTTGAGGTTTGCAATACCTGGAAATAAAATTTCCGTTTTGTAATTTTACTAAATTAACTAAAATTCTAAACATCGCACATTTTCAATTTTAACACCGTCGTACAGGCAAAAAATATACTTTCAAATGGAATTTATTTGAAAACTGTGTCTTTATTTATTCATTAATTGTGGGTTTTAGATGCGTTCGTAATTGAAGAGCTAAGTGGAAGAACATGTTAAGTAAAAAAAATTACATTTGAAGAAATTTGAACTGAAATATTTGCTGCCAATTTTAATGATTTATTTTCTGTTTGATACCATGTTTTTAAAATATTAACAGGTATGGTACTAAACTCCCTCAGAAAAAATTATTCATATTTAATTTTCATATATTAAAAATTATTAATATTTTTGACATTATTAAATAGTAGGGGATCGTTTCCGGGCTTCCCGGGTTACAAAATATAAGTGAAAACATTTTTTGTATTGAAAACTAATAATTTTTTTATATGCAATAATTTTTTTAGATTGCCCACTTACATCAAATAAGTATTTTTCATATGAAAAATACGAATTATACAATCAAATAAATTTTTGAAATTTATCAAAAGATATATTTTCTTATTAGCCGCATGCTAAGAGTTATTTGACTACTTAGAGAGATTTTGCTACTTACGGCATCCTTTTATATTCTGATAATTTCAGTGCTTATACATGTCTGTTAAATTTGTGTTATTTTATTTATTTATTCATAGGGAAGATTTTTAATGGATATTAGCCGTAAGAAAATGATGAACTCTTTATTTTGTTTTAAGGCAAACGGATTAATCTTTCGTAATCGAGTTCGGCGCGATATAGATCAAATTAAAAAATATTTCATGCTTTAAAATTGTTTTTAAAACCATAGACAATCTTTAAACTGAGATGAACTTTGCAAATAAATTCCATTTGAAAGAAAAAAAATCCTATTTGGTGATCTAAAAATTTAAATTGCACGATTACAAATATGTTAGATTTGTGTTTGTTTTAATATTATTCTTTTATTTGTTTATAAAGGAAGAATTAATTTCGTTATGCAAAAATAGTCAAAAACAAATGCTGAACAATGTTTGTTGCTTTATGCGAAAAATGTTTATTATTATTATGTATTGAAACCGGCATGTGATAAGATAAACATGCTTAAAAATTATTTTAAAAAGCATAATACATCAGTCAATTAAGATACAGTTTTTAAACAAATTGCATTTGAATGTATAATTTTTTTTCCGTATGCGACGAAAATTGAAAATGTACGATGGTCAGAAGATTAAAAATTTGCAGTAGCAAAAATTTCAAGGCCGAAATTTGATCGTGAAGTGTTGCCATTCGGAAAATGACAGCAGCGTTACGCACAGATACGTTTGTCCTTTATAACGTACATACTTAATCAGTAAAATATAATAAAGTTCAGTTATTAGGATGTGGTTATCAATTGAGTCCCTTATGCATGGTATTCCGGAATAAAAAACAGCAACTTTCACCTTTTCAAAATTTGCATACGCACTTCTCATATCCATATTCATCATTTTTTTAAAAATTGTATTTTATTCTATCATTTTAAAGTCATTTTAACTCAAAACTTGAAGTCACGATTGTCAGCAACTTCTTTTATGATGTGAACAGTCGAACTCTTTACTTGAGATTCTAATCTCAATTCCGGAAAGTAAAAATTTCCGTAATTTTTGTTTTTTAGGCGCATTTGCGTTAAAATGTTTAGTTTTATCTAAGAAAATGATCGTTTTCTTTTGAATATGACTTCATTTTAACTTAAATAAGCATTTTGCCTAGTGTCTGAAACTTAGTATCAGTACACATGCTGAAGAAAAAACAATATAGAAAATTTATGAGGAAGAATGCGTGTTTTCAAAAGCAGTATGTCATATTCCCTTATTATTCCCCTAATATAATATTATGCTCATAATGGAATTTTGCGCCACTAAATCCTAGACAATAATTTTTATCGACAATTTTGAATTTTTATCAGAAAATGGCATGAATAAAGGTAAAAATACTTCATTATTTCTCCCTTGTCTGCAATAATGAAAGCTATCTAATTTTCACCATTTTGAAGAAATTTTATAAAATACTTTTTAAAATTATTGATTCATTGACTTCGATTACATTATTTTCAAAAGTCATGCATTTTCACCTGTGAAGAATTTCAAGGTAGCTGGGTAGCGAAAATGACGCACTGCTGCAAACCATAATTCAGTTTTAAGACTTAAAATACACGTTTTTTTATAAAATGACGTCATTTGCATCCGCTAAAGCAATCCACTTTTACAATCCAGTCTTCGTTCATAGAAAAGTATGCATATGACGTCATTATCGCTGTATAACATACAATATTCTTGACCTAGACCATATTTTAATTTCAACTTTTTTTTCAGGTTTTATGAGAAAATGGCAACAAAAAAGATATAGTAATCTCCTATTTTTTTAAAATTCTCCCTTTACTTTCAACAAAAATGGGGTACATTTGTTGCCACGATTAGAAAAATGGTATTATAAACTATAAAAAAATTAATATCTCAAAAATAAATTGAGATACAGCTTTCAAACAAATTTCATTTAAAAGACCATTTTTTTTCTCATACGACGGTGTAAAAATTTAAAATGTGCGATGTTTAGAAGTTTAAAATTTGCAGTAGACAAAATTGCAAAATCGAAATTTTATTTCAAATTTTAAAGTGTTGCCATTCGCAAAATGACGTATGCGTTACGCACAGATATGTTTGTCCTTTATAATATAGACTAGCAAGCCCCGCGGCTTTGCTCGCGTAATAGTTGAAATATGCTAAGTGATATTTGCATGACTATTTTTAATTAGAAGAACACTTTTTGAAATAATTTAAAAATTACAAATCAAGCCACAGTTTGACTAAACTTCATTATAAAAGTGCAATAGACAGAAATGAGATTTTAGTTAATAAGAAGAACTAAAACTAATTCCAATTAAATGATAATTTAGAAAGCATTTTGAAACTTTTATGCTCATTTCATACACTCATTTCAGTATTCATTTGAAGTTTTGAATTTTAAAGAAACCATCTTAACACATTTACATCTTAAAATTAACCATCATGTCAAATTTTAAGCTTCTTGTCTAACAGTCTACCACATCTTTGGTGTTAGTGGCACCAACCTAAAATGCCGAAACAGAGTTGAAATAGAATGTCTCGAAAAATGTTGAATATACCTTGAAATCGGTTGGTATTACCTAATATTCTATAGAAAACGGAATTTAGATCTTTTTAAAGGTTTTCTTGTTGTTCCTGCCAACCAGGTGGTAGTGACACCGGCATAAAATAACGCCCGCATAGAATCAGGGACTATCACTCTTGATTCGCAACCAATAACTTCTGTAATCGGTTTATTATTTCCGAAGATTCCATAGAAATCATAATTTAGCACACTTTTAGAATGCTTTTAGAACCTTCCCTTCGCTTCACCCCTTTTTCATTTCGAATTTATTTTCGACTGTTCTTAGAGGACATTTATATTTTATAAGTAACTACCGTGCTATATTTAAAGTTTCTAGTCTCTTCAGTATCCCAGAAATCGCAATTTGGGAAGTTTTTAGCTCCTACAACCCTCGACATACAATATAGGTTCTATATCCATCAATTTGCAACCATTATGTTTGAAATCTGTTTCATATTTCATACGATTGCATAAAAATAGTAATTTAGAACGCTTATAGAACGCTTTTCGCTCACTTCGTCCTTTTAAATTTGGAACTTTCTTTCGATAATTCTTAGAAAGCATTTGCATCTTTGAAGTAATTACCATTCCAAATTTAAAATGTTAGACCCCCTCAGTAACACAAAAAACGCAATTTAGAACATTTTTTGCTCCTGTAAGGTAGTGTCAACAACGTAAAATATAGGCTATGTTGGAGCGGTGACTGTCACCATCAATTTGAAACCATTATTTCTGAAATATCGGTTTATATTTCCTGAGATTGCGTAGAAATCGCTATTTAAAACGTTTTTAGAACGCTTTTCGTTCATTTTCACCCCTTTTAAATTTCAAATTTTAAAGGAACTCTTCTCAAAGAGTATTTACACGCCAAATTTCAAGTTTCTAGCCCCTTCAGTATCACAAAAATCACAATTTAGAAGGTTATTTAAAATGCAACCGCAAGGTGGTGGTGACGCCGACAAGAAATAGATCCTATGTAGGAGCAAGGGCTGCCATCATCAATTTCCAACCATTACTTTTGAAATCGGTTGGGTACATTCCGAGGTTGTGTAGAAATCGCAATTTAGAACGTTTTTTAGAACGTTTTTCGTCCATTTTCACCCCTTTTAAATTCGAATTATTTATGAAATTTTCTTAGAGATCATTTATATCTTATAAGTAACTACCATGCTGAATTTCATATTTCTAACCCCTGCAGTATTACAAAAAACGCAATTTAGATCGTTTTTGCTCCTTCACCCACTTTGGGGTGGTGGCACCGACCAAAGCCGCCTCAAGACTACAAGCCAGACACGCCCTTCATCCCCCCACGTGTGACGTCACAGCCTGGGGCTGGCTAACTGCCAACGCGCCAACCCCGAACATTTGAATTTTGTATCTTGCTATTTTACGTGCACGTGTGTTTTACTCAGCCTGATAACATATTCTTTTCAAGGTAAGTTTTATTTTCAAATTATATTTATATGCTATCATCACAATTTTTATTTATTGTGTTCAATATCTTTTATTTTTAATTTCTTTGAAATAAATTAACTAGCAAATCCTAGTACGATTCTATCAATAATACCGTGTGTCTCAAAACGAAACTATATTATTGTAGTTCTGTTTCGTTCCACATAGAGCAATAATTTAAAATGGTAAATATATCCCTAAATCGTGTCAAGACTTATATCATTTAATTTGTATTTTGTCACACCATCCTCTCTTTCTAATTTGTTCAGAAATTTTCATAAAAGTCGCTGTGAATACATAGCCTTTTTATCTTGTTTATTTCTTTTAAAGCAAACCCCGATCGATATACATGTATCAATTTATTGTTGTTTTTTAATCTTAAACGTTTGCTATCTTAATAAAAATTCTTTTTATAATTTTTTCTTAAATTATAAATGCTTAATTACGTACTGCGTAAATAGAGCTATGGGGATAATGTTTTTGAATCTCTCTATTTTTGCCACAACTGTAAACAATTTATTTACAAGACTAGAGGAAGGCTTGTTAGTATCCTTATGCAAAACAGTAGTCCCCCCCCCCACACACACACACCTTCTTCGCAAAAATCCTATGTGTTTTCAAATACATTTTAATATTTAATTAAAAGTAACAATAAATAAAATTATTATTCTATAATTATAAATTTACTTTTAGATCTAGTCAGGAAATACTTTTCATCTCATAAAAATTTATTATTTTAAGCTTAAAAGATGTGAACAAACATTTAAGAACCCACACAACATTATTTTGGAAATGAAATATTTTCGTGGAAGGTTTTTGTGTTTTTCGATGTTTTTTTTTTTTTTTTTTTTTTTTTTTTTTTTTTTTTTTAATCAGCTATTACCTAAACATTCGAGGAAAATGAACATAAATTAGGAATATTTTAATTCCAATTGATGAAAGTCTTTTTGTTCTTTCTTTTATTTTTCTCTTCATATGTCAATACACTTTTTAAAAAATCTATTGCTTGTACCTTACATAATATATCAAACTAATACAAAACTAAATAATAATTTTCTGTTTCATGAACTTGTGTTGTTTTAGTATTATGACAATTTTGTGTTTTTTAATTTAATGGATTTTATGTGAAAATTACCCATTTCTGATAAGTAAAGTTTACAGTACGAAAATTTATTTATAAGAATACTTAATTTCATGTATACTTTAATTTTACTATTTATTATATGCAGGTTTCAAATCACTTAATATTTAATACGATATTTACTGTATAATTTCAAGCCGATTAAAAATAAAAATTGAACACAACTTGAATTTGTTTTCATTTAACATTCACTTTTCTTCCACTTTAATTTAATTTTTAAATGTGGGTTTTGATTGGCACACTTATTGTTATTTATTTATTTTGAAATAACTTAAAGCAAGATAATTCAATTTATGTGTTTATACTACAAATTTTTATATATATATATATATATATATATATATATATATATATATATATGTAATAATGTATAATGTCTTGTTTTTGAATATATACCAAATAGATAATTGATATTGTTTCTAAATTTCAAAGTAGAATAAATAATAAAAACTGTCTACTAAAATAAATTTAATACTTGGGATTTTTTTTCATTAACGAACGAATTTTCTTTAGTGTAACTTTAATTCTGATGAACATTTTCATTGACACAGTGATATTATTTCATAAATATTGTTTTTGTGTTATCGTTATTATTATTGTTTCGAGTGATCGAAATTGATTAAAAAGCACTTAATTAGCGTCTTTAAACTATAAGTTTTTATTTTTTCCCATATGCTGTGATAATAAGTTGAAATATAGAGGAAAGAATTAATATGTTTTAATAACGCATGTGCTCTCCACGGCTGATCTAAGCCCCGCGTCGTGACGTCACGAAACCTTGTGTTTGGCTTGTAGTCTTGAGGCGGCTTTGCACCGACATGAAATACAACCTATGTTGGAGCGAGGAGTGTCACCATCCTTTTAACAACATTATTTTTTAAATCGGTTTGGTACCGCCTGAGATTGCGTAGAAAGCGCAATTTAGAAAGTTTTTTAGAATGCTTTTCACTCATTTTCACCCCTTTTGAATTTGGATTTTTTAGGAAATGTTCTTAGAGATCAGTATCTTATAAATAACTGCCCTGCCTAATTTCAGGATTCTAGGCCTTCAGTAACACAAAAATTGCAATGTAGAACGTTTTTGCTTCTGCAATTATTAGGTTGTAGTGATACCGCCATGAAATAGAGTCTATGTTGGAGCAAGGCTATCAATTTCTAACTATTACTTTTGAAATAGGTTGGGTACTTTCTGAGATTGCGTAGAAATCGCCATTTAGAACGTTTTTTAGAACTCTTTTCGCGCATTTTCAACCCTTTTAAATTTCGAATTTTTTAAGAAATGTTCTTAGAGATCCTTTATATCTTATAAGAAACTACCATTCCAGATTCCATGTATCTGGGCCCTTCAGTAACAAAAAATTGCAATTTCGAACATTTTTTGCTCCTGCACTCCCTTTAGGGGCAGTGGCACCGACATAAAATGTAGCCTATATTGGAGCAAGGGTTGTCATCTTCATTTTGACGCCATTATTTTTGAAATCGGTTTGGTACTTCCTGAAATTGCGTAAAAATCGCCATATAGAACGTTTTTTAGAACGCTTTTCGCGCATTTTCAGCCCTTTTAAATTTCGAATTTTTTAAGAAATATACTTAGAGATCATTTATATCTAATAAGTAACTAACATGCCAAATTCTATGTAGCTGGACCCTTCAGTAACTCAAAAATCGCAATTTTACACGTAGTGACAAAGACATAAAATGTAGCCTTCGTTGGAGCAAGGGTTGTCACCATCATTTTGAGACCATTATTTTTTAAATCGCTTTGATACTTCCTGAAATTGCGTAAAAATTGCCATTTAGAACGTTTTTTAAAACGCTTTTCGCTCATTTTTACCCCTTTTTAATTTCGATTTTTTATAGAAATGTCCTTAGAGACCATTAGTATCTTATAAGTAACTACCATTCCAAATTTCATGTTTCTAGGCCTGTAAGTAACACAAAAATCGTATTTTTGGAACATTTTTTGCTCCTGCACCCCCTTTTGGCCAGTGGAACGGACATTATTAACGGCCTATGTTCTAAGTTGGACTAACACCATCATTTTGATACCATTACTTTTGGAATCTATTCAGTAGTTGCTGAGCTTACCTCTTACAAATAAACAAATTTTACCTCTTTATAATATTAGTATAGAAGATAGTATAGATTAAAATATTAAATATTAATCAATAATGCCTTAAATCTTCAAGACTAAATAGAATCTTAGTATTTTAGCTTCACTATGTGATAGGATACCTTATAACGCTTTCATCGAAAAGATAAAAAAAATTTTTAGAAAATGTGGCATAAGATGTTCATCCACTCAGCTCTTCAATTTTATAAATACGTAGCACCTACAGTCGTCATCTGGTCCGTACAAAACAGAGCAAAAACTACCCGACCGATTGGTTTGAAATTTAACCTATATAATTGTTGCAGAATTGTGTCGAGTCATTTGAAATTTTATGAAAATCGAGTCGAAACTTTATAAGATATTAATAACAGCGCAAAAACTACCCAACCGATTGGTTTGAAATTTAATATATATAATTGTTGCAGAATTGTGTCGAGTCATTTGAAATTTTATGAAAATCGGATCTATATTTTAATGACTGGGACACTCAAAATTATTCTGCTACTTTATGGGAGACCGGGGCTAGTAGGCGCAGTCTTTAGTTATTGATTTTTATTAATTTTTTCTTTAAGCTTTTTATGAAACTATAACTTTACTTTTAAAGAACAAGCATTGGGCTATAAATACCAGGAGTTTTGAGTTTTTAGCTTTTGTGGTTTATGTTTTGCGGAAGACTAAAGTAAAAGAAAAATTTTGCGCCAACCTACCTCGTCACGGGGCAAGTTGCCTATACCTATGGGGTAAATTATTGTGTAGTAATGTATGAACACTTTTACATACAAAAATTTAAATGAAACTCAAATAAGACATGCAGTTAAGAGAAATCAATTCCATTATTACCAGTAAGTTTAAACAAAGGCGATTTCGCCGTACAATGTAAATTCTAAATTATACAGACATAAAAATAATGAATACATGGTGTGTTCACAAAGTTTCAAGACTGGGCCTAAAATACAAAAGTTATTAAACCTTTTTTGTACAGCGAACTAAAATTCTTGGAAATATGACCCTTGGCCATCAATACACCACTGCTAGCGTTTTTTTCCACTATTCATAGGTTCCCTGGAGGTCTTCGCGCGGAAGGCTGTTAAGTGACCTTGTCGAAGCTGGAATCATGGATAGCTGGAATCGTGTCGAATCGCTTCCCTTTCAGGTCTTTCTTGATCCGGATGAATAAAAAAAGTCTCTGGGAGTAAGATCGGGACTGTAGGGAGGCTTGTGGCAGTATTATCACGTTAAACGTAGGCAAAAGTTTGGAGGCTGCGATCGACATGTGAGAGGGCGCATTGTCATGGTGAATAATCCAATCTTATCTGGTGTCTTTGCGGACGTGCCGGGTCAGGTCAATTTAAGATGAATGCACCACTATTTGAAGGATAGAGTCCACTTAGACATCAGAGACGATTGGATTGTTCACCACGACAATGCGACCTCTCACACGCCGCTCGCCCCTGCCGAAGTTTAGGTTAAGTTTAACGTGGCAATACTGCCGCAAGCCACCTAAAGCTATCTAAAGCCACCTAAAGCCCACCAACCTTGGTCCCAGCTACATTTTTTGTTACCTCGGATCAAGAAAGACCTGAAAGGGAAGCGATTCGACACGATTCCTGCAATCCAAGCAGCTTCGACGAGGTCCCTTAACAGCCTTGCGCGCGAAGACCACCAGGGAGCCTATGAATAATGGAAAAAACGCTGGCAGCGGTGTGTTGATGACCAAGGGTCATATTTCGAAGAATTATAGCTCGCTGTACAAAAATGTTTTATAAATTTTGTATTCTAGGACCAGTCTTGAAACTTTCTGAACACACCATGTAAAACATTAACGTTGAGTAACTTCTATTTTACTCGATATCATCACCAGAGTTACAGTTGTCACAAATAAAAAATCGAGTGTCTCCGTTTGGGCAAGCCTCGTGTAACCAAAATCTTGCTTTGCAACCACTTTTCTCGGTGTTTGCTGTTTTTAAAGCTGCCAGAACACACCAGACACCGAGCCAACTTTCCCCGTGTTCAATGCGCCTACTAGCCCCATAATAAATTTCTTCACAAAAGAGACACGTAACCATCTAAGCATAAATAATCCAAGTAAATCACATATGAGGTAGGTACAGATAATCATATACTAAGAAAAACTGCACAAGTTAAATCGCAATTATTAAGATAAGTATTAGAAATTAGAAAAAGAATGAAGCAACAAAAAATTACTTATGAGTGCAAAAAACAGAAAAATCGTACTAAAAGTCCACTGCGCTTAGGTAACGCTGCAAAACTGCAATGAGGATTGTAAAAAACAAAAAGAAAGGTACTTTGTGACTGTTTGTGCAATCTATCCACAAACACTCGATTTATGAGGACTGCGCCTATTTACCCCTGTAGCCAACTAGCCCCGGTCTCCCCTACGTCCAATGGGAAAAAATAGTCTTAAGTGCATTTTGATGCTGTTACACCCTTTCGAACATAATGAAATTAATATGCATTTATGAAGTGCACTAAAATATACATTCTGTAGAATATGCTGTTCAAAGTATATATATTATTCATCTACAGGACCATACAAAAGAATTCCGTTACATAATGTTATAAAGAGAAGCATTGTTTGCGGCGTATTTTAATTAGGTTAAACTATTTCACATATAATGAAATTGATATACGTTACTGAAGCTCACTACAAGTTGCTTTCTGTATAACAGAAAATGCATAGTATTTACAGAGACACACCAAAGATTTCGGTTATTACATGTATCCGAATCACTGTACATTAGCGATGATCGCTGGAAGTGCATTTTTAGTTGTAATATGAGTTTTTAAGTTTAACTAAATTTTTGCGTATTACGTTCTGTGTATAAATGCTGTAGATCACATGCAGAGCAACACACACAAAAAAAATTAGTAAGGGTTACTGAGTGTGAACTAAAATAGCTTAAAGATGGTTTTAAAATGAGTTATGGAATTTTACACTGAAATACATTTAGTATACTACGATATGTTTGCAGATTATAGATAAAATAATATACAGGGCCACGAAAATAATTGGATATATGGCCGTCTATGGATGATAAACTCTGAAAGTGTGATTACAGTAGTTTTAAGCGTGTTTTAGTCTTATTTAACCCGCGAGGACGGGCGCCACGAAAAGTAACACGAGAACGGGCATGGGGTGTCAGCACACCCCAAACATATTAAACGGTATAAATACGAAAAAATACTTTAGAATTCTGTCTGTTAGTGAAATTCATGATAGTTACACTCTTTCTCGTGAAAAATGACAACTGAAATGTTAAATTATGGTTAATTGTCTGAGCGAAGCGAAGGCTAATTACTCAGCGAAATATTACTGCCCGGACACATTACAGCTACGATGGATATTAACGCCATGTCCTACTAAAAAAAAGCCTAATAAAAACCTTTCGTCAAGCATAACTCAAAAAATATTTGTCGGATTTCGTTTCTGATTGCACCAGAAGGTACCTATGAGGGCCACCTACTGAATGCACCTACTATGAAAAATAAATTCCAAACCGTTTAAAAATTATATTTAAAAAAACTGATAAACTAGAGAACAGGAATTCTGCTTTTTCATAATTTAGTGTCGCCCCGGCGTTTCCATTACTTCATTTTCTTCTGGTGGACTGGTGGCTTCTATTATTATGAAACAGCTATTATAAATGAAGTGTTAAAAAAAAATTATGGCCATTTTTTTTCCCATTCTGACAAGAAAATGAGAGTTCTAACTACGCCAGCGCTTTCATCTTCACATAACGCTTCATTTATAATGGCTGTTTCATAATAATAGAAGCCACCAGTCCATCAGAAGAAAGTAACTCGGTTAAGCGTGACTCGGATAATCGGAACTCTACTGCAAAACATATTTCAGTTTTAAGACTTAAAGCACACGCTTTTATTTTATGTAAAATGACGTCATTTGGATTAATATAGAAACCTAAAATTAAATATAGTTTATAATAGCTCCCTGTTTTATCATAAATCCTTCATTTATATTTTTCCCAAAGTAGTACGTATTTTAATTAATTTTTTTAACCATTTGGAAAAATGGTTATTGTTCTCTGTCAGTGTAGGAAATCAAAAGCATATCTGAAGGTTTAATCCGCATTTTATTCGTGTTCTGATTGGTCTATACTGTAATCCGTATTTCCTTTTACATTTAACAACGATGGATACCGTCTGTTGCCACTATGACAAAAAAGCAATAAAAACTACAAAAAAAAATTAATAACTCAGAAAAAAATTGAGATACAGCTTTCAAACAAATTCCATTTAAAAGTACATTTTTTTCTCTATCCGACGGTGTAAAAAGGAATATTGTCGGATCTTTAGAAGTTTAAGAATGAAATTTCATTTAAAATGTGTCGCCAGATTTCTTGGAAATTTGACGATGGAAATTGTCTTTTCGCGAACAGCCAATGAAATGCTTGGATAATCCGTAAGTTTCAGGTTCATGGCATACGTAATGTAGGATCAACTCGGTGCGATTTTTTATGTCTTAAATTTTAGTCTTTGAAAAAATCGTTTTCCAAATGGTCGTTGTAATTTGTTAAATTGCTTTTTTTTTATTTAATTTTGTTTAATTAATTTTTTTTCCATTTTATGAGAAAAAGGCAACAAAAAGATATAATTGCTATTTTTCAGCAATTTTTTCTTTACTTTCTACCATGGAGGAATGAGATAGATGGAGTTGCAGTAAGGTAGTTGGAGGTGACGCCAAAAAAGTAACCCTAAAACCCGCTACAGAAAGCCTAAACAAAACCACGTGCTTTGACACGTCTATCAATTCAAACTGGTTTAAACCTGTATTTCTTTGCTTTCATTTTTTACCGTCGGAAATTGTTATTCAAGATATGATTAAAATTTCGATAAAAAATGACTTATGCGCTGTTATAGGATGTAGTACTAGATCAGAATGTATCAAAGATACTAATATATCACTTCACAGAATTATTTGATTATTTTATTATATGTATTTCAAATATAAATATCAGAAGCGTCTTTTAAGATTTTACTTGAAAGGGTAACATTCTTTCGTTATTGTCCTAAAATCGTTTGCACTCGAAAATCTAGATTTTCGATTAGTATTTGAAATTTAAGTTTCCATATATAATTTTAAAAGAATGCTTTCATCATTATATTTTATTTATTTACATGCAATTATTAATATGCTGTTAAAAACAAATAAAGACGTTTAATTAAATTAGTAGTGATTGATACAGTCAAAAATGGTGGCCTATTTGAAGCGCAATTATAAAATTTCATTCCATCAAAGAAACTCCATTAAATAGTTTGAATTACTTGAGTTTTGAA
This sequence comes from Maratus speciosus, assembly GCA_963932465.1. Lineage (NCBI taxonomy): Eukaryota > Metazoa > Arthropoda > Arachnida > Araneae > Salticidae > Maratus > Maratus speciosus. Next base: position 492,972,406 of record OZ010797.1, on the reverse strand, counting down.
ACATTATTATTTGCAAAAAAATAAGTTCACCTGATAAGAAAATTTTAGCTGTAAGAATGAAATTATTATCAATAAATGCTTAACTCGCATTGGAACAAAATTGTTATGCATTTCTCAAGAATAACTTTTTCTTTTCAGAAAATTGACACACACACACAAAAAAAAAAAAAAAAAAAAAAAAAAAAAAAAAAAAAAAAAAACTTTCATCTATACCAATCCCAAAATCTCATACATGTTAATATTCAAAATTCGCTAGCACACTGCCAAAATTAAATGGCATACCCATCATGAGGATTCTAAAGATACGAAATTCCATGCATTAGTTCTTGAGATATGACTATCGCTGAAATCGTGTAAATCCAGCAAACTGCAGCCTAGCAGCACCACCTATTTGGTGCTATACACCAAAACCACCAAACAACAACATATGTCAACGTTAAACTGAATCTGAAGTTTGGGGAGAATCCGTGCATTAGTTTTTGAGATAGAGCCATTGCGAAAATCATGAAAAATCTACCGTAGCAGCGCCACCTATTGGACGATTAATACCAAAACGTAATCAGCACCAACTCATATTAAGGACCAACTGAAACTGAAGTTTGATGAAAATCCGTGTATTAGTTCTTGAGATACAACTACTGCTGAAATCGCAAAAAATGCAGTATAGCAATGCCACCTGTTGGGTGATTTACACCAAAAACTAATCAGCACCAATTCATATTAGGGACTACATGAATATAAATTTTTATTAAATTCCGTGCAATAGTTCTTGTGATAGAACGCCCACAAAATTTGTGTCACATACTGACAAGTACTTTAGATACAGTAGTGTATCCGAATCTTTTGTGTGTCCTTGTAAATAAACGATAAATGCTATGCACATCATATTTCACCGCAAGTACATTGTAGTAAATCTGAATAATTTATGTCTATTCCATTATATTTCAGTAACATAATATCGCTGTAAACAGCCCCCCCCCCCCCCATATATCATTATATATAACGGAATTCTTTTGTGTGCCCTGTAAATGAATAATAAATGCTTTGCAAACCCCATATTCTACGAAATGCATGTTTTACTGCCCTTTATAAATGCATATCAATTTCTTTATGCTTTAACTTGTCTAGCATCATTAAAATGCAATTGAAACGATTTTTCCCATTGTGCGTAATGTAACAAAGTACTTTTAACCGCCCATGCAAATGAACTATAAGTGCCACACTTTTTTTTTTCAATAGCGATCACGCTATAGTAAACGTCAATAACATATAAAAAATGTAGAGTTATCCCAGTATATTACGAGAGTTAGAGCTCTGCCAGAAGGCCATACAAACCGAAGACAAACATTTTTCATCTATGTTGGAAAGGGTTAAAGAAAGAAAACTTTTAATAATACAATTTTTAGTTTTTATCAGATGTTTTCAATATTTTATTTAATCTTATTTTAATCTTATTTAATCTTATTTATTGCTAATTTTCCAATTCGAATTATCACAACAAAGGCCTTTTAAAAATGTACCATTTTTTCTTAAAATATACTTCAGCTGCGATTCATCTCTTTGAATTCGTCTTATTAATACAAAATCCCTTCCACGTGCTTGATTTGTTTGGGCTTTCTTGGACGTTTAAATTTGAGCGATAAATGGTTTCATATTGCAAACCTTTTTAAGGCATACTGCAACTCCATCTATCTCTTTCCTCCATGACTTTCTACAGAAATGGCGTACTTGAGTTGCCAAAATGAAACAAATGTCGCTAAAAACTACGAAAAAAATTAATATTTCAAAAACAAATAGAGATGCAGTTTTCAAACAAATTGCATTAAAAAAAAGTACTTTTTTTCCCAATACGATGGTATAAAAACTGAAAATGTGCGATGTTTAGAAATTTTAAAAAATGCTATAAAGCATTTAATTGTACGATGATACATCTACTTTGTTTATTGCTAGCGTCTGTAAGCTAACGTTATTTTTTGGACACAAAATAAGCTGGGAGAAAGAAATAGCATACCGTACCGGGGCTAAAAAGTACAATTTATCTGCATACATCACAGAAATTTGGTGTGCGTCTCTTTCACCGGTGGATGTTTTCGTAGACAACTAGTTTGAACACATGGAGCAAAAAAAAAAAAAAAAATACGTACGCAGCATGGACATAGAATAGGCATATTCTATGTTCATGGCACGCAGTAATATTGAATAGATCAGTTTCAACCACGTGATCACAAACCTTGCAACAACCCGTGGCAACCACTTTTGGTGAGCAAACAAATAATAATACGGTACTCCGTACCACGGTGACCGTTTTTAGCCTGTTGTATAAAATCTGGCCTGTTGTATGACATACAATTGTGAATGATTAAAACAAAAGACATGAGTGTTTATCGCTCCGGGAGGTTATCTTTCTCTGGATATCTGTCTGTCTATCATACAGCATGCAATTTTCTTGTAAAGGATGATATTATTATGCAGTAAAACCTCCATAACGTACACACCCGATTAGTGGACACCTCTGTTTAGCGGGCATTTTTTCAATTACCAACCCTTAAATAACTGTACATTTTTTACTCTCAGTAGCGGACACCTCCAAATAGAGGACAAATTCTGCCCTCCCGAGGTGTTCGCTATTCAGAGGTTTTATTAGTAAAACCTCTATAACGGACACACCCGATTAGCGGATACCTCTATTTAGAGGACATTTTTTCGATTACCAACCCTTAAATAACTGTACATTTTTTACTCTCAGTAGCGGACTCCTCCAAATAGAGGACAAATTCTGCATTCTCGAGGTGTCCGCTATTCAGAGGTTTTACTGTATATATTATTGATAGTTATTTTACAGGGCCGCACAAAAGAATAAGAATATATGAAACGAATATAAACTAAATTCGGGATTGGTAGATCGCTGATGGTAATGTAATTTTAGGATGTTGTTACAGTCATCTCCAGCATGTTTTTAGAGTTTCGTTCATCTAACGAAACCCTACCTGTCTCGCTCCTTTGTCTGTCTGTCTGTCTGTCCGTCTGTCACAGAGCCCGTTCTTAGAAACTATATATGTCGGAGACTTGAAAATTTGCATACTTATAGCTGAACACCATACATCAATCGGCAAATAATAAAATTTTGAAAAAGTCTAATATATAACCCTCTGGGCTCTAACTTGTGTATTTTAAGCAAATTTTCTAACTCAGTCCCTAATTAAGTTGGAGACATGAAATTTTGCATACTTATAGCTGAACACCTCACATGGCATGACAAATAATAAAATTTTGAAAAAGGTCTAATATTTACCCCTCCGTACTTATGTATTTTAAGCAATTTTTCTAACTCATCCCCTAACTAAGTTCGAGATATGAAAGTTTGCATAATTATAGCTGAACACTTGCGATAACACGGTAAATCACAAAATTTTGAAAAGTCATATTTAACCCTCCAGTCTCTAACTTCTGTATTTTAAGCAATTTTTCTAACTCAGCCCCTAATTAAGTTGGAGGCATGACATTTTGCATACTTATAACTGAACACCTCACATCAAACGACAAATAATAAAATTTCGAAAAAGTCTAATATTTAACCCTCTGGTGTCTAACTTGTGTATTTTAAACAATTTTTCTAACTTAACCCCTAATTAAGTTGGATACATGAAATTTTGCATTATTATAGCTGAACACCGCACATCACAAATAATAAAATTTTGAAAAAGGTCTAATATTTAACCCTCTAGGCTCTAACTTGTGTATTTTAAGCAATTTTTCTAACTCAGCCCCTAATTAAGTTGGAAACATGAAAGTTTGCATACTTATAGCTGAAAACTTGCGATAACACGATAAATCATAAAATTAAAAAAAAGTCATATTTAACCCTCCGGTCTCTAACTTCTGTATTTTAAGCAATTTTTTCTAACTCAGCCCCTAATTAAGTTGGAGACATGAAATTTTGCATACTTATAGCTGAACACCTCACATCAAACGACAAATAATAAAATTTTGAAAAAGTCTAATATTTAACCCTCTGGGCTCTAACTTATGTATTTTAATCAATATTTCTAAATCAGCCCCTAATTAAGTTGGAGACATGACATTTTGCATACTTATAGCTGAACACCTCACATCAAACGACAAATAATAAAATTTTGAAAAAGTCTAATATTTAACCTTTAATATTTTGTCTCGCGCAATTTTTAAATTTAAACTGTTTTGCAATACTATTTTTTGTTCATTTTTCATAAAAAGTGTAATGTGACGTAATTCCTTCTATTTCAAACTTCTAACGCATGTTAATGAATTTATTTTACAATATCCTTTCTCTTTTAAAATTCACATGTAAATATAGTTTTTATGGCGTAATATCCAATAAGTGCCTGCTTTTTATACCTAATTATTTCATTCTAATTAGAAGATTTTTTTTCGGTTTGTAATAGTAACGTGTAAATATTTTTTTTATTTGAATCAAATATTATTGTTTGCGCTGTTTATACAGTTGGCAATAGTTTAAATTAATATCATTTTCTAAAATATGTAAAAAATATCTGTTGAAATGCTGAATATTTGAATTTAAAATAGAAATAAAACCTCAAAAAAGGAGTCAAATTAAAAAAAAATAATGGAGTCTGCACACCGGGATCTTCTATTGAATAAAATGATCTAAAAATGATTAAATTCCCATGTGTATTTTGCTCCTATAAAACCTTTTTAATGGAACGATTTTGTCCAACTTTAGCATTAAATATCTCTTAAAATAATTCTTCGATTTGAAAACTGTATGCATCAGCGTGTTGATCAAACACTTCGCTATAATACCACCGATTTTCATATGTTTGTATGCAATAGTTTTCTTAATATTAACGAAGAAAGACCTCCTGTCACAAAAAATTGAAAACCGGCGGCGGCGGTGGCGGTGACAGCGTTAATTACTTTTTTTTAGAATAGAGAGATACATAAAAATGAAAATTTGTCTATCTGTCTGTTTGTAATTCGATAAAAATCCACAATTTGGAAGCCGAAATTGTGAAAAGATACGTATATGTGTATTAAAACATGGCCGAGGCAACTAAAGTAATCCAGAATCGAAATAATTTATAGTTAATTTTTAATTAATAAAATCCACTAATTTAACAGAAATTTCTTATCAAATTTAAACATTTTTCGTTATAGCAGTTGCCAACAATTAAAAAACACAATAAAATTATTACTACAACAATTAATTTCTACTGTAAGGTTTCCACATGAAAAATGAAAATGAAATAAATAGTTTGACGAATTTAAATGAAAGTGAATATAACTTCATAACTTTTCTATTTCAAGGTTTCCACGTGAAAGAGGAAAATATTACGTCATATTGGAAATATAAAGGACGTGGTGGATATAGTATAACGTCATATGAGTGTGAAAAATGTATTGAAGCATGATAAAAACCCGATTAGGGAAATATTGGCGTATTTTAACATTATTGCTCCAACTATAAATTGAAATAAGTTCATTTATAGCTGTATTCTTTTGCGTCTGTTATATACATTTATACATTTTTATATAGCGTTTTCATATGAATAATTCGTACAACATTTCGACTGATTTTTTTAATGTTTGTTTTGTGTTGTATGTTAAATTTTGAAATTGATTTTTCAGAACAAACATTCCTCAAATTCTGGGCAACGCCGGGCACTTTAATTTGTAACAGATAAATGGCTTTTGTATCTGTACATCTAATGCTAATATTATAAAGCATTATAATATTATAAAGTGTATAATATTATTAATGCTTGTACGTTTGTGAGGGGTTATCTCTGAAACTACATAGCCAACTTAAAAAAAATGTTGGTGGCCATCTCTGCTCCGAACAAAAATGACTATTTTATGTCAGTGCAAGAACCTACATCGCTGCAGGAGCAAAAAAGGTCTAAAATTGCGATTTCTGCGATATTGATTGGGATAGAAACTTTAAATTTGGTACGGTAGTTACTTTTAAGATGTAAATACTCGTAATGAACGCTCTCTAAACGGTTCAATTTGACGGATAAACGTCAAACTTTCTAGAAAGGTTATAAATTATGATTTATTTGGAATACTGAAATTTTTGGGATACTGTTGGGGTTAGAAACTAGAACTTTGGAATGGTAGTAATTAATAAGATGTAAATGCTCGTTGTAGAACGAATTTTTAAAAATCGAAAGACTAAATAAAACGGAAAAAGATTTAAAGATGATCTAAGTAACGAAGTACATGGAATTGTTAGGAAATACAAACATGAAAATTGACATGGCTGTATTTATCATGACGTAAATTCTCGCAATAGAACAATTTCTAAAAATGTCGCTATATAAAACAGTGCAGAAAAAAAACTTTCGAAAATTTTCTATTTCTGTGTTACTGATGAGCCCAAAATCTTGAAATTTTGCTTCGGGTTAGTTTTAAAATATACAATTGTCTCTATGAATGGTTTCTAAAAAATTAAAAATTTAAAAAGATGAAATTAACGGAAAGCGATCTCAATTACCATTAATTTGGAATTATTAGGTACAGCAACTTTAAATATTTCATACTGCTGCATTTCCTCCGCAAAACATGCAATTTAAATGCAACAAAACTGATAGATACCCACCTGGCATTAAATAAATTGTGTGAATATTAAATAAAGACCTGTATGAAACAGTGAGTAGGTTGCCCGAAAGTACTTCTTAAAGTGTTCCTTCTCTAGGTTTTCCTCTCTTTCGCCAAGGCCACTAACAGAGGGAAGTGCCGTTTTAAATATGATATGAATTTTTTATCCGATTCATTTTTCTAGACATTTTATCATAAGGTCATATTCTCAATAATCATTAGTAGATTTTTTATATATTAACGTATTCTGGTGAAAATTCATAATCGGGTTCATATTGGCGTATGTTACCTTGCATGATTTGCTGAATAAATATGTATGGATTTGTAAATTACTTCAAATGACACTTTGACAGCTCAAAAGTTATGCAGACGATATATTCAGATCTTGTGTCATACTTTATGTTGTAATCATCGCCGATTTCTTTTATTTAATACATGCTAAATACAGCTCCACTTGTGCAGAATATGTTTTAAAATAAAACAATACAGCGTATGTAGTGGATAGCATACACTCATAATTTAAATCCGATCGAGCATATCTAAAACACACTCTAACGAAGCATTGCATGCCACTGTTGATGTATTCGGTACTTTAATACTATAGCAGATTTTGAGGAGAGAATTCCTTCACTGTTATCGACAACCTCAGTGCATCCGTGGAAAACAGATATTGTACAATATTAACTATTTCGGGGAGCACACACCATATAAAGTATAGTCCATTCTTTTTAAACATCATATATTTGTCATTTAAAGTTACTCAAATTGGTGCGGAGCGTCTCATTATGCTCTTGACATCATTTTATACAGTTAAAATTCCGATATAAGTAATTTAGTGTTTCATTTTCTATTTTACTTTTAATATAATGCGTACTTTCAATTTTATATCCATGCATGGCTGTCTTGAATGGTTTGATTTCCCAATTTTAAACAGTGTATACGAATTTATATATAAGATTTTGTAATTCTACGATTCGTTTATTTTCATCATTTCAATTTATCGCAGTATATGGACAATTAAAGATAACATCTCATTTTCTTTGCTTCCATATGGTATTATTAAATCTATGTTCTCAGCAATATCGCTCAGACTAATCCCTCTGAGGTAAGTCCTAGTTTTAAAAATTAATAAACAATAAATTAAAAGCACTCAACGAGAGCAGACGAATATTTTTGAGCGTGGGGTGTCAAAATATCCCGCGCCCGTCCTGCCGGGTTAAATTTGAGCTAATTAGTGGCGTGTATATAAAAATAGTATGTAAAATATAAGGCTGTGCAAAAATATTCAAGTATGCTTCCGTCTATTGGAATTAACTGCTGAAATTGAAATTTCAACCTATTATGCGTTTTGAACACCATCCGACATAGTTGAAAAGTGTTTATGAATTCGGTTTGTCTGTCTGTCTGTCTGTCGAAACTCTAACTTGCATTCATATAGCTGGATTGCTCTGTAATTGATATATGTTATTGAGATTTACTATGCCATGCTCAGTATTGAAAATAAAGTACACTGATGTCCAAAATTAAGGACCAATCCCAAAATGCTAATTTTCAAGTACGCGAATACTCAAAAGGCAATATAATATAATTCGAATAATTACTATATCTACAGCACAGTTAGTCCCATATAACATCTCACTCATGTCATACATGGTCACAAGTGTCACAATCACTGCGGTGAAGCAAACAAAAATAGGAAATTCCATACATCTCATAATGTGTCTCAAATGATCACTATATGTGACTCCACTGAGATGTCGCTGTGACTGATGCTTTGTGACGAGCCACCATGTGACTTTACAATGTAGTTACATTGTGACTCTCATGTGACTGTAATGTGCAGACTCAATTTTAAAGTCATCGAGAACGTTGCATTGTGATAAGTTACCAAATAATGTCACATTAAAGTCACATGATGGCTTTCAGGTGACAGAGAGACTACTGTGAAGTCACCATTGTGCTCTTTTGTGAAAAGTTACCATGTGACTATAATGTGATATTATTTGGAGACTTATCATAATGCAACGTTCATGATGACTTTGAAATTGAGTCTAAAAATGACAGTCACATGAGAGTCACAATGTACTTACTTTGTAAAGTCACCCGGTGACTCGTCACAAAGCAGCAGTCCCATTGACGTCTCAGTGGAGTCACATATATTGATAAATTGAGACTCATAATGAGACGTGTCGAATTTTCTATTTTTTGTTTCACCGTAGTGACTATGACACTTGTGACCATGTGTGACATGAATGAGATGTTATATGGACTAGCTGTGTTGTAGGGATAGTAATTATTTGAATTATATTATTTCCTTTTGAGTATTCGCTTCCTTGAAAATTAGTATTTTGTGACTGGTCCTTAATTTTGGAAACCAGTGTATGTAGCGTTCATAGTTTATTGACAGAGACACTCAAAAGTATTTAAATACATTACGGTCTACAGGAAAATTTCGTAATTATATAAAAACGTAGCACACATGGTCATCGCCTGTTCGCCGTCTGTCCGGCTGTCCGCATATAAGAGTGCAAAAATTACCCAACCGAACAGTTTGAAATTTAATACATATAGTCCAGGGGAAATGTACCAAAAAAAGTCGGTTACCTTGCAAGAGGTCGGGTAAAAGATTTTTTTTCTGAATTGTTTATAATGATGCTAACATGGAAAAACCAAGTTTTCTAACAAAATTTCTTAAGGCTAAATTTTCTGTGGCCAAAAAACAAGGAAATTTTGGGACCTTTTTTGTTTTTTTTTTTAAATATCTCAAAACCCGTTACCGTAGCATGTTATTTGCCAATTACAATAGTAAAGAGGATAAAAGTCTCTACAACTTTCATATTTACAACTTTTTTATACATTCAATAGCAAGCGCAGTACGCCATTTCAAAAATAGGACAATTTTTTCAATTTTCTTTAAAACCGTGAAAAACGCAGTTCTGCCCCGATTATTCAAATGTTTTCAACGGATTTAATCGTGTATGTCAACTTCTATATATTAGTAGAAGTAAATTATGTGTTTCAGGGCTAAAACTAGCCTTTTTTGCACCCATGTCAAACATGGATTTTGGCGCCCCCTCCCCCCTCCCCCTGTTTTAAAAAGAAAATTTACCACGAGAATTTTAATAAATCTCTAATAGCCGGATTTTGAAAATTTTAAGTGTGTAAGCATTAAATACGTAATGAGCTACGTAATCAGCTTTGCCAAATATTGATTCATTAAAACCTTGAAAACCGTACCGAAAGGAACCGAAATATATTCCGCTTTAAACAGGTTTCCATATTAGCAGGTATAATTGTTCATATACTTTTTTGTTCACATATTTTTACATATTCATATTTTATATATTCATCATTTATATATTCATATATATTTTATATATTCATACATATTTTTAATTGTTCATATACGAAAAAATATATACTTTTCTTTAAAGACCGAATTCCGTATATACAGATTTCATTTTCAAAGATTTTACGGTAGTTGTCGTATTGGGGCGTTTAAAGTCACAGTTATATGAATTATAGGACTAAATTAGTCACACGAAGACATTCGCAACGTAACATTAAACCTATGGGAGCGTTCTTGACAAAATCTCGCTCGCATTTTGTTAATTTTAATTTTTTTTTTTCATTGGTACTTGAGATCAATATCTAATGTTGTGCTTTTATACTTTTTCGGGTTTGGTTGCTTTTTAAAAAAAATATATTCGGACACTTTCATTTTTGGAAAACTGTTTGGAACCCGTTCTGAAATTTAAAGTATCCTGTTTCAGCTTTAAAGCAATTAATAGATAATCTTAAAGTTTTACATATTTTTGCATGCTAAAATGATATAATCTCTTGTTATATTTATTGATATAAGTGGAAAAAAATTGAGAATATATTTTAAAACTAATATTTTAAATATTTTTTATCAAACTAGTGATCTCAAATATTTTATTAACAGAATTTATAAATTTTGCAAGATATAAATGCATAACATTAGTTAGTGAAATAATCTGGTGTCATTTTTATTGTAGCTATTTTTTAAGGCAAAAGTATTTCTTTCATAAAAGATATTTATCTTTTGAGTCCCCCCCTTTTATATGAAACTACAATTCAATGTTTGCTATCTTTAAAACAGTAAAACATTAAAACATATGTTATCAATAATTGCTAAATAAAATATACCATTGTAGTGGGGAATAAAATATGTTTTTCGTAAATTTTCATACCTGAGTGATTTTCAAAAAAAGTCTCATGTTTTACTGTCCTTTCACATTTTACAGAAAAATAGTTAAATATCATAATTTTAATTATTGCATTTTAACTATCATGTTTTTTAATGATAATTTACAGATATATTATTATTTATAAAAAATTTAAAAATAAGAAATATATTCTTTTGTTGTCAAAATATCATTACCGTAGGTTGTCCCAACAAGCAATTTATTAGGTAAAGATTTGACAAAGTTCTATTTAAAACAGATGGCTATAATTTTTTTTATACATTTTTATTTATTAAGATGCTACTAATCAAAAAATATATTTATTTTCATTAATTAAACTTATCTATAATTCTTAATAATTTTTTTAAACCGTGTCCCAAGAAAGAGTGTCATTGCCATGCTTCTGACAAAAAGTTCCTCCGGATTTTCTTAGAGGACAGCACATGCCTTTTTATCAAGGCAAAAGTACTCCTTAAAAGTCAACTTGTTATCAGGTTTAAGTGAATAGAGTAAATAGTTTTATAGTTTCAATAAAACAAGCAAAGACTTTGAATGTTTTGGTGAGTATCCTTTTGTAAGTCCTTACCGTACCCAATTCTAATTGATAATTAAAAGAACTTTTATTTCTTAATCTGCTTTCACTATATGAGAAATAGAAAATCAATGTATGAGCCAGAAGATATAATGGCTGCCATTTATGCCTGGGGGGAAAATAAAAATATTTTGATCAATTTGTCATTACCGTGCTCACTTATGTCATTATACCAAGTGCATTAAAATTTAAAATGTTAAATTAGTAATTTGGTCTCTGCTGATGCTTGTATATTAATGTTTATGAGGTAAGGTAAGGTAATTATTTACAAACAATTAAAACTTTCTGATTATTTCTAAAAATTTGATTTTGTTATTCCAAAACATGGACAGATTTTGAAATTGACCCACCTATTCCATTGATACCTGGAAAAATATGTATGCATTATAAAAATTATTAAAATTAACCAAGAAATCTTTTTTAATTGAAACTATCATGCCAACAAGTTACTATAGAGTGAAAAATTCTTTTAAACAATGCTTTGAATTTAACATTGTATACGCTTAAAGTTGCTGTCTAAATATGAAAATTGTCTCATTGATCTACACTCTGCCCTACTTTTAAAATTATATAAATTTATTGCATATAAAATGTCTGTTGAGATGAAAATAAGGACGTGAGTGTACAAATAATAGATAATTTACTGCTACCAATTTTTAGAAGTCGACATACACAATTAAATCTGCGGGTAACATTTGAATAATCGCGGCAAAACTACGTTTTTCACGGTTTTTAAGAAAATTGAAAAAATTGTCCCATTTTTGAAATAGCGTACTGCGCTTGCTATTGAGTGTATAAAAAAGTTGTAAATATGAAAGTTGTAGAGAATTTTATCTTCTTTAATATTGTAACTGACAAATAATATGCTACGGCAACGAGTCTCGAGATATTTCCAAAAAATCAAAAATTGTCCCAAAATTTTGTTGTTTTTCGGCCACAGAAAATTTAGCCTTAAGAAATTTTGTTAGAAAACTTGGTTTTCCATTTTGGCATCATTATAAACAATTTAGGAAAAAAAATCTTTTACCCGACCTTTTGCAAGGTAAAATGTACATTTCCCCTGGACTAATATAATCTTTGCATAATTTTATCCAGTCATTTCAAATTTTATGAAAATCGAATCAAAACTTTAAAAGATATTAATAAAGGTTTTCTTCATTCTATTAAATCCTAGCATTCGTCATTAATTCAATGATATCCCGTGATAGGTCATGATTCCATGTTGCCATTTTGATGACGTCATAGTTAAGATGAAGCCGTATCATTTCCGTATCCCTGAATTTAATTTATAGAATGGTAATAAATTTTGTATTCGTGCATTTTTGCCTAAGAGTGCAACAGCTATTGCACCAAGATCTGAATATTTATGGAACTAATTATAGTACGAACGCACCTCATTTCCCACGTTTGACGTACAATTCCGACTCTTTTTCTTTTGTTCTAGCTGTACACCACGAACATACTATGTTTTTTTTTTTTTTTTTTTTTTTTTTTTTTTTTTTTTTTAAATAAAGGCAAAATGTAAAATTAATTCTCTATGGTTTTGGCATTCAGATAATGTATCGAAGCATGTTTACTTGGTCTTAAATTGCAGCTCAGATAATGTAGCGAAGCATGTTTACTTGGTCTTAAATTGCAGCTGACATTGAAAAATGTTGATAAAACTCTATTTCCTCCTATTTTTCCTTAAGCAGTTTTAAAGATTGAATATAAATTAAAGGCGAGATCACTTAACGGATAAGGGTCAGATTAGAACTCCTGTATATAATAGCCTTAGGTCAGATAGCGTACAGGGGAAACATTCGGTTGAAAGTGAAAAGTATATTCGACCCATTTTTTTTACGCCTTGAATTTGTATAACTCTTCACCAAAGATGTATCTAGATTTAAAGTATGTATTGTTTCCAGCGCTACTCATTGTGGTTTTAATATGTGGATTCATTTGGTATTACAAAAAATACATTGGTGTTTATTCCGAATTTCCTAGAGTACATTTGCTGAGTTGTGTGGTGAAATGTATTTTATTGTCTAAGATTCCAAAGGATATCCCAATCAACAGTTGTAAGAATATTATTATTATTATTATTACTATTATTATTATTATTTTGATATGAAAGATAGGGATTTTTTTTCATTTATTACGATGAGCGAAGCGAACCCTCTACTAGGTTACACAAATTACATTTTGATGTACACTTAAAAAAAAAAAAAACTATTCAGTATTTTGACTTGAAATTAAACATAAAAATTAATTATGACCTGCAGATTTGCACGATATTATTTTTTTTTTTACAGAATAACCTTAAAAATATTATTATTTTAATTCATTTATTTTACATGCTTTTCAATTACGGACGCATTTTTGCAAATAGAATATGAAATACGCGTATATTTACAGAAGAAAAAATAAATCATGGAGTTAGTAATCATTGATAGAATCATATAATTAATTAAATAGTTTCAAGATTTCCTTTATGAAATTTTAAAAATATTTTATGAAAATTATAGAACATTTTTAATGAATTAAAATGTGTGAAAATTCAATTATTTACATTCAATTATGAAAGTATTTTTCAGTGTTAAGAATTTAAATACACAATTTATTCTTATTATGTGAAACCATTTACGCAGACGATGCTTACGCATTTTAAAAGATTTATATTATGTTTTGTAAAGCGGCAACAAAAGAATTGTAAACAAATAGAAATAATTGTTAAATTCGCTATATCACAAATAAAAAATTCCGAGGAAATTCTTAGTTATTTGGATGAATTCACATTTCTGAAATTAAAATGCGCCAAAACATAGAATAACGTTTTTGCTTAATGAAGATGCAAAAATAGTTTTAAAAAATATTGTTACTTTCAAATATTTATATTATTAAATAATGCTTCGCGAATCTAAACAAAGCATGGCTTTTGCTAGTCATTATTATTATTATTTTGCAAGAAGTTTCTTTAAGTTTACTTTAAGGTACTAAATAATAAAACATATTTAGACATAAATTGTTAATTTAGACATATTTCACCTTAATAAACTATAAAGATTTGTTACAGTATTCTGAATGTGTTGGAACGTGTTGCATAATCTATGCTGGACGCATGCTTTTTTCTTTCCTATTTCTTGATGCAATTCCGGAGCTTTTATAACAGCATCACTGACTTTGACATTTATGTTTAGTGTCTATCGACTTTTAAGGTCTGTGCCTGGTAAATACATTGCGGCAACAATGACGCCTATCTATCTATCTATATTATAAAGGATAAACATATCTGTGCGTGACGTATGCGTCATTCTGCGAATTGCAACACTTTGAAATTTGAAATGAAATTTCGGTTTTGCAATTTTCGCTACTGCACATTTTTAAACTTCTAAACATCGCACAGTTTCAATTTTTACACCTTCGTTTAGGGAAAAAAATGTACATTTAAATACAATTTGCTTGAAAGCTCTATCTCAATTTATTTTTGAGATATTAATTTTTTTATAGTTTTTAGTACCAATTTTGTAATTGTGGCAACTGAAGCACTCCATTGATTATATCCTTATTGATGCCATTTTTACATTTACAAATAAGAGTAACTTTTTTTCTAATTTTTGAACAGAAAATGACGTCAGACATTAAAAAACACACACATTCTTCTTAATAAATCAAAAGATTGAAAAAGATATTTCAATATTTTTACATTACGCTGATACTGAGTTTGAGACGCTAGGCAAAATGATTCAGTGAGTAAAAATGATGTCATATTTAAAACAAAACGATCATTTTCTTTGATAAAACTAAATATTTGGCCAATACTATATGGCAACTAAAGGCAAATTTCTGAATGGTAAATTTACGCGGGTACTGAGCTAAGAACTTAAAGTTTGTGCGAATGTTCACATGAAAAGCTGTATCGGACAAACGTGACTTTAAGTTTGGAAATACATTCATTAATAATGTATTGCGCTTTAAAATACTTTTAAATTGTGAATTTGAGTGGTACGTATGTAAATTTTGAAAATGTGAAAATAACGTACAGTTTAGATTTTATGGGGGAAAATTTTATGATGTGGCAAAGCGAAATCCCTTTTGTTGATTTTTCATCCCATAAAAACAAAGAGCCTCAATCGATAACTTCAACATAATTACTCATCTTGATTACGTATTCTAACACAGTTTAATTTTTCAATAATTTAAGCGGTTGAAGTTTGTGGAAATAATATTTTGGCAATTTTACGTTAAAACATTATTTTTTTCAAGAGTTGGACAAAGAATGCAAGATGAATTTTTTTATTGTAATTATTTTTGTAGGTTTATTATAAATTCGATCTAACAGTTCCATTCTAAACATTTTTATTCGTCAAATTTCGACGGGTTCCAACTCGTGATACTAACGGTACAGATGTAGCTATGTATATTACATTCATAGATATATTATTTCATAAGAATATATATCTCATATACATTCCGGAAGATATGACATACAACCATCGTAAACAGCTAAAAGCAGCCGCCAATATGAGGTTATGTGCAGGTGCACAATATAGCTATTAATTACCGGACACTTTAATTTTAGACATTTTGACGAATATTTAAAGATATTCTTTTTCGGATTTTTCTGGAACTTCAGGACTATGAAGTATATTTTTGACTTCATATTTATCAACGGCGATTTGATCAGAAGGACAATAAATGGGCCAACAAAAAATCAAAGTAAAATAATAATATTTAGGATCACCCTGTAAAATAAATGCACGAAATGATGTATCGCCATAGCTTACAAATATGCGGATATTGTACAATATGTGTATTCATTTTTTGTCAGAATAGCACGTATATTCATGGAGATATATTAATTTTTTTTTAAGTTCAAAAAATCCTTGTATGTTTTTTTGTTTATATCATGAGGGTTTCCTACCAAATTTAACGCCAGTTTCAGAAATTTGACAAAATGTAGTAGAAATAATATAGTGCTATTGGTATGAAAATATTTAAACATTTTATGAAATATGAGCAGTTGTATGAAATATTTTTTATCTGCGCATGCGCGCACAGTAAAAAAAAAAATATTTTTTCATGATTTAATAGTCAACTCTATGGAGGAAACTGCCTTTTTTATGAGTTGGTCCATAGAGTTGATTATTAAATCGTGGAAAAGATATTTTTTTATCGTGCGCGCGTGTGCAGATAAAATAATATTTCATACAACTGCTCATATTTGATCAATTAAAGTAGATCTTTTCAAAAATAAGCAATTTTGAAGTTTAAAATAGTATATGATGCGAGTTATTAATAATTCTTTTAATTTTCAGTTTTTTTCCCGATCGTCGTAGAATTATGCAAACAATTTCAGAAAGAGGGTTGGTGCCTCTTCTGGATGTTTCAGCCATATCTCTTCATTTTTGATAAAGAAAATTACAAGGTAAGTATTTATTATCGTTTCTTTTCATTATAATTTCCATAATGGGCAATTCCATCGTAACTGACGTAACATTTTATCATCGAATTTTGTTTTCAAAACTATATAGAAAATTTACTAATAAAGCTAGAACACATTTTTACAATTTAAAACATTTCTTACTAAAGACTTAATACCCAGATATCTGCAGATTATTTGAATCTTTCTTTTAGTCCCAAAAATTACAATTTAAAATTCTCTAACTGACGTAACATAAAATATACAAACATTTTTTCTGCCTTCATGGAAGTGTAAAACTTCTCGAAACTATCCCGTTAAAAAAAGTGATTTGATGTTCTCAACAACTCTAAGTAATGCCAAATTATGACAATAACTTGTTCAAATAATTTCTGAATAATAATAAAGAAAAAAAAAACATTTACACGTGTAGCTGACGTAACTTTTATTCTGTCACTGACGTAACATGATGACTTTACAAAGACAATAATGGTACTTAACTTAGTTTGTAAACAGTAATTGACAATGCCTTTTTATTAGGATTTTACTATAGCATATAAACATATCAAGTTTTCCAATCATACCCTTAAATTAAACATATTATAAATTTTATCCCCCCCCCCCGCACACATACAAAATGATGATTTTCTGTGATTTGTACTAATATTTTAAAATTACAATAAAATTTCTATTATAAATCACTCATTTCACTCGTTCGTCAGTATCTGTTATGTGCCAGTCGGTAAATATTGTACAATCATGTACCGAAAGCGAATGCTACTTCATTGTTGATCGGTTTTCAGCCCCTGTTTCAAAACTGTAAAAGACTCAGTAAAAAATCATTAAAGAAAGCTGTTCATTGAAATAAAGCAAATTAGTTAATTAAAATTAATCAAATAACACTGGACGTGAAAATATTCCCTTTGAAAAAAAAAAAAAAAAAAAAAAGCAGGTAGCAGGAATTCTGTTTTTTCAGAATTTAGTGTCGCATCCGATGAGGGAAAAATACATTCTTATTATTACGAGGTGGAACTGTTAGATTAATTTATAATACTAGAGGTCTCTGCCCCCTACGAGCTACGCTCGCCAAGCCCCGTTCGGACACCGTAGATTCTAAAAGCACGCTAATGTAATCGGCTTTAAAAAGATTGAATTATATATTTTTAAAAAATTGGCGATCTTTCTGTAAACGGGTTTCCATTCGTTTTCCTTTGATTGAGGATTTTTAAGACCAAATCAGTTGCTGTTAAGACATACAATGGCTGTTCGCGCCTTTGAATAAATAAGATTTGTTAAATAAGTTAAAATAAAATCAGTTAAAATAAGCCAATGTAAAATGAATTACGCAAACAGAGTCATTGTCTCCCGGTATTTTTAGGTGCGTTCGTAATTATATAAATACGTAACATCTATAGTCGTCGTCCAGTTCGCCTGTCTGTCTGCCCGTCTGTCTCTCTGTCTGTCCGTCCTCATATAACAGATCAAAATATACCCAACCGAATTGCCTTAAATTTTAAATATATAATTGTTTCAAAATTTTGTCGAGTCATTTCAAATTTCATGAAAATCGGATGCATAGTTTAATAACAGGGACAGTCAAAAGTTTCCGTTACATGACGGCCAATGGGAAAAAATTATTGCAAGTGCATTTTAATGATGTGACAGCCTTTAGGACAGAAGGAAATTGATATGCACTTATGAAGCTCACTAAAATATACCTTCAGTACAATATGCGGTGCAAAAAAGACTTATAAAACTAGTTATTGCACGAACGCACCTCATTTGCCACGTTTAACGTGTAATTTCCAACTTCTTTAACAACGCTAGAATACAGTTCTTTAAAATAAGTCATTTTAAATGTATCGTTTTAAATCTGGTGTAATTTTCACCAAAGTTATCTTTTTCGTACTAATATTTACTTAAAAATACTTTTGTTGTTAGAAAGGAAGTAATAATTGTGTGGTCTTAGAATTCACAATGATTTAAATATGAAAATAAAGGTCTCGCGCAAACTCATTTTAAGTTTAAAATGTTTTGCATTATTATTTGGCCATTTTAAATAGAACGTTATTTCCTCCATTTACGACTTTTAACGCATAGGCGAGACCGGGGCTAGTAGGCGCAGATTTTAGTTATTAATTTTTATTTACTTTTTGTTTAAGTTTTTTATGAAATTTTAACTGTACTTTTAAAGAACAGGGGTTGGGCTATAAATATCCGGAGTTTTGAGTTTGTAGCTTTTGCAGTTTATGTTTAGCGGAAGCCTAAAGTAAAAGGAAAATTGTGCGCCAACCTACCCTTTCACGGGGCAAGTTGCCTATAACTATGGGGTAAGTTGACACACGCTTTATAAAAATTTAAATGAAGCTCAAATAAGACATGCAGTTAAGCGAAATCAATTTCATTATTACCAGTAAGTTTAAACAAAGGCGTTATAGCCGTACAATGTAAAATCTAAATTATACAGACACAAAAATTATAAATAAAACATTAACATTGAGAAACTTCTATCTTACTCTATATCATCATCAGAGTTACAGTTGTCACAAACAAAAAATTGAGTTTCTCCGTTTCGGCAAGCCTCGTGTGCCCAAAATCTTGCTTTGCAACCCCTTTTCTCGTTGTTTGCTGTTTTTCAAGCTACCAGCATACACCAAACACCGAGCCAACTTGCCCCGTGTTCAATGCGCCTACTAGCCCCATAATAAATTTCTTCACAAAAGGGACACGTAATTACAATCCTCTAAGCAAGGTACAATTACAATCCTCTAAGCATAAATAATCCAAGGAAATCACATATGGGGTAGGTATAGTTAATCATACACTAAGAAAAACTGCACAAGTTAAATCGCAATTATTAGGATATGTATTAGAAATTGGAAAAAGGATGAAGCAACAAAAAATTACTTATGAGTGCAAAAAACAGAAAAATCGTAATAAATGTCCACTGCATGTAGGTAATGCTGCAAAACTACAATGGGCATTGTAAAAAGCAATAAGAAAGGTACTCTGTGAGTGGTTGCGTTATCTATCCACAAACAGGCGATTTATGAGGACTGCGCCTACTTACCCCTGTAGCCAACTAGCTCCGGTCTCCCCTAATAATGAATTTTTTATTTTAAAATTTTCTTTCTCTTTTAAAATTCAACTGTAAATATAGCTCTTATGACGTAATTTTCAATATTGTCCTGCTTTAAACACGAAATTATTTAATTCTAATTTGAAAGCTTTTTTTCTGTTTATAATAGCATGTGTAAATAAATTTTTAATATAAGAAAATATTATTCTTTGCCCTGTTTTTAAAATTGGCAACAATTTAAAATAATACCCTTTTCTAAAATATGTACAAAATATCTCTCGAAATACTGAAAATTTGAATTTAAAATGAAATAAATCCTCAAAAAATTAATTAAATTAAAAAACAAAACATAATGCAGGGTGTATACCGGGAACTTCTAACGTATGAAATGATCTAAAAATGATTAAATTCCTATGTATAGTTTTTGTTCCTATGAAACTTTTTTAATGGAACGATTTTGACCAACTTTAACATTAAATATATCTTTAAATAATTATTCTATTTGAAAACTGTCTGCGTGTTTATCAAACATTTCTCTATAATACTACCGATTGTCATATTTTTTATAGGGAGCAGTTTTGTTAATATTAACGAGGAACGACCCAGATCACAAAAAATTCATTGACAGCGGCGGTGGCAGCATTAGTTACTTTTTTTTTTTTTTTTAGAATAGAAAGGAACCTACAAAATTAGTTAAATAAAAAATGCATCTTATATTGGTTAGTTTAACTCTGAACACTCTCTGAAATAAAACTCTCACTTTTGACGATTATGCAATCCTCGATCTGTATTTCGTCGTTTTTGACGATCATTTCCTATCAACATCACGTAACTTTTAAGGAAACGTAAACTCTCAAACATTTGACGAAAATTTTGCCTCAATCACGGTCAGACTCGATGCATTTTAAGAAAACAGTTGGGCACAGATGTCATATTCGCCCCATATTGGCGCGATATTTTTCGGTTGCCAATTTGGCGAAAACATCAACAGCATAAACAACATAATCCGGGTTACCACACTGTAAAAAAAAATCTTAAAACAACAGAAAAAAATCTTCGAATTCCGACAGTAAAAATTACGTTAACAGTCTTCTTATGTCATTCCATCCTCATATCGCTTATTTTCATGTTAAACAACAAAAAATTCTGTTTTCTTTGCCATCAATTTCCACTGCGACAGGATATTATGTTGGATAACAGAAAAACGGGAGGTCATCCCCTATGACGTCTAGAAGGTCATTTAGAATGACCAATAAGCATTGGTTATCCCACCCCACGCTAAGACGTATCTTCTAACTTGAAATATTTGAGTGTCTTCGTCTTGTCTGTGTACTGTTGAAAATGGCAGTTCGTTTAATAAAGCAGTTCATCTAATTGAAAAAGAATAATACATAAAGAAATTTTAACAGAAAATTAAGAATCATTTTCACAATTCGCACACACCTTTGACATCAGAACCGCTTTCTTCAATGATTAGGATTTACAGTTGGAATACTAGAAAACAAACATAGCAAAAGGTATGTTTTCATCCTTCTTTTAAATATGTAACAATGTTTTTCCGAAACATAACAATATGTATGAAAAATACTTCCTATTTGCTAAAAATCTTAATTAAGCAATACTATTTATTATTATTATTATTATTTCATAATGTATGATTTACTTAAATTATTAGTATTATTTTATACTTCATTTATTTATGCACATTAGTAACTTAGTTGATCTAATTCTGTTAATAGCTGGAGATTATTTTTTGATCGGTTGTTTATTTTAAGTTAAATAAATAATCTTAAGTTTATGATTAGTTTACAAATCTTGAATTTTTACTTAGCTGTAGAATGATTACTTATTATATTTAACTTTTTTATGACTAAGAGTTTAATTTTACTTCATATGTATTAGTTCCAGAAATTTTGATTGAGATTTTAAATTTATTTTGTCATCAATTGACATACGTGATTAGTTTTGGAGTGATAGTTTTAATAATAAACACGGAGTAGCTGCATTAATTATTATAGTTATAGATAACTGATATTTTCATTTAACATTAACCAGAATAATATTTATTAGATCTGACGCTGTTCATATATTTTTATTGTTTAAATTTATCACATTTCCTACTATTTACTATGTTGTTTAAAATGGAGTGGTTGATATTTTGTTTAATCGTTCCATATGTTGATTCTGAAGAAATGCTTTTTTTTTTTTTTTTTTTTTTTTTTTAGTACAATCTTAGAGTTACTTGTAGTGGTTAAGTTAAAATTTGTAAATTTTATTCACTCTATTTAAGGAAATAAATTTTGAGCTACAACTGTGTGAATTATTTTGAAAATAATTCCTATTTAAGCTTTAACCATTCATTTTATAGAATCAGCAAGTTTAATTTTGTTTAACATTTTAATTTAAATTATATTGTAATATTTTTTCTTATTTAGTTGATGATCATTTACTTTATACGGAAAAACATTGTAAATTGTTAAGAAGGATGAAAACTCATTTTATCACTTTAGCTGAAATGAAATATTTTTTATTATGGTGAGGTTTATATAGATTTTAGTGGCTCTTCTTTTTCATTTCTCATATTTGCTGATAGCTGTCAACTTTTACACATTTATATATACAAAGATTTCTATTCGAAAAAATTATAAAAATTGGCAGGATATTATTTACATAATTAACCAAAGTCACTAATTTAACCTAATCAATTTTCAAAAATATTGCATGAATAAATATTAAAGTTATTTTAATTACAAATCACATTCAATACATATATTTATTTTATTAAGAAATATTTTTATGGGGGAGGGGGGAGTTACCTTATATCGTATATATATATTTTTATTATTCTGGGGGGGGGGGGGGGGAGTTTAAGATACCTTCTTTCACTTATTCCAGTCTTTAATATACTTAATTTACAAATCTATATAAATTCAACTGTTTAAATATTTTATTGCGAATAAGCTATTTAAATTAATTTTATAAAAGTTTGGAGGAGAAATTCCTATAAATATTTATTATTATTAATATAAACAAATCGATCGGTAAATATAAATTTCCCGTGTAACTAACCTATAATATGCGATTCTTCTGTTAAATAGAACCTCCCCCCCCCCCCTCGCCAACAGGAATCGACCTACAGATTTTGACTGTTGGGAAAGGCGCCGATTGTCAACACGAAGTGCCTGTATGACTACGTATTTCTGTCGTCTGATAACGCATTCTTTCGTTAACAGATATTTTCTGAAAACAAATAGTTTCTGGCAACTTTTTGCTGCCAGAAAGTTTCTGTTGTTTTACAAAAATATTTTTAACAGTGCACATCAAGCAAAATACCGATACTTTGGCGCAAGTAAAGTACCCGTTGCCTATATGATATTGGCGTCAGAAAAAAATCGCGCCAATATGGGGCGAATATGACATCTGTGCCAACAGTTGCTGTACTTCCTCAAATCCTACGATTTTAGCAAGCAGATATTTGCTTGTTTATGTTAGTCCTGTAATAATTTATTTTCAAACAGCACTTTTTAGTGCTTTTCAGAAAATACTGAAATATAGGTAGTTATTGTTTCTTCATTAGTTATTTTTTTAGCTGTTAGAATTTTTAGGAATGCTTATTATTTTTTCTTATTTATTTATTTATATGTTGTTGTTCGTTATGTTTTAATTCCAAAAGAATGAACTTCCTGTGTTCTTCAAAACCATTCAAAAAGAAAATTTGGTCAATAAAATTTCAAACATCCAAAATATCTTTTTTTTTTTTTTAAGTATATTCTGTTTTCAATCAAATTAAAAATAAACATAATTGATCCCTCTCCCCTTTATAAACAGTAAAGTGTTAAAATTTTATCCACCTACTCAAAGTGATAAAATCTCACGCAATATGTACTTCACAATTCGTTATTTGTGAGCAACAAATTAACCAGACCATACTCTAATCATTCACTGATAAAAGAAAATTTCACTGGTAAATTATTTAATCAAGCCATATTATAATTATTCATTGACATGAGAAAACCATAATAATAAATTAGCCTTACTTAAAACTTTCAGAAATTATAGCAGCGCCGATAAAATTGCAATCTACCTTATAAAAATATAAATACGCAGCAGAATTCATTACACCAATCTAAAAGCATAATTTTACAAGTCTCCAGTAGCGAGATTGGAAGAGCAACTGCCTTCCACACCAAAGGGCGCGGGTTCGAATCACGCCGAGGAAAGCGAGAACTGATTGTTTTTTCTTCTTGGAGGAAAAAAACCGGAGCTTCCAAACTGTTTGATAGATGGCACCACCAGCCCTCTTTTGACGAAACTAGTGACGAAATTTATATCGTCAAGCAAGTGAAGAAAGTAATTTCATGAATTTGACGAAATGTTCGCTCGGAGCATATCCCAGGAAACCGTTTCGTCAAAAACAAAGAAAATTTCGTGAAATCTGAGTATTCATTTCTGAGAGTGAAACAAATATTATTTTAACCTAAAGTTCGCTACTCTTAATTGAAGCATTTCCACCTGTGAAGAATTTCAAAGCCGCTGAAGTGAAAATGATGTACTTCTACAAAACATATTTCAGTTTTAAGATTTAAAATACACGCTTTTATTTTATATAAAATGACGTTATTTGCATCTGCTGAAGAATTCCCCATTTACGATCCAGTCTTAAACAATATCTATATAAAAATATCCCTAGGTCGTCACTATCCCGGAATAATACACCAACCTAAAAAAAAAAAGCGATGTCGTAAACTGGACAAAAACATCGGCTATCTATTGATTCATATATCTTCATTTGTTTCTAACATTAATATGGATACTTAAAATTAAATATGGTTTATAATAGCTCCATGTTGTATCAGAAATCATTCATTTATATATTTTCAAAATAGAACGTATTTTAATTACAATTGTTTTTTCAGTTGTTATGAGAAAATGGCAAGAAAAAAATATTTAGTAATCTACTATTTTCCAACTATTTTCCATCACAGAGTTCTAAGTAATAATAGATATCAAGTGTGCTGTAAAAACCGTTTGCAACATGAAGGTGGTTATCTCTCAAATTTAAATCCTCTCATTCGGCCCAGCCGCTCACAGACTCTGTGGAGCCGCAAGTATTTGGACTTTTGTATTTTTAAAATCACACCAAAACAAAACACTTCAACTCCATCTATCTCTTACCTCCGTGATCTTCCCTTTACTTTCTACAGAAATGTAGTGCTTCAGGAGTCACCATTACAGAAATGGCATTAAAAACTACAAACAAATTAATATCTCAAAAATAAATTGAGATGCAGTTTTCAAACAATTTGCAGTTAAAACACTTTTTTTCCCCTCTACAAAAGTGTAAAAAATGAAAGTGTGCAATGGTTAGAAGTTTAAAAAATGGAAGTAGAGATTATCCGTATTTAACCGTACAATGACACATCTGCTTCGTTTTACGGCTGGATTATGTAACCTAACGTTATTTTGTAAGGACGATACTTTGATTCCTGCCTGAAAGAAATAGCATATAGAGGCTGTAAAAAAATGCGAACTGTACAGATCTAGTATTCCTAAATCTAATTATGACATTCAAATTGCCCCATCATGTACCATTTTTCTGAGAAAATGTTCTATATTAAAAACAAATTGTGAAAGATTATCAAAGCAAATTTGCACATTTTCAGTGACTTCATTCGTCAAATGCATTTCATTCTTTTAAGGTTTGGCTTCTAATGTCATAATTAATTGAATAAAAAATGACGTCATTTAACGAGCGTATATCAAAATGACGGCATTAGGACGAACTTATTCAAAAATATTTCAGATTTCCAAATTAAAGTAAATGCTTAAAAAGTCATTCTTTCGCTAAACCATCCGCTTTTAGCGCTCTTGTGAAAGGTTTTAACCGCCATCTTTCAGAAATAATTAATTGAACACCTGTGCATTAATTGAACCGTAGAACTACGCTTAGTTAGCAATGTGATAAATCACTTATTAAATATTCAATAATTTCGAGCGTAATTTTACTGCTAAAAATTAATTGAAAAATTAATTAAAATTATATGGGTCAATATCTGAAAATTGGACAATTTGCGTCCGCTGCTAATATTTCATTAATTATACTGAAACCAAAAACTGAAAAACGTAATATATTGAAACACACAATATTTCATATGACAATATTTCATTTCAGATTTCTAATGTTTGGTTGAATATTTTAAAAGAAGTACATTCGTAATGTTTATTTCGGATTTTCCTAGTTTCTGATTATAGTGTTTTAGCCTACCAACAGATGGCGACATATCCGATGCAGTAGTGATTTTGGATGTTTAATTATCAGTTTCCGAAATGTTTTCAGTTTTGATGTTGTGAAAGTGACTGTGCTGTTTGGAACTTTGCTTCGTGGAGGTCAAGAGCTCTCTCCCCTAACTGATGGCTCATTAGAAAGACCATGAAACGTTGGAATTAATTTGCAATGTGTTTTTAATATAGTTTTTATTTATATGTACGCTGATAAGTATCATAAGAGTTTTTAATTATGAAACATTTCTTATAACAATTGCCAATGATAAATCTACCCTATATATATAAAATCCTAATGAAACGAATTTATGAAACGAATATATGAAACGCCTGAAATGTATCGATTCTTTGAATCGACTGATTAAACAACTGATTTTGTTTCACGGCGATTTCTCCTAAAATATAGAATACTTTGCGATGAAATTAACACCAAAAATCCGTGTTGATCCACAGATCTCAAAACTGGTAGTAGAATTTTAAAATTCGAATTAGTTTTCGAAATATTAATTTTTTTCTAATTTTAAATTAATTTTTTCTAATGATGGCAACTCAAATTTTAATCATAACAGATTTTTTTTTTTTCATAATTCAGAAAAGGTTACTATTTTAAATTAATTTGGCGACAGTTGGGCCTTCTTTAAATCTATGCTAAGAACAATGCTTTTTTTGTATTTCGTTATCATTTTATTAAATACAAAACTTTCATTTAAAAATGAAACATTTAAATTGATGGCTTTCACTTCTTTAAAAAAAAAAAAAAAAAAAAAAAAAAAAAAAAAAAAAAAAACGAAAAGAAAAATATTACAGATGTCATATACGCACCGGGGTACCTAATTGGCGTACAAATGGCATTATTTTGATAGACATGGTAACCCGGCTATTGTTGTTTATTTAATAATAAATGTATATTTACTTTTATTTCTTTTTTAAATTTATATAAATTATTTTGTTCTATAGTAATTAATTTTTTTTTTGCTATATCCTTTTGAAAATAATAGAAAATAATTAAAAAATACGGTACAATGTAGTAGTTATTCCGTCACCCAATTTCGCAAATTATATAAATCGCCAAACCACTCGCCAAATTGTACAGATTGACAAAATTTTTATTTTAAATAACGAAAGTATAACATTAATAAATATAAAAATAAAACGTCGGAATAAAAATCACTTGATGACGTAAACACGTGTAACTTGCTAAAAGTCAAGTGAATGTGACATTTACGATCAAGCATTATTGACATTTAAGCTTATAGTTCGCGATAGATTTTTTGTCGACGGGATAACTAAGTAGTACCAAAAATACATATGTAACTGGTATTCGAAAACGAGGCTTTCGCCAAATTTTCGTAAAAAAAAAAAAAAAAAAAAAAAATCATGCCAAACGTGCGTATATGACATCTGGCGAAATATTAAATTATATAACAAACCATGACATTTAATTTCAACTTCAAATCAATGTTTTAATTTACCACTCGAACAATAAAAACAAGTTGGAAATTGCTCGTCAAACGTGGCAAATGAGGTGCGTTCGTACTATAACTAGTTTTATAATTATTTTTTGCACCCCATATTGTACTGAATGTATACTTTTTTGCACTTCATAAAGCGCATAGTCTGATACATCATTAAAATGCACTTCCAATAATTTTTTCCCATTCCCCGTAATGTAACGGAACACTTTTGACTGTCCCTGTAATTAAACTATACATCCGATTTTCCTAAAATTTGAAATAGCTCAACAAAACTTTGCAACAATTATATCTTTAAAATTTCAGACCATTCGGAAGGCTGTAATATCATTAAAATGCACTTGCAATAATTTTTCCCATTCCCCGTAATGTAACGGAACACTTTCGACTGTCCCTGTAATTAAACTATACATCCGATTTTCCTAAAATTTGAAATAGCTCAACAAAACTTTGCAACAATTATATCTTTAAAATTTCAGACCATTCGGAAGGCTGTAATATCATTAAAATGCACTTGCAATAATTTTTCCCATTGGCCGTAATGTAAAGAAAAACTTTTGACTGTCCCTGTAATTAAACTATGCATCCGATTTTCCTAAAATTTGAAATGGCTCGACAAAATTTTGCAACAGTTATATCTTTAAAATTTCAGATCATTCGGAAGGCTCTAATATCATCAAAATGCACTTGCAATAATTTTTCCCATTGGCCGTAATGTAAAGAAAAACTTTTGATTGTCCCTGTAATTAAACTATACATCCGATTTTCCTAAAATTTGAAATGGCTAGACAAAATTTTGCAACAGTTATATCTTTAAAATTTCAGATCATTCGGAAGGCTGTAATATCATTAAAATGCACTTGCAATAATTTTTCCCATTGGCCGTAATGTAAAGAAAAACTTTTGACTGTCCCTGTAATTAAACTATACATCCGATTTTCCTAAAATTTGAAATGGCTCGACAAAATTTTGCAACAGTTATATCTTTAAAATTTCAGATCATTCGGAAGGCTCTAATATCATTAAAATGCACTTTCAATAATTTTTCCCATTGGCCGTAATGTAAAGAAAAACTTTTGACTGTCCCTGTAATTAAACTATACATCCGATTTTCATAAAATTTGAAATGGCTCGACAAAATTTTGCAACAATCATATATTTGAAATTTCAGACCATTCGGTTGGGTAGTTTTTGCTCTGTTACATGCGGACAGACGGACGGACAGACGGACGGACGGACTGAACGACGACTATAGGTGCTACGTATTTATATAATTACGAACGCACCTAAAAAATGCTAACTGGCGAGTTGAAAAAAAGATATTGGCGAGATTTGCACCCGGCTTTTTTTCTTTCGGCACAAATGTCATATACGGCCCCATATTGGCGCGATTTTTTTTCTGACGCCAATGTCATATACGCAAAGGGTACTTAACTGGCGCCAAAGTATCGTTATTTTGCTTGATATGGTAAGCCGGATGTTGTTGTTTATGCTGTTGATGCGTTCCCCAAATTGGCGTTGGGAAAAAATCGCGCCAATATCACATTTGTTCCAAACTTTCATATGAAAGGCGAAGGATCAGATCGTATTTGTTTATGGCATTTGATGACTTGAACTATTATAATATAGATGAAATGATGGGGATAGAATAATATTTGGCGACTTATCACCTGTGCCTGTCTAACATTAAAGTATCAAAATGGCACCTAGAGTATAAAAAGCAAAGTGTTCCGCCCGGAACTGTTGATGATAGTCATATGATTTAGGCTATTGTTATAGAGATTGTTTTAAAATATCGGTTGACAAAGACTCTGAATGCTTAATTCATTTTATTTTAGCTTCTTTTCAAATGTTTAACTGATCCTCTTTAATCAAAAACGAAAACAACCATTGGATGTCTTAACAGCAACTGATTCTCCGTTAAATTTTTGCAATCAAAGGGAATGGAAACCCGTTTACAGGGAGATCTGCACAGCTTTTACAGTATAATTTAATCTTCTCTAATATTTTAAAAACCCATTAGATTTTTAGATTTTCAGATTCTGCGGTGTCTGAACGGGGGTTGGCGAGCGTAGCTTGCAGGGGGCATAGCCCCCTAGTGGACATATAATGATGTATAAATAATTAATTTTAAGTTTAAGCTAACGAAATCATCTTTTCAGCCTCTGTCCCCAGGTACAAATATCCAATATTAATTGAATGTTGTAAACATTTCCATAAATATTATTAACTTTGGCTGTAATATATTTATACCTCTATATATACAGTATGGGAAAATATAATTATTCTTTATTAGTATAAATTGTATAGTAAAATATTGTGGTAAATATATTTGTCCCTGACGTTGACCTTAATCTCAGTCCCCCTAAACCCACATGTTGGTTAACAGATACTAGGTGGCGCTGGCAGAATTATTTCCATTGCAACAGCAATTAAAGTTCAACTAGCCACCATGGACGAAGGTAAGTCGCTCTTCTCTTAGTTTCATATTTAGAAATATTTACTTTTTGTTCTGAATAGGGATGAGTATTTCTTTTTATAGCATCAGTCATGTCCCCCTATTTAACTTTTTATTTATTAAAAAAAAACTTATTGCAATTTTATTTATGTAACATACAAATGTCACATGACATATTTAATAATTTACATGTGTGCAAAACGTTCCAACAAAATGGCTGTGCAGCTGTTAAGACAAAAACATCACCTCAGTCTTGATCACCTCAGTCCCAATTATTAGACACTAATTATGGTGTTAACAGACACTTTCTTCCATAAAATTTTATCCTACGCATAAAATATACATCCTTGATCTCATAAGACTACAGCATTCAAATAACAAAACATATATCATAGTATATAATTGTATTTGAGTAGGGTAATTCCGGGATTTATGCCGCACATTTTTTTGAATTTGTGTATAAAGTCCCATGGTGGACATAAAATAAAAATAATCATGCTGTGCTATTTAATGTTAAATATACGACGCGTGTAGTTCGACAAAAAATTCAAAACAAATTATTAAAAATTTTTAACGATTTTTTTCTAAAACATTACACTGCGGCGCGTCATTCAGGATGAGACGCCGCGCTTGTGGGTTAGTAATGCCGCGCTTGTAATAAGAACAGAATGAAATTATAAATAGAAATATTAAAAAAAAATATTCATATCTGGATAATAGCAAAATGAAACTAAATGAGAAAAATGAAACCTATTAGTAGATTCAAATTAATAATTGTTGCCTAGTTTCACCATTAAAATTATCGAGTTATTTTTTTTACATTAAATTTTAATTGTTATTTCAGCAACAACTTAACATCAATATATTAGAAAGGGAAAAGAAAAAAAGTAAAATTGTGTTTGCTTAATTTATTTGTTAACCCTTTCGGGATCGGTGGCTTTTACACAAAATTTATTCGGTTGATACCACTTTTTTAAAAGAAGTTACCTTTGCTTAAATAATCATGAAAATGCTCTAATTAAACAAAGCAAATATTACTTTTCTTTTTTACTGATGCCAGAAACAAATTTTGTAAGCTCTTTATATAGGTGCTTATATGCACCTATGGTCCCGAATAGGTTAAAATACCTGTTTTTTCGACTACAATCTACAGAAAAAGAGTCGAAAAAGTACAGTCTTTATGTAACTACATTTAAACACATGGTGCAACGAAGCCAATTACACTTCCTCTTTTTAGGTGCGTTCGTAATTATATAAATACGTAGCACCTATAGTCGTCGTTCAGTCCGTCCGTCCGTCTGTCCGTCCGTCTGTCCGCATGTAACAGAGCAAAAACTACCCAACCGAATGGTCTGAAATTTCAAATATATGATTGTTGCAAAATTTTGTCGAGCCATTTCAAATTTTATGAAAATCGGATGTATAGTTTAATTACAGGGACAGTCAAAAGTTTTTCTTTACATTACGGCCAATGGGAAAAATTATTGAAAGTGCATTTTAATGATATTAGAGCCTTCCGAATGATCTGAAATTTTAAAGATATAACTGTTGCAAAATTTTGTCGAGCCATTTCAAATTTTAGGAAAATCGGATGTATAGTTTAATTACAGGGACAGTCAAAAGTTTTTCTTTACATTACGGCCAATGGGAAAAATTATTGCAAGTGCATTTTAATGATATTACAGCCTTCCGAATGATCTGAAATTTTATAGATATAACTGTTGCAAAATTTTGTCGAGCCATTTTAAATTTTAGGAAAATCGGATGTATAGTTTAATTACAGGGACAGTCAAAAGTTTTTCTTTACATTACGGCCAATGGGAAAAATTATTGCAAGTGCATTTTAATGATATTACAGCCTTCCGAATGATCTGAAATTTTATAGATATAACTGTTGCAAAATTTTGTCGAGCCATTTCAAATTTTAGGAAAATCGGATGTATAGTTTAATTACAGGGACAGTCAAAAGTTTTTCTTTACATTACGGCCAATGGGAAAAATTATTGCAAGTGCATTTTAATGATATTAGAGCCTTCCGAATGATCTGAAATTTTAAAGATATAACTGTTGCAAAATTTTGTCGAGCCATTTCAAATTTTAGGAAAATCGGATGTATAGTTTAATTACAGGGACAGTCAAAAGTTTTTCTCTACATTACGGCCAATGGGAAAAATTATTGCAAGTGCATTTTAATGATATTACAGCCTTCCGAATGGTCTGAAATTTTAAAGATATAATTGTTGCAAAGTTTTGTTGAGCTATTTCAAATTTTAGGAAAATCGGATGTATAGTTTAATTACAGGGACAGTCGAAAGTGTTCCGTTACATTACGGGGAATGGGAAAAATTATTGCAAGTGCATTTTAGTGATATTACAGCCTTCCGAATGGTCTGAAATTTTAAAGATATAATTGTTGCAAAGTTTTGTTGAGCTATTTCAAATTTTAGGAAAATCGGATGTATAGTTTAATTACAGGGACAGTCAAAAGTGTTCCGTTACATTACGGGGAATGGGAAAAAATTATTGGAAGTGCATTTTAATAATGTATCAGACTATGCGCTTTATGAAGTGCAAAAAAGTATACATTCAGTACAATATGGGGTGCAAAAATTAATTATAAAACTAGTTATAGTACGAACGCACCTCATTTGCCACGTTTGACGAGCAATTTCCAACTTGTTTAGAGTAGTTTACAAAGAACGTCTGCGTTACGCGTAATCCAATTTTTCGTTAAGATCATCTTGACTTGCATCTTTCTTGCCCTTCTTACTTTTTATTTTCCCCTTTTTAGGTGCGTTCGTAATTATATAAATACGTAGCACCTATAGTCGTCGTTCAGTCCGTCCGTCCGTCTGTCCGTCCGTCTGTCCGTCCGTCTGTCCGCATGTAACAGAGCAAAAACTACCCAACCGAATAGTCTGAAATTTCAAATATATGATTGTTGCAAAATTTTGTCGAGCCATTTCAAATTTTATGAAAATCGGATGTATAGTTTAATTACAGGGACAGTCAAAAGTTTTTCTTTACATTACGGCCAATGGGAAAAATTATTGCAAGTGGATTTTAATGATATTAGAGCCTTCCGAATGATCTGAAATTTTAAAGATATAATTGTTGCAAAATTTTGTCGAGCCATTTCAAATTTTAGGAAAATCGGATGTATAGTTTAATTACAGGGACAGTCAAAAGTTTTTCTTTACATTACGGCCAATGGGAAAAATTATTGCAAGAGCATTTTAATGATATTACAGCCTTCCGAATGGTCTGAAATTTTAAAGATATAATTGTTGCAAAATTTTGTTGAGCTATTTCAAATTTTAGGAAAATCGGATGTATAGTTTAATTACAGGGACAGTCAAAAGTGTTCCGAAAAAATTATTGGAAGTGCATTTTAATGATGTATCAGACTATGCACTTTATGAAGTGCAAAAAATTATACATTCAGTACAATATGGGGTGCAAAAAATAATTTTAAAACTAGTTATAGTACGAACGCACCTCATTTGCCACGTTTGACGAGCAATTTCCAACTTGTTCTCCTTTGGTTTTAGTAAACTTGATAACATGCCTAACATGGTTAGTCTGTGCAAAAAGAAAAGGAAAGGTTAATAACACTTAATCATCCCGTACAAAGGAATGTGCGGCATGTATACCAGAATAATAGTGCAGCATGTATCTCATTTTTCATGATGCAGACGTCAATCATCACAATTACCTGCCGTCGCTAAGGGGAATGGCGTAACCATACACACAGTACTCTATACAAACGCTACACTTAGTTTTGACTTCGAAATCATGTATGCATTTAGTAATTAGTGTATGAAATGTATTTAAACATAACGTTTTTAAAAGTTTGGACAGTGAAATCATGCACTTACGTCAAATTAAGGATTGTACTTCTACAAATAAACATCGAAATGGGATTCACGCTATACACTGGTTAAAATAATCTCATTGCGCACCTATACTGTGCGTTTGACGACCATCTATCCATAATTACAAGAAATACAAGGGTGCAGCATCTATCCCGTATGCGGCGATTCTCCCGGAGTTACCCTAATTGTATTTTGTAATTTGTATAATTGTAATGTAAGTTGGTACATTAATCCAAAAAAATAAAAATTCTGGAGTGAAATTGTCCAGTTCTCAGATATTGGCCCATATATGAGTTCACCGATGCTGGGTTTATTTGTGCCCCATGTTTCGCCACAGGATTGTGTGCTCTTGAAGACTATTCTATCTCGTGCTGCAGTTGCAGGCTTACCAACATATGTGAGTGAGAGATTCTAAGCAGGATATCGTCCTCGTAGCTTAACGGTACAGCACTTGGAACGCTATTCCAATAGTTCCAGGTTCGTTTCCCGGCTTGGACATTTTTTACTCAGTTGGTTCTACGCTTCGTTAGCAATGTGATAAATCACGTATTAAATATGCAATAATTTCGAGCGTAATTTCACTGCTAAAAATTAATTGAAAAATTAATTAAAATTATACATGTGTGTTTAATCTTGGTACATCCAATTCTATAATTAAGAGATAGTAATTATTTTTACTTTCTTCTATCTTTACAGGAAGAAAATATTGGATTCGTGAAAATTTTCGACTTCCGGTTTTCGACGGATTTACAAGTTTTAGGGGTCAGCGACCCCGAAAAAGATGTTTTTACAAAATGTCTGTCTGTGAGTCTGTGTATCTGTAAGTCTGTGAGTCTGTCGGTCTGTATGTCTGTCTGTATGTGATACAAATTTTGTGGGCGCTCCTTCTGAAGAACTAATGGACAGAATTTAATAAACATTCATATTCAGTTAGTCTCTGATATAAATTGATGCTGATTAGTTTTTGGTGCAAATCACCCAACAGGTGGCGCTGCTATGCTGCATTATTCATGATTACCACAATAGCTATATCTGAAGAACTAAAGCGCGGATTTTCAGAAAACTTGAGATTCAGTTAGTCCTTGATATGAATTGGTGCTGATTGCGTGTTCGTGTAAATCGCCCAACAGGTGGCGCTGCTGTGCTGCCTTTTTAACGATTCCCGCAATAGCTCAGCCTCAAGAACTAATGAACGAATTTTGGAACAGATGTCATAAGTTTCTCCCGGCCCTCATGTTGGAATTCTTGGCGTGAAAACCCCTTTCCCGCCAACTAGTAAATGTCGCCAAGCACCGGTTTATACGCATGTTTGGCTTAACGAAAATAAAATGTAAATAATAAACAAAATTCGCTAAACTGGCAATCAGTAATCCTTGTATGTGAGCTTCGCGCACATTTACCAAAAAAAAACATCGCCGAATTCAGCATTTCTCGCGATATAGCATTCTCAAAATTCAGCAGTTCTCGTCTTGTAGCAATCTCAAAATGTAAAAAACTCTTAAAGCAGCAAATTATACCTAAAAAACGAAACTCGCTAAAATGGCAATCAGCTATAGTTGTATGAGCGCTTCGCGCACATTTACCGAAAAAAACATCGCCGAATTCAGCATTTTTCGCGGTATAGCATTCTCAAAATTCAACAGTTCTCGTTTTGTAGCAATCTCAAAATGTAAAAAACTCTTAAAGCAACAAAATATACATAAAATTATCAATATACCTTAGCAGACATCTGCTCTCTTGAAACCTCCAGCACAAAATATCTCTCATAACACCGCCGTCATTTTCCAAAATAGGCTTAATTTGAATTGACACGCTATAAAAAAACCTCCCTTTCTTGTCAAAATTTCCTCGTATTTCTTAATTACTTCAGCAAGAGCGTTTAAACGGACTACAGAAACTACAGTCAATGAAATACATCCAATAAATTTAACATAAAAATGAAAAGACAACCATAGAACACGATATCAAAATACATCCACAAAATTCTAAGCTTCTCAGGGGTTGCCAGAACACGACACGTCACAACATCCACGTCACACGGCGTTTCCATATCGAGTTTGTCATATCCGTAAACACCGCCAACACGCCAACAAAAAATCGCCAAACAATTCAAAACAACAACGGCTGAGGGAAGATACGGCATCTATGCCCGAATGTTCACCAAACTGTAGATTTAGTTAGAAATTGGCATAAGTTATTGCTGATTAGGTTTCGGTATTAGTCGTCTAACAGGTGGCGCTGATATGCTGCAATTTTTACGATTTTTGCAATAGCTCTATCTCAAAAACAAATGCACGGATTTTCTCCAAACATGAGATTCCGTCAGACCTTCACAGAAGATGTTGTTGATTGGGTTTTGATGTAAATCACCCAATAGGTGGCGCTGTTAGGCTACATTTTGCTGGATTTACATGATTTCAGTTACAGTCATATCTCAAGAACTAATGCACGGAATTCCATATCTTTAGAATCCTCACGAGAGACATAGATTGCCATTTAATTTTGGCAGTGTGCTAAGCGAATTTTGAAGTATTAACATGTATCAGATAGAAGAAGGTATTAGGATTGGTACATCCGACTAGTTTTAATTGCGAAGAGCTTAAATTCGTTTTTGTTTAATTTTCTTGGTTACACAATTATTTATTTTTTATTTTTTGGAAAATTTTAAACAACAGTGGAATTTGTCGACAGGCGATTTTTTGTTTTCTAGAAAAAACTGATTGCAGAAACTTGAATGCATAAAAGCATGTTTTATTTCTTTAAATTTTCTTGAAAATGTAATTTATCCTGTCCCTGCCAGCGAAGACACTCACGAGCTAATGCTAATCCTATGGGGAGGGATTTTTCTAATATCTCGTTTGCATTTTGACATTTTTAAATAATTTTTTTTGCATTGGATAGTCGAGGTCCGTCTCTACAGCGCACCTTGGTTACTTTTTTGATTTTGGTCGCAGATATTATAAATAAAGTTACTTTCATTTTCAAAACCGGTTCTGAAAATGAAAGTGTCATTCTAAAAAATATCTGCAGCCAAAATCAAAAAAGTAACCAAGGTGCACCGTAGAGACGGACCTCGGCTGTCTAATGAAAAAAAAAATTATTTAAAAATGTCGAAATGCAAACGAGATATTAGAAAAATCCCTCCCCATAGGATTAGCATTAGCTCGTGATTGTCTTCGCCGGCAGGGACAGGACCCTTAAGCACAGTATTATATTCATCGGCTATTCAAATAAAATGTAGCAATAAAAATATAATAATTAAGGATCGACCGAAATAGGTTTATAAGGCCGAAAACGAAACCGAAACCGAATTTCGGTAATCTTCCTATTTTCTGCCGAAAACGAAAATGTCCAAATATTTTTAAGTTATTAATACTTGCATAAATATACATAATTATTAATTACACATGTATAGAAACACATCTCTAAAAAACAAACATACATATATATGTATGTGTGTATACAAGTTTCAACAAATACAACCTTTATTAACCATTTGGAAAAATGGTTATTGTCCTCGTCAGGGTAGGAAATCAAAAGCATATCTGAAGCTTTTTATTGCTTTAATCCGTATTTTATTCGTTTTCTGATTGTTTTATACAGTAATCTGTATTTCCCTTTACTTACAACAGAGATGGATACTTCTGTTGCCACTATGATAAAAAAGTAATAAAAACTACAAAAAAAACTTATAACTCAGAAACAAAATGAGATACAGCTTTCAAACAAATTGCATTTAAAAGTACATTTTTTTCTCTATACGATGGTGTAAAAAGTAATATTGTGGGATGTTTAGAAGTTTAAGAATGAAATTTCATTTATAATTGGTCGTCAGATTTCTTGGAAATATGACGATGGAAAAGCCTTTTCCCAAACAGTTAATGAAATCCTTGGATAATATGTAAGTTTCAGGTGGATAATAAGTAAGTTTCAGGTGGATAATACGTCAGTTTCAGGTGTATAATACGTAAGTTTTAAGAAATCTGACGGGTCGTAGGCGATTTTGTCGCTTGCAATTTTTACGTGTATAATAACACTATTAATGTTTAATCCATGGCGTACGTAATGTATGATCAACTCCGTGCGATTTTTTATGTCTTAAATTTTAGTCTTCGAAAAAATCATTTTCCAAATGGTCGTTGTAACTTGTTAAATTGCTTTTTTTTAAATTTTATTTCATTACTCTACTAGCTAACTTGCTCGGCGTTGCCCGGGTACATAAAAAAACAGCACGATCTGCGAAAAAGCTCTCAAAATCACAATAAGATATCGCAAAAAAAAAATTAAATCGCTGCACAAATTTTGAAAAGAGAGAAAAAAAAACTATATATTGTGTTCGAAGATTGAAAGTTAAATCCTTTCACTAATGTGGAAAAAGGTAGAAAATCGCTAAAATACACTAAAAATCACACACAAAATTCCTGAAAAATTCGGAAATTTCTATACGAAATCCGAATAAACTTTATTGAAATGAGGGCAGAAATCACTTTAATGTAAGTCAAAAATGGAATGTCAAAAATTGCAGCAGATCGCGAAGAAGCGTAAAAATCGAATTAAAAATCACAAAAAGTTCAAAAATCACGAAAGTCAAAATTTACTATAATTGGATAAAAGTTTCAAACTTAATTACTTTGACCTGCGGGCTCTCTTAAAATTTATGTTTGGGAAAGCATGCTAAACATTGTTTCATGCTACTTATATTCATAATTTAATTTACTTGGATTCCCTTAAATATAATTAATATAATCCCTTAAGTTAATATTAGTTCCTTTTGCATTTAAAATATCTCAATTTGTTGATTTTTTGTAAGCAAGTAATCCCTATTGGTTTACAATGGAAGTCTATCGGAATTTGACGAAATATTAGAGGTATCGCCAAACTGGGCGTCACTTTTGGCGACTCATTTTGGTCGGCAAATTTGGCGATATATCGACAAGTTGGCAAAAAACTTGGCGGCATTTGGCGTTGAATTTTGAAGTATTAACATGTATCAGATAGAAGAAGGTATTAGGATTGGTACATCCGACTAGTTTTAATTGCGAAGAGCTTAAATTCGTTTTTGTTTAATTTTCTTGGTTACACAATTATTTATTTTTTATTTTTTGGAAAATTTTAAACAACAGTGGAATTTGTCGACAGGCGATTTTTTGTTTTCTAGAAAAAACTGATTGCAGAAACTTGAATGCATAAAAGCATGTTTTATTTCTTTAAATTTTCTTGAAAATGTAATTTATCCTGTCCCAGCCAGCGAAGACACTCACGAGCTAATGCTAATCCTATGGGGAGGGATTTTTCTAATATCTCGTTTGCATTTTGACATTTTTAAATAATTTTTTTTGCATTGGATAGTCGAGGTCCGTCTCTACAGCGCACCTTGGTTACTTTTTTGATTTTGGTCGCAGATATTTTAAATAAAGTTACTTTCATTTTCAAAACCGGTTCTGAAAATGAAAGTGTCATTCTAAAAAATATCTGCAGCCAAAATCAAAAAAGTAACCAAGGTGCACCGTAGAGACGGACCTCGGCTATCTAATGAAAAAAAAATTATTTAAAAATGTCGAAATGCAAACGAGATATTAGAAAAATCCCTCCCCATAGGATTAGCATTAGCTCGTGATTGTCTTCGCCGGCAGGGACAGGACCCTTAAGCACAGTATTATATTCATCGGCTATTCAAATAAAATGTAGCAATAAAAATATAATAATTAAGGATCGACCGAAATAGGTTTATAAGGCCGAAAACGAAACCGAAACCGAATTTCGGTAATCTTCCTATTTTCTGCCGAAAACGAAAATGTCCAAATATTTTTAAGTTATTAATACTTGCATAAATATACATAATTATTAATTACACATGTATAGAAACACATCTCTAAAAAACAAACATACATATATATGTATGTGTGTATACAAGTTTCAACAAATACAACCTTTATTAACCATTTGGAAAAATGGTTATTGTCCTCGTCAGGGTAGGAAATCAAAAGCATATCTGAAGCTTTTTATTGCTTTAATCCGTATTTTATTCGTTTTCTGATTGTTTTATACAGTAATCTGTATTTCCCTTTACTTACAACAGAGATGGATACTTCTGTTGCCACTATGATAAAAAAGTAATAAAAACTACAAAAAAAACTTATAACTCAGAAACAAAATGAGATACAGCTTTCAAACAAATTGCATTTAAAAGTACATTTTTTTATCTATACGATGGTGTAAAAAGTAATATTGTGGGATGTTTAGAAGTTTAAGAATGAAATTTCATTTATAATTGGTCGTCAGATTTCTTGGAAATATGACGATGGAAAAGCCTTTTCCCAAACAGTTAATGAAATCCTTGGATAATATGTAAGTTTCAGGTGGATAATAAGTAAGTTTCAGGTGGATAATACGTCAGTTTCAGGTGGATAATACGTAAGTTTTAAGAAATCTGACGGGTCGTAGGCGATTTTGTCGCTTGCAATTTTTACGTGTATAATAACACTATTAATGTTTAATCCATGGCGTACGTAATGTATGATCAACTCCGTGCGATTTTTTATGTCTTAAATTTTAGTCTTCGAAAAAATCATTTTCCAAATGGTCGTTGTAACTTGTTAAATTGCTTTTTTTTAAATTTTATTTCATTACTCTACTAGCTAACTTGCTCGGCGTTGCCCGGGTACATAAAAAAACAGCACGATCTGCGAAAAAGCTCTCAAAATCACAATAAGATATCGCAAAAAAAAAAAAATTAAATCGCTGCACAAATTTTGAAAAGAGAGAAAAAAAAACTATATATTGTGTTCGAAGATTGAAAGTTAAATCCTTTCACTAATGTGGAAAAAGGTAGAAAATCACTAAAATACACTAAAAATCACATACAAAATTCCTGAAAAATTCGGAAATTTCTATACGAAATCCGAATAAACTTTATTGAAATGAGGGCAGAAATCACTTTAATGTAAGTCAAAAATGGAATGTCAAAAATTGCAGCAGATCGCGAAGAAACGTAAAAATCGAATTAAAAATCACAAAAAGTTCAAAAATCACGAAAGTCAAAATTTACTATAATTGGATAAAAGTTTCAAACCTAATTACTTTGACCTGCGGGCTCTCTTAAAATTTATGTTTGGGAAAGCATGCTAAACATTGTTTCATGCTACTTATATTCATAATTTAATTTACTTGGATTCCCTTAAATATAATTAATATAATCCCTTAAGTTAATATTAGTTCCTTTTGCATTTAAAATATCTCAATTTGTTGATTTTCTGTAAGCAAGTAATCCCTATTGGTTTAC
This sequence comes from Maratus speciosus, assembly GCA_963932465.1. Classification (NCBI taxonomy): domain Eukaryota; kingdom Metazoa; phylum Arthropoda; class Arachnida; order Araneae; family Salticidae; genus Maratus; species Maratus speciosus. The sequence goes on along the minus strand of OZ010797.1, from coordinate 492,931,160 downwards.
AATGGAAGTCTATCGGAATTTGACGAAATATTAGAGGTATCGCCAAACTGGGCGTCACTTTTGGCGACTCATTTTGGTCGGCAAATTTGGCGATATATCGACAAGTTGGCAAAAAACTTGGCGGCATTTGGCGTCAGAACTGTGTCCCCTCTACGGTAACCCCCTTACAGGTATGGAGATGCATTCAATACAGTTCAATAAGCGCATAAAAAATTCGTTAAACGTTTAAAAATCACTGTCGAATTCCGAATAAACTTTCTTGAAAAGAGAACAGAATTTACTATATTGGATTAAAAGAAAGAAACTGTATTCTTTTCACTAATGTGGAAAAATCACCTCGAAGCTTTAAAAAACGCTAAAAATCGCATAAAAAATCGAAAATCGGGCTTTGAGGTGCAAAACTTCGTATATAGACGTACCTTTTCCCCAAATTTTGTAGCTCTACGTGAAGCAGTCTCTTCAGAACACCGTCGACACACTCACACACAAACTTCTTTCCTTATTATTATAAGATGACAACCAATAATGGGCATTTATCAATAATTAATTAACATTGACATTATTTAACAGTTAAATATTGGAGAAAACATTCAATACTGAGTATTTAATTTTAAATATACACATCTATTTAGTTATTTCATACCTGCAAAACCCGTGTCTTTGCTCGCGTAATAGTTGAAAAATGCTAAGAGATATTTATTTGTATGTAGGCTGAAATGGAAATGAAGATATTATACTTTTAGGAATAATTAAAAAATTACTAATTAAAACACAGTTTGACTAATCTTCATTGTCACACTGCATTTGGTAGAAAGCAGAAAAATTAATAAGAAGAACTAAAATTAAATCTAAACAAAGGATAATTTAGAAGGTATTTTGAAGCTTTTATGCTCATTTAATACACTCATTTCACTATTCATTTGAAGTTTTGAATTTTTTAGAAACCGTTCTTAGTACGCATTTACATCTTAAAATTAACAATCATGTCAAATTCCAAGCTTCTTGTCTAACGGTCTACCACCTCTCTGTTGGTGCTGGCACTAACATAACATGCCTACGTTGAAACAGAGACTGCCACCATTAATTTCTTGACATTAATTTTTAAATCAGTTTGGTATTTCCTAATATTCCATAGAAAACGTAATTTAAAAGTTATTAAAGGCTTTTTTAGAACGCTTGTTGTTCTTGCCAAAACCAAGTGGTAGTGGCACTAGAATAAAATATAGCCTGTGTAGGATCAGATACTGTCACCATTGATTCACAACCGTTACTTTTGTAATCAGTTTATTATTTCCTGAGATTGCATACAAATTATAATTTAAGATTTGTTTACAATGCCTTTCGCTCCTTCCTTTCGCTTCACCCCTTTTAAATTTCTAAATTTATTTTCGAGAGTTCTTAGAGGGCATTTTTATTGTATAAGTAACTACCAAGCCATATTTAAAGTTTCTAGCCTCTTCAGTATCAGAAAAATCGCAATTTAGGAAGTTTTTTGCTACTGCAACTCTCTGGTGGTAGTGGCACTGACATAGCTTATGTTTGAGCAGGTTCCATCACTACCAATTTCCAACCATTATTTTTTAAATAGGTTTGGTATTTCAGAAGAGTGCATAAAAATCGTAATTTAGGGCTTTTTTAGAACGCTTTTCGCTCACTTCATCCTTTTAATTTCGGAATTTTCTTTCGACAGTTCTTAGAAAACATTTACATCTTTTAAGTAATTAACATGCCAAATTTAAAAATGTTAGACCCCTCAGCATCACAAAAATGCGATTTAGAACATTTTTTGCTCCTACAAAATCCCGGTGGTAGTTACAATAACATAAAATATAGCCTATGTTGGAGCAGGGACTGTCATCATCAATTTGCAACCATTACCTTTGAAATCGACTTGATATTTCCCGAGATTGCGTAGAAATTGCAATTTAGAACGCCTTATGCAAATATTCACCCCTTTTAAATTTCGAATTTTATAGAAACGGTTCTTAAAGAGCATTTACATCTTATAAATAATTACCATGCCAAATTTAAAGTTGCTAGCCTCTGCAGTATCACAAAAATCACAATTTTGAACGTTTTTAAACCGCTTTTCGCCCATTTTCACCCTTTTTAAATTTCGAAATTTTTAGAAAATGTTTTCATGTATCTGGGATATTCTTTAACACAGAAATCGCAATTAAGAATGTTTCTTGCACCTGCTCCCCCTTTGGGAAAGTGAAATTTTATAGCCGACTTAAAATAGAGACAATGTTAAAGCAACGGCTGTCATCACCATCAATGTCCAACCACTACTTTTGAAATCGGTTTGATACTTCCTGACATTGCGTAGAAATCGCCATTTAGAACGTTTTTAGAACGCTTTTTGCGCATTTTCACCCCCTTTAAATTTCGAATCTTTTAAGAAATGTTCTTAGAGATCATATATATCTTATAAGTAACTACCATTCTAAATTTCGTGTTTCTAGGCCGTTCAGTGACACAAAAATCGCATTTTTAGAAAGTGTTTTGCTTCTACACCGATAGTGGCACCGACATAAGATATAGCCTATGTTCGAACAAGGACTAACACCGTCATTTTGATGCCATTTCTTTTGAAATCGGCCCTGTAGTTCCAGAGATGACCTCCTACAAACAAACAAACAATTTTTACTTCTTTATAATATTAGTATAGATTTTGCATGTAAATTAATTGAAATAAACTAGTACTTAAATGTTTGATTTTAAGAAATTAACATTGAATATGACTTCATTAAAAAATATAACCATTTTATAAATTATAATTATTAATAGCTTATTAGAAATTTACCTCCTTAACGCTCGAATTAAATTACGGTTGAAAAATTCAAATTGCTTATTGGCACCACTTTTATGAAAAAGAAATATTCACCTTATTTAATGACAGGAAAAACGGTACTAAAATATAGCCAGTTTCACTATTTTATAAAACTGGTGGGAATCAAACAATTTGAGTAAAAGATACAGCCCGAGAAATGGAGCGAGAATTAAGAGGTTAAATATGAATAAGATATATTATATTACATTTAATTTTAAATAAGACTGGCGCCAGAAACTTTTAATAAAGTTTTACTTTTAAAACTTTGGTGAAAAAAAGGCTGAAAAATTGCTTTTCCTAATTTTGAGATAATTTTTCTCTAAATTTCCGGTGGGGATTCAACATTATAGAAACGCAATTGCTTGCACTTCAAAGGGTTATGAAAGTTTTGAAATCGCGCACCTGTTTGAAAATTTTATTAGTTGGCTCTCTGTGTCTCTGACCAAAACTTTCTTTTTCTTTTTTTTTTCTTTTTTTTTTTTTTTTTTTTGTAAATAAAATGCAATTAATTCGTAAACGATACAGATTGATAGTACTTTCTCAAAGAATATTCGAAACACTTCTGTGGTTTCAAGCTAAAAAATTTCTATTACTGTTAAGACTGCAGTTTTAAATGAGCACGTGAAAAGTATCTTCAAAGTGCAGTCTTATATGCATTGCTTGATTCATAACTTTCTCTCCCGTCTTGAGTCTGTCATAACTGGTAATTATACATAGTGAAGTTCATAATAATAAATAAAGAGTGTCTCATTTGAGCCGATACAACTCGAATCAATGGGTAATGTTGAAAATTTCCGAAGGAAGATACAAGATTTTTGGAATATAGACACTTTCGGTCGAGTCAGGGCTCGAAATGGAAAAATCCACGAACCGGAATGCTATTTCATAATTATTGTCGACTATGAAACAGCCATTATAAATGAAGTGTTAGCTGTAGATGAAAGAGCAGTCGTAAAAAGTTAGAACTCTGATTTTCTGATCAGTATGGGGAAAAAAATGGCCATAATTGTTTTTGAAAAAAAAATTATGGCCATTTTTTTTCGTGATGGTAAAAAATGAGGGTCATTTTCACATTCAACACTAAAAAATACGTAAGACTGAATTATCAGAAGTTAAAAAACGCAAACATCGCAAGCTTGTGTAATTATATAATAATTAGCAAAGTAAGGCATTTAGTACACTGTAAAAAATTTATGTAACGTTACTCCATAAAATTGGTGACAGCCTTGCTGCCTCCATTTTATGGAGTAATTTAACCGATATAACTGGCCGATGTTACGTTACACTAATAAGTAATATTACACCAGTTATATCAGTTTAAATTGCACCATTATATAAGTTAAATTACTCCGTAATTTTTTTACAGTGTATTTAATTTAATTTTATATTTGAAATTTGTCTAGATTTTTTAAAATAATTCTGTACTGTTTTTAGCTCACAAGCTATCAAAGCCTGATTTGCTTCAAATTTTGGATATAGGTTCATTCTGATAAGGCGATTCCCTGATTAGATTTGGATGTTCATTGATTAAGTATAAAGAGGGGAACGGGGAGGTTAATTATTCTTTAATTTAGAAAAATGGGTTTCTAATCCAGAATTATCCAATTTGCTTCAAAATTGGTATACCGGTTTATTCCGATAAGGCACTCTCCTGATTAGATTTGGATGTTCATTGGTTAAGTAAAAAGGGAGAACGGGGGGGGGGGGTATTTCCCCTTAGTTTAAATAAATGGGTTCCATGTTATGAATAATAGACATAAATAAGAGTATAACATAAAATTAGTGCGAATAGTCTGTGAACTCAATGCCATCAGTTTAACTGGGCACTTTTTTTTTTAATTTAATAATTAAAATTATTTCTGGTTTATGCATATTATTCTTTCTATTTTTTCTTTTGCATATAAATGAATGTCTTATTTTTTTTCAGATCTTGAGTAATGAAAACACTACTGTAAACAAGCCCTACAATTATGATTTATTTAAAGAATATTTCATGGACAGTCTTCTAACAAGGTGAGTATTATCTGTAAATTATTTTAGAAAATAAATTCCGGCCATTATAACAGACTGATTTTGACTTTTTCGCATACAATCTTAAATACGCAGCGAACAGTTTTTCCCCGTAGACCATTATATAATCCAACTCTTTTGCGTGACCCTGTAAATGAATGATAAATGCTTAGTCAATATTCTCGTTACAATAGCATCACAATATACAATTATATATTGTGAAAAATAATAAAATACAATTATATATTGTTGTGTGCTAAATGTATACAATACACATTTAGCAATTAGTTACAATAGCATCAACTATTTTACAGAAAGCACATCAAAATTAGTACCCATCAAAAATTCATTATGTTCATTGTGTATTTCATTATGTTTGGAACACACGTAGTAACATCATTAAAATACGTCGCAAACGATTTTTACTTAGGGATCATAATATAACAGAGATAATTTTGACTTTCCCTGTACGCGTACTGTAAGTGCCACAGATACATAGTTTATAGTAACCATCTTCTAGTGTACCTCAATAATTCGTGTAAATTGCATTCTGTTTAAAATAATGTAACGCTAGTCAAAGGCAATGCAAATGATTTTTCCACATAGACAATAATGTAACAGAATACTTTTGTTTGCTGTTGTAAACGAACTGTGAATGGTGCACACTTCATTTTCATTACCGAATATGCCATAGTAAACATCAACAACGTATGTTAATTACATGGTAATCCGAGTATATTTACACGAGTTAGAGCACGGACAGAAAGACAGACCGACAGACAAACCAAATTCATAAACACTTATCAACTGCAGTGGTGGGCAAAATTGTGGACATTGTTTGAAATTTTCATGTTTTATAACTTTGTGTGCTTATAGAATATATTAATTTTCACTTAAATACAAATGCTTATATATCAAATTCGAGGAAATTTGATGTCGAATTTATTAAGAAGAAAAGCTTCCTAGCCAATCACAGTGACTGTAATGTCAGTAACTAAATTATAGCACATTTTGATTTGCAAAAGCGTTATTTTGCTGGAATGAATTTTGCAGATGGGTGAATACTAGTGTAACTAAATAGAATAATATATATTTTTTTAATATTTCTTTTTTTTTCTTAATGCAAATAATTTAAAACGATGTCATCAACAACAAGAACTGATTGGACATATACAAAAAGAAGCAGAATTATCGTATTGATAGAAAAGGGTTTCTCTTATGCTGAAGTTGGAAGACAGGTTGGTGTATCAGTCACTTTATATTCCATACGAAAGTTGTGCTTACGTTATGAAGAAATTAAATCAGTGATAAATAAGGCAAGATCAGGCCAAAAAAATGCACAAATGCTTCTGATGATAGAAATATAAAAAGGATGTGCCTCAAAGACAGAAAAATTTCATTAAATGCTGTTAGATATGAAATGGAATGCAATGGGTATTTCAGTTAATTCAAGAACAATAATGAAAAGATTGGCAGGTTTTGAACTGAAAGGTAGAATTCCGAGGAAAAAGCCATTTTTAAATCTTCAACAACGCAAGAAACGAGTTCACGAGGGCAAAATAACGCATTAATTGGTCAGAAAATCAGTGGAAGTAAATAATCTGGAGTGATGAGAGTAAAATATCGCTCTTTGGTAGTGATGGGCGAAAATATGTGAGACAGTAGGGGAAGAAGCTGCATCCTGATTGCATTAAAGCAATTACAAAGAACCCAACAAATGTCATGATTTGGGCCTGTATTTCTGCAGATGATGTGGCCCACATTCAAGTGATTGAAAGCATTCTGAATGCAAAAAAATTCATCGAAACTGTCCTGGAACCAAAATTGATACCTTCCATCAGGGATCTTTTCCCCAATAAAGCACCATTTATCTTTCAGCAGGATTTAACTCCATGCCATACGGAAGAAATATGCAAAGAATGGTTTAAAAATAAAAGGATTACAATTATTACCCTATCCAGGGAACAGAACTGATATGAATCCTATAGAAAATTTGTGGCGATGTTTGAAAGTCATTGTACGAAAAAAGCGTCTATCTAATAAAACGCAACTTATTGAAGCTATAATTGATTCTTGGTATCATGTGATTAAAAAGGATAAACTCCAAACACCAGTTTTCTCAATGAAAAGACACTATGGAGCTGTAATAAAAAACAAGGGTTATCCTACTAAATATTGAGTGTGTAAGTGTAACTTTAAAATATAACGAAATCTAAGACAGATCTTACTTTTGTAATCGTAACTTTTTTTGTAATGCAGATATTTTAATAAATTTTTTTATTAAATTCTAAATTAAATTTCCTTGAATTTGATATATAAACATTTGTATTTAAGTGAAATTTATTATTTTCTTCAAGCGCACAAATTTATAAAACATGAAAATTTAAAAAAATGTCCACAATTTTGGTCACCACTGTATGTTGGAAAGTGTTAAAAAATCAAATTAATCTAAATGTGATATTTTTGACAGTTTCATAGTTTCGATTGTTTGATTTTTAATTTAAATTAGTGTATTTTAAATATTGAAAGAGGAAAACGCATTTAATAAAAATAATATTTTGTTGAAAATTAAAAATTTTTGACATTGTGATTTATTGCGATGTCTTTCAGATATGCAATTAAAACAATAGACGAAAATAAAACCGGAAATTAATATAATAAAGCTGATAATTAGACAGTTCAAATTTTTCCATATACATCTTCTTAAAGTTAGATTTTACAACTATTATGGATTCATTAAAGTTGAATAATAATAATAATAAATCACTTCCAAAGTTTTTAGTTTTAGGAAAAAGAGTGGGGGAATGAATGTAAGTCTATTATAATAATTTATGATATCTTTTCATTCTGAATTGTCAAAAATTCTTTCTGAATTATTATTTCATATTACCCATGGTGTCTAATTGGGTAAATGTTTAAAAAAGGGCCCTAGGGCCCCAATAAAAATATGAGGATGTTTTTCCAGGAACAAGAGTCCAAGACTCAACTTTAAAATTATGTACTGAGAAGGTGAGAAAATCAGGGGGTGAAAAATTCTTGGCGCACAAAAGGTTCAAGGGAGCCCAGGATTTAAACAGGAATGTAGAAACATGGGACTAATGAATGGAAAAATGATCTCAAAAATGAAGATCGGATTAAAAGGAAGCAAATTATTAACCTATTTTACATAAAAATTTAATGGGGCTCTGTATCAGGCCCCTAGGAGACAGTGACTTATCTGTAGGGTAGAAAGGCGAGAATAACTAAATGGAGAAAGGTCCCCCAAAACGAAGAAGATTGGATAAAAAGACGGCAAGTTATTAACAATTTAGTGCATAAAACCTTAAAGGGGCCCAGGGGCCTCGGCCCTTAAAAAATTTAAAATCTGAGCCTCAGGTGCATCAGGCCCTGTCTTGGACTATCCTCAGCTATATTTTCAGACTTCTACGTGAGGTAGATTTTGCTAGCCATCGCACACAGACAGACACACACTCACACAGACAGAGCGAGACTTTGTTTTATTAGTATAGATGATTAGCTAAATGTTTAGCTTTAGCAATCTTATATATACAACATATATATATATATATATACTAGGGGGCTAGGGACCTCTGCCCCCTGCAAGTTATGCTCGCCAGAGCCCGTTCAGACACCGCATAATCTAAAAACACGCTAATTTGATCGAATTTAAAAAGATTAGAGAAGATTGAATTCTAATGAAAAAACCTGTGGCGATCTCCCTGTAAACGGATTTTCATTCAATTCCCATTGATTGGAAAATTTAAGGCCGAATAAGTTGCTGTTAAGACATCAAATGTTTGTTTTCGTGTTTGATTAAACAAGACGAGTTAAACATTTGAAAAGAAGCTAAAATAAAATGAATTAAGTAAACAGAATCTTTGTCTCCCTGTATTTCTTAACAGCGTTATAAAATGATTAACATAATAGAAAGCAGACATTTTAAATGTATCGTTTTAAATCTGACCTAAGTTTCACTAATGTTCTCTTTCTCTTTTTAGCATCCACATGAAAATACTTATGTTTTTAGAAAGCAAATGTTATTAATCGCGGTGTCTTAGAATTGGGAAGATTAATTAAAAAGATCATCTCGAAATATGAAATTAGTGTCCCGCTTGTATATTTAAATTGTTTGGCTGTATTATTATTTGGCCATTTTAAATGTGACGTAATTGCTACAATTTACTGCTTTAAACGCACATTAATGTATTTATTATTTTTAAGTTTCCTTTCTCTTTTAATATTCACGTGTAAATACAATTTTCATGACATAATTTTCAATATTTTCCTGATCTTAACACGCACTCATTTAATAGTAATTGTAAAGTTTTTTTACCCGACTGCGAAGAAGGGTTATGTGTTTCACGCGTATCTGGGTATGTGGATTTCTTTATACCCTCGGAACATCCCAACAGCTAGATGTATTTTAATGAATCAGGTCTCTATCGATTCGTCTAAACCGTCAGATAGTTGTAGGCTAGATTTTGTTTTTATAAATTCAAAATGGCGGTAGAGATGAAAAAAAATTTTACGCACCACATTGAGTGGCATATCATTGAATAGGTCTTTCAAAATTAAGAAGATGACTATTTTACAGTCATTACAGACGTTGACTATTTTACAGGCAGAAACTCCCCTTAAATATTACACAACCTGAAATTTGTGTAGTTAGGATCTCTAGCTTTACTGCAACTCTAATCTCCATAGACATATCTATAGGCCTCATCAAAACAGTGTTTATAGATAGGAACTAACAATTCAACACAACTTAAAAGTCATCAATACAAGTAAATAAAAAAATAAGTAAGTAATATAAAAAACAGTTTCACATTGATGAGAAATAATTAATTAGTTCGCTTTTTACACAGTCGATTTTTTTTATTTTTTAAATTTAATTTTTACTTGTTTCTGTTTTTAACAGTCACGTGTAAATAAATTTTTAATCGTCAGGAAATATTATTTTTTGCACTATTTTTACAATTGAAAACAATATCTACAATAATAGCCTAAGTCATGTGACTATCGTCAATAGTTCCGGGCGGATCACTTTGCTTTTTATACTCCAGGTGCCATTTTGGTACGTTAATGTTAGCCAGGCACAGGTGATAAGTTGCCAAATATTATTCTATCGCATCATTTCATCTATATTATAATAGTCCAAGTCATGTAACTGCCATAAACAATTACGGGCTGATTCCATCGCTTTTCATGTGAAATCTTTCATTTTGATTTAAAAAAAAAAAAAAAAAAAAAAAAAAAAATCTAATATAACTACATAAAAGTTGCCATAATCGCAAAGAATTCTTGTCACTTTTATGTTAGCCGGGCGCAAATCTCGCCAATAGCTTTTTTTAACTCACCAGTTAGCATTTTTTTTATTTTTCGAGTGGTAAGTTAACACATTGCTTTGAAGTTGAAATTAAATGTCATGGTTTGTTGCATTATTTAATATTTAGAACAGATGTCATATACGCGCCGGGTTTGGCAGGTTTTTTTTTTTTTTTTTTTTTTTACGACAATTTGGCGAAAACCTTGTCTTCCAATACCAGTTACAAATGTATTTTTAAATTATTTTCTATTATTTTTAAAAGGAAATAACAATAAATAAAAATAATTGATCAATAACTATAGAACAAAACAGTTTATACAATTTAAAAAAAGAAAATAAAAGTAAATAAGCATTTATTAATAAATAAAAAAACAATAGCCGTGTTACCATGTCAAGCAAAATAACGTCACCTAGGTGCGTATTTGATACCTGTGCCTAATATTTTTCTTCCGTTTCGTTTAAAAAAAAGAAAGAAGTGTTATTTTTTTTTAATCTATTAATTTTAAATGCTTCACAAGGAGAGGGCCAACCTTGTTAATCACAGATTTTGATTATTTTAATATATGTTGTAGGGTAGAGACCCCTTAGTGTCAGGTTCAACGGATTTTATACAACGCTCGTTAGCTCTTGAGAAACCGGGGGTCTAATATTAGTATACGATTTAAATACTTACTTTGTAACAGCAAGGATAGGTTGGGCGTAGCTCAGTTGGTTTGGCGTTTGCAGGCTGATTGGCGGGATCTGGTTCGATGTCCGAAAGCTCTAAATTTGTTTTTCTTATATTTTGTTTTATAAATATACTTGTAATTATGACTTAATAATCACATTGTCAATTAAAATTTATAATATTGTATTTCAATTATAATTTTAACCTATTTAATTTTTTTTACTTTTAACTAAATAGTTGTATAAAACATCATAAAACTGATAATTTTTTAAAAATCACTTTTAAAATCTATTTCATATATTCTGTATGGATGCAATGATATTGCACAATTGTGGCAATTCGTGATTTTAAAGAAATATCATTTATTCATTGCTTTAACCCCTTCACGCTCGAATTAAATTGCGGTTAAAAAATTCAAATTGCTTATTGGCACAACTTTTATGAAAAAGAAATATTCACCTTATTTAATGACAGGTAAATCCATACTAAAATATAGCCAATTTCACTATTTTATAAAACTGGTGGGAGTCAAACAATCTGAATAAAAGATGCAGCCCGAGGATATGACGGAAGCGAGAATTAAGGGGTTAACAAGGGAAAGCAATACGATGACACTATTACTCTGTTTTTTAAAGTAACAAACATAATTATATTAAAAATTAGCATCGGAATTAAATTACAACGGATTTTTTTCATATTAAAGATTTTTAAATTTGTAATACGTATGCTTGCGCTTTCAAATATTTCGTTTTCCCCTTTATCTTCTTTCTGCTTTTATTTTTATTTTATTCGAATATGTTTTATTTTATCATAACTAGATGGCCCCACAACAGGTTTCTAAAGATTTTGGAATTTTTATTATTCAATAATAGATCCAATTTCTTTTTAAATGTCTTTAAAGGATGAGAAATAACAGTTCAAAATAAAAAAAATGGTAAATTTAAATTTGTTAACATTTTAATTAATGTACGATATTAAAATTTTTAATAGAAATTATTAAATTATAATTACAAGTATATTTATATAACAAAAAAATGTGGCGCGTTCGGTCATCGAACCCGAGCCCGCGGATCGACCAGCAAACGCCGTACCAACTGAGCTACGACCAACCTGCTCTTTTTGTTACAAAGTAAGTATTTATGTTGTATACTAATATTAGACACCCCGGTTTCTCAAGAACTAACGAGCGTTGTATAAAATCCGTTGAACCGGAGACTAAGGGGTATATTAAAATAATCAAAATCTGTGATTAAGAATGTTGGCCCTCTCCTTGTCAGTTTTAAATGAAATTTTTGTATTTTTAATAAAATGGATGAAAGTATTATATTAAAAAAATGCGAAGGAAAAAATGTTTGGCAATTTATCACCTGCGTCCCGCTAACTCAAAAATACAGAGTTCTTGATTTCTCTTTCGGAATCTTCCGATTTGGTGACAGATTGTTCTAGTAAACTGAGTTATGAATAAAAGTATCATAATACATTTCTTAGCATGCATTTAAGGGAAACCAAACTGGTCGCCAAATTAGTTTAAAATAATAACCTTTTCTAAAATGAAAAGAAATATATATTATGATTAAAATTTAAGTTGCCATCATTAGAGAAAAATGTTTTAAATAAGAAAAAAAAATAATATCTCGAAAACTAATTCAAATTTCGAAATTCCAATACCAGTTTTGAAATCTGCAGATCAATATGGATTTTTGTTGTTAATTTCACTGCATAACATTCCATATTTTAGGCGAAATCGCCATGAACCATAATCAGTCGTTTCATAAAATCGTTTCATAAATTTTTTTCATTAAGATTTTATATATATATATAGAGTAGATATAATTATTTTAAAATATTACAAATTATCATCTATTTTAAATATATAAATTATAAATTAAGTTTTAAGACAACATTCAAACATTATAAATTTTAAATTTGGAACAACAAATTATTAAATGGAGTAATGATAAATAAATATTTAAGGCAAGATCCAAACATTTATAAATGAAGTTTTAAATAAGATTCAAACATTATAAATTTTAAATTTGGTAAAAAAGATTAATATCAACTTATATATATATATCAATCCAGTACGTAGCTAGACAGTTTGGTGAATTTATGAATGTACAAATTACTGAATGTATATAATAATGAATGCACATTGTGATGAATATGCATTCTACCTGTCTACACATTTGAGGCTAATTGGATATAGTAAAACACCTAATTGTGCTTTCTGACGTTAGAGGAATGTGAATGGAGGTATCTGTCGTAGTATTTCCTCATCGTGGTATTTCCGCACAACGCTTTAAATCTTGATATTTTGTGACGAAATCATTTTTTAAAAAATACGCTTTAAAAAACACATAACAATGATATTAAGTTCATATGTATGATAAAACGCATACAAATTCAAAATATTTATAAATGAAATAATGCTAATTAGGAGGCATAGGAATGCGATGTATTGCATTTAAATTGCATAAGACCTTACGATTTTTTTAAGAATGTAAATTTAGTTTTATTATACGTTTCAGGAAAAAAATATTAATTTGATTAAATACTGATTTTCAAGTAATAACCCATATTATAATGTAGGTTAACCCTTATCTGCTGCATTATGATCTACTGAATTTTTTTTCATGTAACTTTTTTTTCAGTTACTACAAGAAAAATTAAAGGATAAACATAAAAAAATACTCACCCGTGAGAAATTTAATTCCTTAGAGGTAATTAATTAAAGTGGTAGCTACTTTAAAGTACCGTCAGTACACTATGACTAAAATATTATCGTAACAGAAAACCCACAAGGTATTTCAAATGGCGCCAGTATAGTGATAAAATATTTTCGATTTAACCCCTTGAGGGGCAAGTAATTGTGTTTCTGTAATGTCGAATTCACACCGGAATCTGCAAAAAGATTTATTACAAAATATGGAAAAGCAATTTTACTTCTTTTTTTCCACCAAAGTTAGTAAAGTAAAATTTAATACAATTTTTCTGGTGAAAATCTTCATTAATCGTAGGTGGGACAAAATATATCCCCCCGCCCATCAAGGGGTTAACAAGTATGCGATATATAGCATTTTTCTTATTTACAAATAAATGTTTTGGCAAATTCCGGTGCCAATCCTTTATTTCAACACTTTAGCATTGAAAATGCTTTGCTCCTGAAAGGGTTAAAAAAACTATTTTTTTTTAAGGTTTCGATCGTGTTAGTAGTCCTTTAGTTATGCGACATGCGACGACTATATTCCAGGGACAACATGTTTTCTAGCATTTCCACATATGCAATATATGAATTTACATATGCCGTTTCTAGCATAGCAAAAAAAAAGAGTCGGTGCCACAATTTTTTCGATTTCCTAAAAATAAAATAACAATGACGCAGAAAAGAAATACTAGGAAAATTATTACTACACTACATTTTAAAGCAGATAAAAACGATGTATATCTACTCAGACGAAAAGTAAACAAGAAGTTTTTCTCCAACACCCAGTGTGTTAACGGTACTTATAAGTACCACTGAGTAATTCAACTGTTAAATAAAATATATGCACCGTTCACCTAAAATAGCTAGTCAAACTGTATTCTAAGATCATAACGAACACATAAAAAAAATCCAACACTTATCTTATATCCTTTACTGTGTTTGCAGCATTAAAAAGACGAGCGTGACAATCTGTACAAAATGCCGGGACAAATCACATCGACTTTTTCAAAGATAACCTCCTTCCTCACTAAAATAACAAATCCAGAACTACTGCTGCCATGTACCCGGATAAAGTGGAGTTGAAAGAGTATTTTCGCCAAGTACCATTAGAATATTACTAACATTCACTATGGGATGAAAGTTTAAATTTAGTGGTACTTCTAAGTACCGTCAGTAGCTAAAGGATTAAAAGTTTATTCAATGAAAACGCCCATTTTCAACACTTCAAAGAAAAAAAAAGTCGCCTTCTTTTAAGATTTAACTTTATATTTCAGTGATACTGATATGAAAATGAAGTCAGTTTGATGAAAATGTACAAATTTGACGTCATTCGAACGAACTCATAAAGAAACATTTCCGATTTATGAATTAAAATAAATGCTTATAAAGTGACATTTTTTTTTTCACTTAACCCCTTAACAGTGACATTTGTTTTCTTACAAAAAAATTAAAAATGGGGCTGGACACCACTTTTTCCATACTAAAATATTTACCTTACTTAATCGAAAAATATCTGACAATCAATAAAGATAAATTTACAGTTACAAATTAGTGGTATCAAAATGCTTTTAATAACGAAGCAAGCAAAGTGTTCTTGCCCGAATCCAGTTCGGGCCACACTATTAAGGGGTTAAAGATGGTCTCAGGATTCTAAAAATTGGAAAAAAAAAAAAAAAGATCAATTTCAACATTTAATATCTTAAAATGTATGCGATTTTAAAACATAATTTTTATTTGGATGAAAGATATAAGTATGTTCTTTCATATCATGTATTTGAAAAATGGCAAGATGCAGAATTAGCATTTATAGGGGGCTCCAAACTGTCACACATTTGACGAACAGAAAATAGGTATAACAACTTACGCGCAGGATTATAATATAAATTTTGCAACTAGAATGAAAATTATGGTGCTTACTTATACTTCAGATTGTAATAATTACACTGAACCTGAATAAATTTGTATTTAAAGCATTTTTATTTTTATAATACAAAGTTGTATTTAGATAATACAAAATTTGAAAATTTCATCTGTATAATCACTTTAAAAAAATATATTTTTTAAACAATAAAAGGCTGCCGCTCGCCATTGCGCCAAATAGCGACAAAATGCTTCATTTGGCGAGTGAACGAACAATCAGACTCGCCAAATTGCGAGTGCTCAATTTCTGCTCTATTTGTATGTGTGTGTGCGTCAGTACACTCCAGATTACTAAACGATTGTTGTCGCTTTTCATGTTCAATCGCACCGTTCCATTTACATTACCCTATTTATAGGGATACTGAGTCAACACCAATTCAGCCAAAGACATAGATTAACCGATAGGTATTTCTCTATTCCGAGTTGATCACTATCTATGTGCCGGTAAAAACACAAACGAAATTACTCGCACCAAGCGCCAAATAGACAATAGTTTTGCTGGAATGCGGCATTGATTTTAGGCCATTTACCGTACTATTTAATTATTAGATGAAAGCAGTGTGTCATTGGACGGTTAATCTTTTCTATCTGTTACAATGGAAATCTCGTAGCAAATTTTAGAGTATGTTTTCACAACGGTAAATCAATGTTCGCAGTTTTGAATTTTTATTTAGAGCCCTAAAAGAATGTCTGAAACATTTACACATTTAGCAGACATTTAGAATGTAGTTATATTTAATAGTTTCTGTAGCAGGTTGTCGAATTTCTATTTTATTAGCAATTGTAAAAAATTAGGTTATTTTAGAACATATTGGGTAAAAAAAGGATACAATAAGGGGTTAAAGATAGATTTTTCACTGTTTCACGCCGAATCTATTTTGATAACATTTTTTTTTTCATTTCGCTACTATGTTTTATTTTTTATTCGCCAAATCGCAAATGTTGGTCAAAAGCTAGCGAGAACCCTGCTTTAGACCCCTTAATGATTCCGCCTTTAGTGGCCTTGTGAAAACTTTTAATAGTCGTCTTTATGAATTAGTTGAAAATTGGTCTTCTTTCTTTATAAATTTTTTCTGCCTAAATATAGTGCAATAATTCTCTAGGTTTGTGAAGGTGTTTATAAATGTTTTTGTTCAGCTAGAAATTGGGTTTTCATATGCGTTACGCATTTTCTAAATTGTTTGTTTAGTCATGTTTCGCCTTAATAAATTGTAATGTTTTGTTAAAGTATTCTGAATGTGTTGAAGAGTGATTCATAATCCATGTTGGACACATGATTTTTTACTTACCCATCATACGTAGTATAGGGTAAGTTTTGTAGAGTATAACTTCAAAAATCCGGCATCATCGGGAAAGAGACTACGCGGGATCTAGGAATATCAAAAGTAGTTATTAGGAGTATCAAAAATAGTACTATATTCTTAATGGTGCCTTTAGCCTCAATTTAATTCATTATTAAGTGAAAATTGGGTAAGAAAAAGAAAAAAATTAAATATAAAAACTTTAATTGATATTTTCTATGTTACAGAAAAAAAAATCTAATAAAGAGTGAAATTATTTCTTTTCATGTAATTTCGGAAACATCGATATAACTTTTGTTTACTTCAATTTTCCTGGTCATTCTTTAACAAGTTTTTCTTGTACCTTCTACAAATGAATAATGTCTAATTCGGGAATATACAGTCTTGTTCCTCTAAAGCATATATTAATTCTACAGTCAAATTTATGCTTTTTATTCCAGTGACACCATTTCTTCTACCTGTTGTTCATCCTCGTCTTCTGAGCTGCTACTATGGCGTTATCGGCGCTTCTATTTAGCAAAGCGTCAGCGATCTTGTTGTCCATTAAATTCTTAGTTATTGGTGCATTGCCGTCAATGTATAGCCAATCATCTATATCATTTTTTTTTCGACACTAAATGCATTTTTAGATTTTGCTTGTTCAATCAACTCATTAAATGGCGGCCTTTTCACGAGAAATGTTAAAACCTGAAAACTCTTCCTCATCATTGATGCCACTGTTGCCGAAAATTCGTTCTAGCCATATATTGTACCATTCATTCGCCAAAGTCAAATAATCTTTTTTCGCGTTTTTTACTTTCGATCTTGAAGTTTTTGCTAATAAACAATTGCTATTTTTCTTCTTCTATAACTTGAAAGTGTGAAAGAAGAAAAGGAAGGGAAAAGAAGGTTTTTATGCCGGATTTTTGAAGTCACACTGTAAATGCTTCTAAAATCTTAAAAAAAAAAAATGCCGGATTAACATTTTTCAGACACTGGAGATTCCGAAAAACATATTTTTAGAAAGAAAAAAAAAATGTCGTCCGTTTGTCTGTGTGTGCACCTGTAAACGCTCTATATCCCGAACAAATTGAGATAGAGACTTGAAATTTGGTGTGTACTTAGTATGTAATAATGGAAAAAAGCCTACTGAATATCAGTAACCTCAATTATCCGGAACTATTTTTTTCGGACTCTCGAAATATTCGTTATGACAAAAGGTATATAAAAATTTTCAACATTGTTTGTTTTAAGGAGTGAATATAAAAGACAATAAAAATAAATAATAATAAAAATTGCATAAAAAATGAAGTCAATCGGATTATTAGTTGCCGGATATTTGTAATCCTATTTTCCACATACTTCGATTCTTCATGACGCTATGACTGTATTTCATTCAAATTTCAATTCAAAGGTATATTTTAATTGGAAACGAGACGCTTAATCCGACGCAGTAAACTGTTAGTTAATATGATTATCATTTTTGGAGCTATATGGATGTTTTTTTACGCGATTCGGTACTACTCGATTATCCCGTCGACCCAAAAACTATCGCCAAACTATAAGATAAAACGCCAGTAATGGCTTACCATAAATGCCACATTCACTTGACATTAAACACGTTACACGTGTTTGTTGCGTCATCAGATGATTTTTAATTCCACTTTTTATTTGTATTTTTACTAAGGGGCTCTGCCCCCTACGAGCTACGCTCGTCAACCCCCGTTCAGACACCGCAGACTCTAACAGCATGATAATTTAATCGGCTTTAAAAGGATTTCAGAAGATTGAATTATAATTTGAATCTGAGAATTATAATCTGACGTAATTTTCACCAAACTTTTCTTTTTCTTTTTAATATTCACGTAAAAATACTTTTGTTAGAAATGAAATATTATGATCATCTTAAAATGTCAAATAAATGTCTCGAGCAATTTTTAAATTTAAACTGTTTTGCAATATTATTTTTTGCTCATTATATATAATAAGTGTAATGTGACGTAAATGTGACGTAAATTCTCCTATTTAAGACTTCTAACGCATGTTTATGAATTTATTATTTTACAATATTTTCTGTCTCTTTTAAAATTCACATGTAATTATAATTTTTGTGGCGTAATTTTCAATGAGTTCCTGCTTTTTATATTTTCTGTTTATAATAGTCACGTGTAAAATAAATTTTTAACTTGAAGTAAACATTATTGTTTGCGCTGTTTATACAACTGGCAACAGCTTAAATTAATAACATTTTCTAAAATTTGTAAAACATTTCTCGAAATGCTGAAAATTTGAATTTAAAATTGAAATAAAACCTCAAAAAATGAGTCAAATAAGAAAAATAAATGCAATCTGCACACCGGGAACTTATAACGTATAAAATGATCTAAAAATGATTGAATTCTCATGTATAGTTTTTGCTCCAATAAAACTTTTTTAATGGAACGATTTTGTCCAAATTTAGCATTAAATATCTCTTAAAATAATTCTTAGATTTGAAAACTGTCTGCATCAGCGTGTTTATCAAACATTTCTCTATAATACCACCGATTTTCATATTTTTGTATGCAACAGTTTTTTTAATATTAACGATGAAAGGTCATGCTTAAGCATTCAAATTGGATGTGGATCTACCCGGAATATCTACGCGGATTTTCATTGGTCCATTTCCAAATCAAAACTTTTTTTTATATATAGAAGGATTAATCTTTTACTAATTTATTTGTTGTTTCGTTATTTAAAATAAAAATTATATCAATTTGTAAAATTTTGCGAGCAATTTGGCGATTTATATAATTTGTCGAAATGGGTCGACGTGATAATCAAGTAATACCTGCAATTCAGTAGTAGAGCATTACTATGTATTAAAAATATTTAAATATACGTTTAAATTTTATTTTGGAATTGCTATGCATTTTGTAAATAGTTTACATATGTTCTATTTTCATATTTTATATTATGCATAGCCATGGTGAGTAAGTATTACGGGAGCTTTCAACGAGTAGTTTGTTCCTGTTTTCTCTGCAGGATCTTTTGTTTCTCTTCTTATTAAAGATATAATATTACAAATATTTTTTTATTCTTTTTATTAATAGTGTCGGCGACTTGTGGAAAAAGAGGAGGAAAATGCTAAATCCAGTGTTTTACACGCCCAATTTGAAAGAGCACGTGGCGATGATAAACAGAAATGCGACACTTTTGGTGGCAAGTATTTTAAAGAACAACAATGAGGCTTCATCGAACATTATTAAGTTCCTAAAAGTTTGTACTTTCAGGAATATTTATGGTGAGTGTTGCATTATTCAGAATACTAATGTAACATACCAAAATAAAATAAAATCATATAAGACGAAATGTAATATTTCACATTGATTCAATCACAAAACACACTGTATGAACTTTAAATAGCTCACTGTTTTACTTAAAGGCGACAAAAATAACAATAATATACATGTTCATCCGCCTAACCAGAAATCCGCTGCCTTTAATACTTTTGTTTTTCGGGCTATCAATATTTGTTCCACTCCTCAGTTGCTCAGTGCTGAACTTAATTACCTCAAAACTATTGCTGTTGATCGTGGTTATTCCTCTAATATTATAGTTTATATTTATAAGAAATTGACGAAATCCGTCCATTCTGAAAAGCATTCTAATTCCAATTCGAATACTTTAGTTGTGTTCCATTTTTTCCTAAAATCAGTCAGCAAGTTGCTAAAATCTTAAGAAGGTTTGAATTTAATGTAATTTTTTCTCCTGTTAATAAAATCTCTTTTTCAAATCTTAAACACCCCATTGATCGCCTAGAAAACTGGGGGATTTACCAAATCTCTTGCCAGTGTGGTCTATCTTATATTGGGCAGACTAAACGTGCTCTTAGATTTCGTTTAAAAGAGCATGAAGGTTATGTTAAAAATCAGGAGCTTAAACGTTCTTCTACTGTTCAACATTGTTGCTGTTTTCAACATAGGTTCAAGTTTTCCTCAGCCATCATTATCCAGAAATGTTCTTCTAAACTTGATCTTGATTTTTGGGAAGCTTACCACATCATTAAAAATTCTCACTCTTCAATGACTTATCTAGTACTTCTGATTTTCCAAGTATTTGGAAAGCATTAATTTTATTTCCTCTTTTTGGTTACTTTTTTCTCGTTCTTCGGTAGATGTCGTTACTTGTCCACTCAGACGTTTCATCTCTTTCTGTCTCATTAGTTGTTTTTGGGCATTCGCTACCCGTATCGGATATATAAGGTCTCTGTCATTTTGCTCAGTTTTGCTTTTTCTAGCACGCTGTGTCTTGCTCTATCTTGCACTGAAGAAGGATCTCGCTGGAAGATTCGAAACAGATATTTGCTTCTTTTCACGTATTATTTGTGCATTTTTAAACGTTGATTTTCTGCTTTTTAATATTCCTGCACAAAGGCTTTAATTGCTATTTTAATATAGATGTTACAAGTTAAAAAGTCCTTTCGGCCAATGCCGAGAGGAAAAGGTAGCTTTCATATATCTTGGTTTTAAAATTCTGCAAGTTTAACTCGAATTTAATTTTACTCAAATTTTAAGAAGCTAAAATGCGGCGAACCCGATAAGAGAATATTCGTCAATACTGAATGAGTATTGCGTCAAACTAGTAAGCTATAGCCAAGTTGGCATCATTTATGGTTACTTATTTTTGGTCGCCAAATTGGGCGATATTTCTCCAAGTGTCGTCAAGCTTGTCGAGAATTTGAAGATAACGGATATTAATAATATTTAAGCATTGTGTGGCAGTGCATGGTGCAAATGGCCGTCATTTTGAAACATGATGGCGGATGAAGCTGGCCAACGAACTATGTCGAGACAATTATATGTACTATGCACATACTTAATTTTATCCAAAACGGCTTATAAATACGACAGTTGCAGCATGACAAATATTAGATTGTTAAAAAATGTCAGCCACCCTAGAAATTCAAACTGCTATATCTCAGCCATTTTTAACACTTTCCAAGAAAGTTCAAAAGTGTTTATGGATTCGGTTTGTCTGGCCGTCTGTCCACGCTCTAGCTCCCGTAAATAGACTTGGATTTTCATGCAATTGATAAAGGTTACTTAGGGTCACCCAAGCATGTTTGGTATAGTATATCAAGTATCTAGGATTAATAGTTACAGGATTTACAGGGGCACTCAAAATAATTCCATTACATTATGGTATAAGAGAAAAAATTGTTTGCAGAGTATTTTAATGACATTATACTATTTAATATGTATTTAAACTGATATAAATCACTGAATTTCACTACGATCACGTTAGAATAGGACGTTCATAGCATATTTTAGTCATTTACAGGGACATACGAAAGAAATCGATTTCAGTAATGTCTTTAAATATTAATTGCTGGAGTGTACGTTTTAAAATTCAGTATGAACTTTTAAATTTAACTCATTTCTTGCATGATACTCGTTATATATAAATTCTATATCCCCTATACAGGTCTGCACAAAAGTATTCACGTACCATTCTCTTTGTTAGAGGAAATTACTGAAGGGGGATTTTCAACTAATGTATATATGTAGTTCTTAACTGAACTAAATTTTGGAATGCATGTAGTTAACAGATACAAAGCTATATAACGTATACAGGACTGCTTAAAGAATTCGGGTAATTTTCCGATTGTGGATGGGAACAGTTGAAATTGGGTTTTCAAATGTGCTATGCGTTTCCATATTGTTGAATTAGACATAATATTTCAACTTATTAAACGATGTCGTTTTATTTTATTATTCTGAATGTGTTGGAAAGTGTTTAATAATCTATGCTTGACGCATGATCTTCCTTTCTTGTTTAAGATAAAGGCAAAATAAAACGTGCTTAGGAATCCTTGTATTAAGGTCAAACTCTTAAGAAAAATATTTTTCCAGTTTTTAATTTATTTGCACCGCTTTTTAAATTTTTAATTTTTTAAGATTTATTTAAATGGCCGCCATTTTGAAGCAAGATGTTGGAGGAAGCGGGTCAACGAACTCGGTCGAGACATTGATATGTACTATGCATACAATTAATTTCATCCAAATCGGTTTATAAATACGGGAGTTATCGCATGGCAAAAATCATATATATATATATAATAAAATTGAACTCACAAATATATGAATAAATTGGTAAAGTTCTAAAGAGGACTTAGAAATGAACACAGGAAACCAGTATGCAAAATAAGAAACTATGAATAACTCACAGAATCTTCAGAGGAGCGTGTGAGTTCATTCATAGAAGATGCGTTATTTCATCCAATTTTGTCAGCATTAAGCCTAAAATGACAAAATTTAGCTCCTTATAACGCAAAAATAACAGAAAATAGAAAATAAAAATCCAAGAGAACAAAGATATATATATATATATATATCCAAAAACCAAACCAAAAATTCGAAACCACGGAACTGATCCAATGATAAATAAACTAAACCAAATGACAACTACAAAATAACTAAAAACAACTAACTTCAAAAACAACATACTTTAAAAATGGCAAACTTTAAAATCATTCAAACTAAAACCAGAAGAAATTGAATCAATGGAGACAGACGGCATGCACTTGCGACATGCAACTGCGGGGTTAAAACCAGTTTTTATGTGCACAGCGCTCCCCCAGCAACCTGTAAAGACCAAAAAGAAAAAACTAACAAATCTAATGAGCTGCCTAGACCCATCGAAAACTAACAACTGAACGTGAAACCTCAAACAATCGTGCACGCAATCCCTGAACAGTCAAAGCCACAGTTACCCCTCTCTTCGCATCCACATTACCTCTAAATCTCTGCGAAAAATCTTACACTTTACGAAATTTCGCAGTAGACTCTTCAAAAAACTCTCAGGATAGCCATGGTGCAATGCCAGAATATACCATTTGTAAAGTTCTTCAATTTTTTCCCCAGTATTTGATGTCAGTCTATCTATACGGTTTAACCCGTTAATAAAAATATTTCTATATATTGAGATATGGACATTTGATCCAAAATTTAACATTTTTTAAAAGTTAAAGCTTTTTCGTTTATCATATATATCTGTTTTTATCTCACCATTTTTTATCTCGATGTTAATGCCTAAATAATTGACATTATTTTTACTTTTTGACTCCAATTTATAATTTAAACCATTAGGATAGCAATCAAATTTTTCTTTTTTCACATCATTGCATCTGACTATTAAAACGTCATCAATGTAAGGAAAGCACCTCATATCCTCATTTATATCAATTTGTTCCTCGTACACACATATATATAAGTAGATATCGGCTAAAATCGAACTACAACTTCCCCCCATTAGAATACCTCTAACTTGTTTGTAAACAATTTTCCCGTCATATAAGTAGTTCTCACTCACTACAAAGTTAAACAAATTAGTAAACCATTCCTGTCCGATAGTTGAGGAATTATATTTACTGAAAAACTCCATAATTTTTATTTTAAGATTGTCCAAATCTATACTATTATACAAATCTTCAAAATCGTACGCTGTTAAACTTGAAATGTTTTTCATTAGATTTAAATGTTTAATTAACTCAAAGCTGTTTTTTCTTATACAAGCCGGCTTATCTTTCAATACTTCATCAAAAATCTCTTTTAATAATTTCAACAATTTTTTATTACAATTTTCCAAATATGAACCGAAACCACATGTAATAGCTCTAAAAACAACCGGATCTTTATGAAACTTTGGAACCATTACCAAATATGGAAAACTAGTACTATTTTGCTTTATTTTAATTTTTTTATAATATGCTTTTACTCTATTACTAATAACTTGTTTACTTGACTTGACAATTTCATAGTTTATTTCATTACCATAAGCCTCCCTGAGAAATTTACCATATAATGTTTTACAAATAATTGCGTAATTTGTGTTAGCTTTATCTATATACGTTATTATAAATTTATTTTGCAATTCTGTTATAGATTCTTTCAAATCCTTATAATATTTTACCGAAACCCCCTCAGAGTTACTCTCAAAATATATAAATATGACTTATATATATATATAAGTCACATTTGAACGGAGGATGGTTTTGAGGCCTGGGGGTCATGATCGGTGAAAATATACCAAAATTTTCCGGAAGTGCTTTCGACCAGACGGCTGCAATAGGTAGCCTTTTACTTTTTGTAATGAAAGCTACCTAAAAATATACATTTCATTTAATATTTCTTAGTACTTTCGGCCTGAAATTCCCACGTGCATCGTCAGGGAATATTTTTATTATAAATATACATATAAATACGTCATTTCGTTTGAAATGTGAAGGTCCATATTTATTAGGGTAGCTGAAAGTAGAAGTAGCAGTGCTTTGGATCAAACCTATGTACAGAAAAATATAGTTTCAAACGAAGTGACATATTTGTATGTATGGAACAGCAATCTAATATATAAAAATGAAAATTTGTCTGTCTGTAATGCTTCTACAGTGATAGTCTCTCCAGCATACAGGCAATATTCGTATACCGCACCAAGCACCCAATAGTCCTAAAAATAAAGTAACAACTTCTATTACTAATCCATAAAACCTCCCTTGGTCACGTATCGGCCCACATTGGCATTGAGGTCAATGAAAGCACCGATGCTCTGGCAAAGGCTGCAACAGAGAACCATTCAATAGATTTCGTACTACCGGTTCCCTTCTCCCATTTCAGACGAGTCCTAAAAGATAGAATTCTACTGGCCTGGCAGAGATTGACAAGTGAACCCACACCTATGATATAAAGTCTCAAGAGATCTATATTTCGTTTCCCCACCCACCACCGTCTTCCTCATAGGACATGGCCCATTTAAAGAAATTCCATTGCGCCTCTTCACCTCTCTGCGAATATAGAGAGGTGGGATCCCCAAATCACATGTACTATCACTGTGCCCTGACCGAAGCCTAGCATTTAAGATATCTCAAGTCTCTCCCCAAATCCTGACTTCTTAATGTACTTTCTCGTCCAGCACTGCTGGCAAAATTAACAAAATTTATAAATATCTCATAGCAATTTCTACACTCACAACCTAGTGGTCTGGCTTGACGAACATACTGCTGCAAGAATACCAAGTAGGCGTCTAAACGCCACTACCAACAGCCATAAAAAATTCTGGACTATTGATGTGTTCCAGCACATATTCATCGCAGCAGCAGTCATTTGTACCATGCTTCATTCTCCTCTCCGGCTTCTTGTCGCGAGGGGGCAATTTGTGCTCCAGCGAGCAGAGCCTGTTCTGTTGCATTGATCTTTTCATCCTCAGTCCTGCCCTCTGTCGCGTGAGGCTCAGGCCTGGCGCACTCGGCTTCGGCCAAGTATTGGCTGAAAATTATATTTTTTTACCTTAATAAAGACGACCGGGAGGGTCAATATGCTCTACAGACTTGGTTTCCTAGTCTGAGCAGTCCCTCTTAGGCAACCAAAACATCTGATATTCATATTCCTCTGATTGTATTATGATGTATTGCAAACTCTGAAGTATTCCGAAACTTCTTTTAAATCTAAACTAATTTTATTTAATGAAATGTAATGAAATATTTTCTTATAACTCTTAATTACGTTGAATAAACTGGAGGTGGTAAAAACAGGATACAACTATTGCGAGCAATTTCCCAAGCAGCAAATAATCCCTGACCGAGCTTCCGCCGAATGTCCTAATTTGACTATGTTTCGCCCGAACGATGTCACCCCCTGAGATTGGCGGGAAAGGCTTTTTGTCCGCCCGGCAAAGCAGATAAGGAGCATCGCATCCCGATTATTATTGAATCAGTTTTGAAGCTTTTGCCTATTTGTTTTCGATCATTTGGTCAGTAGGTAATCTTTTACCGACAACATTTCAATATCATATGATATTTTGCCGATTAGTTAGTGATATCATAAAGTAAAATTTGTAAGGTGCAAAATAAGTATTTAAATTAACACAATTTGCATAACTACAGACATACACACATTAAATTTTTTTTTAAAAACAATTAAAATATAATTAAAAAATATATAAACGTTTCGGCTATTTTCATAGCCCTCATCAGTAAACGAGCAAAGTCACAAAACAGCAAGAGCCACAGCAAACGAAAAAACAGTTAAAATTACGGTCTTAACAGTTTTAACTGTTTTTTCGTTTGCATTGGTTCTTGCTGTTTTGTGACTCTGCTCGTTTACTGATGAGGGCAATGAAAATAGCCGAAACGTTAATATACATTTTTAATTATATTTTAACTGCTTTTAAAATTTTAATGTGTGTATGTCTGTAGTTATGCAATTGTGTTAATTATTAAGTAATCCAGACGTAGTTCTGTATGTATTTTTAAATAGTATTTAAAAGTAAGAAAGCTCGTTTAAATTCAAAGGATAAGTATTGCTAATCGGCATTATTCTTACAAATAAAATGCAAAAATATTTACACGTCGATTACATAACCAATTAAAAGTTTTTAAAAAAATGTTTTTGTTTAAAGCTTAAAAATTGCTGTTAAAGGCATTCGATATAAAAATTGTACTTAATTACAATTAAATTTTAAATTGCAAAAATTTTCTAGCGTAAAAAGCAAACAAAATTATTTTTTAAGGTAAAAATTACGTTTTTACCAATTATTAATACTATTGATGTATAAATATTTTTTAAATCTTAGAAAGAAAAATTAATTGTAATTTAAATTGTAATTGTCATTATTTGTAATTTTTATTGTAATATCTTCTAACAGAGATGTTTCGACTTTAAAAAAATAGTAAATTTCTTACATTTTAATTAGTTACGCTACGTAAATATTTTTGCATTTTATAATGGAAAATATTGCCATTTAGCAAAATATATTATTTGAATTAAAACGAACTTTCAGTCATTTAAATTAATTATACAATATATGCATCTTAGAATGAAAATTATTCCCACTTAACATTGTTCCCCAACTACATAAATCACATTCTTTAACACTTCTAATTTTATTATGGTTATGTATAAAAATATATTTTTTTGAAAATCTAAATAATTATTTTAATAAATACTTTATTCAGCCTTTTTTTTTTTACTTTTAAAATATTATAAAATTAGATTTTTCATTATGTGGAACACAAAAGATGTTTTACTTCTTTGTAAGACAATTTAAATAATAACATTTAGAAAAAAATCTCAAAAACTTTCTCAATTTTTTTATGTCTCATTACAATCATCTTTCATTTTATTACAGTTCTAGAGTTGTATTTTCTTAATCCCAAATATAAACTTCCAAATAATTAACTTCTAAAGAAGTACCTTTATTTACTCAGAATTTTTGAACTCATAATTTAAAAAATACATTTAGAGCAAATAGTTCGTAGTTTTTAATTTAAGATATTTTCTCCTATTTATCTAAATAATAATAAAAAAAAGGCAAGTCTTATTACCAACATTTAACAAATATATGAGTTTAATTCATTTAATTTATTAATCAGTTTAAGTTATAAAACTTATCAAAGTATATTTTTATGTATGAATGACTATACGTAACTATAAAAAAGAAGAAGAGAAAATTAGAATTTTTTTTAAAGTTGTTAGATTTCGATTACAGTCTTATATCCAAATATCGTGGAGAATCTGCAAACTTTAAACAGATTAATGTTTATTGATTTGTGCATAAGGAATTTATTCTCACCAAAAAACAATTCTTCGGAAGTATTTTTGACTTCTATTCCCTTCGTTTGTTCGCTTAAAAGTGGGGTCTGGTCTGTCCTTGAAACGTGAATAGAGGATTTGAGGGGATACGAGATAAAGATCTGGAAAGGTATTGGTGTGTTTATGTCACGTGAAACATTTCACTACGGGGGATGGAGTTACCGCCGACGCTCTTAGTAAAATGATTCAACTTTGGTCGGCTGACAAGATCGGCTGATTTTATATTTGCAGTATGTGCCAATCAATTTCTTTCATACATCAATTCGATATTCTGCCGACGTTAGCATTTGACCTATAACTAGAGGAATCGTCTGTAATGCCGAGAAAACATCGCGTTAATCTCTCTATTTGACTACCGTTTATTTGCCGAAAATTCTTATAACAGGCCGAATTTTAGCCGATATCTCTTGCTGTTGGGGTTATGGCCTGTTGTAATAGCCTTAAACAAAACTCAAGTTGTATGATTTTATATCTTTGGAAAATCTTTTAAATGAATCTAGTTTCGGAAGAACCACTGCCTTCGACTGCGTCAAGTGGGTTTCCAACAATCTTCTTTCTAAACAAACCTGTGGCCTGGGTCTCCACTGCCTAAGGTAGCGTGTGCCGGAAGTACTCTGCACGCGCCGGAGACAATCGAAAGTAAAGACAATCTAAACCAGTAGCAGTGGAGCCCATAGATCCCGAGAAAACAATGCACCATTGATGTTCCAAAACGTTGGTAACTTAAATCTAAGATAAACTTTCATAATACAGAAAGAAGCTGAATCGCACTCTAAGTTGAATGAACCAAACACCGTTGATATTAGGCCAATAGAACTCGAGGAAAGAATGCGCACCAAGCGATCGAAGGTGCCCCCCCACCTGTAAATTTAAGGAATTGCCTTTAAATATATACACTTGATAAAATATCATTAGCTTACTACACGGTGTACAAAACTGTTGTAAAGTCAAAAATAAACTTATACAAACATTAAAATAAAGTTAAAATATCTACGTTTCGGTCATCCTTCTATGACCTTCCTCAGGAACGTTGTCGTATATCTTCTAAAACTAGAGCAAAACCGTCTTGAGATCAAAATGTTCGTTATATATTCAGTCAAAAGTCGCTTTATCCAATTACAATCCAGAACACATGCAATGGCACCATCTATTAGACAAAAAGTAGACTGCAATTTCGAATGATTTTTATATGGCGCCGTCTATGAAGTGAAAAAGAAATAAAAGAATATCAAATGAACAATTCTGGCCTGCAGTGGCCCCATCTATTGTAAGGCAATGTAAATAAATGTAGAGCTTAAAATGCAAGAGGGAAGCTTTGTTAAAATCAAAAATAGTAGTGCATACTTGACAATGGGAAATGTAAGATGAATAGGTTAAATTGCAAAAAATTATTTTAATATGTGCAACCAAAGTTTAGGGATATTAACTGATATGTTATCATTACAAACTTCTTCCTTTCTACACATAATTTCTATTGATTCTTTTTGAAGGCCATCTATTGCAGTATTACATGGAATTATAATTTTAGCATTATCAAAATCTATATAACTATGAGGGTTGTTGAAATAAAATTTAGTCAGTGCTGTGGTCTGACGATATTGTAAAATGTCTCTTTTATGTTCTTTCAACCTCTCCAGAAATTTTCTTTTCGTACTACCAATGTAAAAATTTTTAGCACCGTTATCCAAAATGATAGGAATTTCGTAAACACCGGCACGCTCATGGCCAGGTGTAGGATCTAAATTGAAATTTAATAAATTAGTAAGGTAAGGAGGGGGAATAGCAACAAGTTGAACGTTAAATGAACGTTAATATGAAAACTTCCCTTATATCTAGGTTGAATCTTATTACACAGAGCAACATATTTGTCTTCAATAATGAATTTTATAGGCAATCCAGAGGGGCTCCGATGGGTTCTCCAGTCTCTGGTTTGTTTGCAGAATTTAAATTGCGACCTTTGGAGAAATTTATATTTGATACTTTTGACAAAAAACCAGCAATTTGGGTACGCTACGTGGATGACATTTTGATCTTATGGAACCATAGTCGCCTGGATCTTGAAAACTTTCTCAGTAATGTTAATAGTCTGGACCACAACATAAAATTCACCTTAGAAATCGAGGAAATTTCTTCTGTGGCATTCCTGGACGTACATTTACAGCACAATGGACAGTGGCTGAATTATGCAGTTTATAGAAAACCTATGAAAGAAAATACTGTTATCCCTTTCAATGCTAATTTACCCTTCAGTTATCGTATTGCAGCATTTAAATCATTTATACAAAGGGCCTTTTTAATATGTTCTGGCAAGCAATTAAAGCAGGAGCTTAATTTTATTAAGCAAATTGCCATAGATCATGGTTTTCCCATTAAATACATTTATAATATTATTCACCAGCAACATTGTATCTCCCCCCTCACAGCTTACCTAATAACCAGCAGAGACCTTCTTATTATCGATTCAGGTATGTGCTAGTCATTTTTGAAAAGTTAAGGAAAATGGTTCGTGGTTTTAACGTTCAACTTGTTGCTATTCCCCCTCCTTACCTTACTAATTTATTAAATTTCAATTTAGATCCTACACCTGGCCATGAGCGTGCCGGTGTTTACGAAATTCCTATCATTTTGGATAACGGTGCTAAAAAATTTTACATTGGTACTACGAAAAGAAAATTCCTGGAGAGGTTGAAAGAACATAAAAGAGACATTTTACAATATCGTCAGACCACAGCATTGACTAAATTTTATTTCAACAACCCCCAAAGTTATATAGATTTTGATAATGCTAAAATTATAATTCCATGTAATACTGCAATAGATGGCCTTCAAAAAGAATCAATAGAAATTATGTGTAAAAATGAAGAAGTTTGTAATGATAACACATCAGTTAATATCCCTAAACTTTGGTTGCGCATATTAAAATAATTTTTTGCAATTTAATCTATTCATCTTACATTTCCCATTGTCAAGTAATGCACTACTATTTTTGATTTTAACAAAGCTTGTCTCTTGCATTTTAAGCTCTACATTTATTTACATTGCCTTACAATAGATGGGGCCACTGCAGGCCAGAATTGTTCATTTGATATTCTTTTATTCCTTTTTCACTTCATAGACGGCGCCATATTAAAAATCATTCGAAATTGTAGTCTACTTTTTGTCTAATAGATGGTGCCATTGCATGTGTTCTGGATTGTAATTGGATAAAGTGACTTTTGACTGAATATATAACGAACATTTTGAACTCAAGACGGTTTTGCTCTAGTTTTAGAAGATATGCGACAACGTTCCTAAGGAAGGTCATAGAAGGATGACCGAAACGTAGATATTTTAACTTTATTTTAATGTTTGTATAAGTTTATTTTTTACTTTACAACAGTTTTGTACACCGTGTAGTAAACTAATGATATTTTATCAAGTGTATATATAACGTTTTACTGTGTAATTGTCCAGATCTTTTATTATTGCCTTTAAAGTTAACGCAATATTTAATTTACGTATAAAATACCTCCCTATAAATTTAGCGAATTACCTTTAACGTTAACACGATACTTAATTTACGGATGAAATAGCCCCCCCCCCCCTCTTAAGTTAACCACTTACCTTGAACAGCATGCGACTTTTATTTTATGGCAGCAGTGAGTAAACGTAAGTCGATGCCGAAAAAGAAGATTAAAATTCGTAAAAGGTGGCAGCTGGGGTATAAGGAAATTTTTTGTAGATTATAAATTAGCCATAGGACCCTAGATTTACGTTAAAGAAAATGGAAAATAATCGGATCATTTTTAAAGAAACTGCACCGAGGGTCCCAAGAAGGCAATTAATATTCAAAATTGGTGGTAGCTGAACTCTCGGATTTTTTTTTTTTTTTTTTTGTCGATCATGTAATAGCTGGAAGACCTTAGAATTTGTTAGAAAAAAAAAGCTAGTGAATCGGACTGGACCGTGGCGGTCCTCGGGTCCTATCTGTAATGTAGAAGGGGAGAATAACTAAATGGGAAAAGGGCCCTAGTAATGAAGATCGGATTTAATGGGGGCACTTTATTAACAAATTAGAGCGCAGAAAGTTCAACGGGGCCTGTACCGTGCTCCATGCGGCCAGGGTCTTAACTGGAATATAGAAATGGAAGAAAAGCTAAAAGGAGAATGGGCCTCGAAAACGAAGAAAATCGGATAAAAAGGGCATAAAAACTTAAACTTTGGGGCATAAAAAATCCCGGCCGGCTCGGACTACAGGCGCAGGTAGATTTCGAAGTAAAGTACTAAATTCAACAACAAAAACTGAATCATGATTAGAGATAAACACACTTTAAAAATTTTATGTGGCCGCTCTTGACGAGTTTTTAATTTCATTTTTATATAAGAGCTAGTTTTATTAGAATCCTTTTAAGGCGGTATTAAAAAAAAAATACTTTTCCATGCTCAACAATTCAAATTTTCTGACATATTTTCAGATTCATTTTTAAAAGAAATAAACGGTCAAGTGCGAGTATCACTCGCACTCAGAGGGTTCCGTACAAGAAATATATGAACTGTATTATTAAAAAATTCGTTACTACAAGAAAAATAAGACATTATAAAAAACTATACTACGTAGAGTTCGGTATAGTTGTATATATACTAGAAAAAAATTTATGGGTATACCGTAAAAGTGCAAAAAAATATGAAGGCTAAATAATATAAAATATTGCTAATCTGTATAAATCTTATATAGAAAGTAAATTTTATCCTAATCTGTTTATGAGGAGCTCAATTCGGCACTGACAATAAAAGTAATGCATATTTAAACTTCATTTGGCATTTCATAAAACTAAATTCAGCGTCGTAATAATCTTTTCTTTTTACAGTGCAGCTAAAACAAAACCCTTTTTCAAAGTTTAAACTTGGTATTTTGCTAAGCGCGCTTCGAAAGGAAGTCGCAAAGTAGAAACGCCGCCTTGGTCCGTGCCGCATTTTTCCAGATAGGTTTTTAATTTACTGTTAAATACACGGGAGGCGTATTGAGAGATCTATTCAATGCAAACTAGTCCCGAATCCCATAATTTTTATGTGATTATTTCTAATTAAATTACTCTGTTTATAATAAATTGACGTTTATTGCTTTTATGCTGTTACTGGACGTTATATTACACAAATGCATCATTAAAAGATGTTATCTAGGCTTTCAAAGACGATGGTACATACAGTACGCCGTCTCTGCCATTATGTATGTTCAAACCGTCATTGTCCTTAAGGGTTAAGAACTTGGCTGACTTCAAACGACGACTGATTTCAAAGATCATTATCAACAGTGCTTTTATACTTTTGCAACGATAGGTACCTACAGCGCTCCCCAACACCTTTGCTGAATGCCTACAAATCGAAATTTGTGTGTAACGGAAAAATGCGATTTTCGCAAAACTATGTGACCTACGGTAATCGCTATAACTTTCCAGAAAGGTTTAAATTAACGCCTAATGTAACAAATCCATTAAACGTACCACGAAAGCGGATTTATGTCGACTTTAAATTCTATGAATAAAAGTCTTTTACTGAACTTTAAATCTTAAAAGTAAATAATACTCGCATTAGCACCTTTATGCTCGCATAGTTGTAATATCTATTACACTACTCCTACGGCGAGATAACCACAAACAGTTAGCGATAATGACTACCGTCAACAGGGGCTACCTTGGACCACTTTTTACTGATTCCACTCACATTTCCATTATTACAAAATATTATATGTGATTTTTCAACATCTAAATGGAGTTATAAACAATTAACATGAAACAATGAAGCAAACTGTATTGTTTTAAAAAGGAAATTTTTTATTTTTTAACTATTTTTAAAGTTTTGGAACAATGTAGCCCCTGCCGGGGCCTTCTTTCGTCCAATCACTTACAAGGAGAGGGCCAGCCTTTTTAATCACAGATTTTGAATATTTTAATATATGTTGTAGGGTAGAGACCCCTTAGTCTAAGGTTCAACGGAGTTTATACAACGCTCGTTAGTTCTTGAGAAACCGGGGGGTCTAATATTAGTATACAACTTAAATACTTACTTTGTAACAAGAAGGATAGGTTGGGTGCAGCTCAGTTGGTACGGCGTTTGCTGACTGATTCGCGGGTTCGATGCCTGAAAGCGCTAAATTTGTTTTATAAATATACTTGTAATTATAAATTAATAATCTCATTGTCAATTAAAATTTATAATATTGTATTTCAGTTATAATTTTAACCTATTTAATTTTTTTCCCTTTTAACTAAATAGTTGTATAAAACATCATAAAACTGTTAATTTTTTAAAAATCACATTTAAAATGTATTTCATATATTCTTTATCGATTCAATGATATTGAACAATTGTGCCAATACGTTATTTTAAAGAAATATCATTTATGCATTGCTTTAATAAGGGAAGTCAATACGATGATACGATTACTCTGTTTTTAAAGTAACAAGCATAATTATATTAAAAATTAACATCGGAATTAAATTACAACGGATTTTTTTTTCATATTAAAGATTTTTAAATTTGTAATACGTATGCTTGCGCTTTCAAATATTTTATTTTCCCTTTATCTTCTTTCTGATTTTATTTTTATTTTATTTGAATATGTTTTATTTTATCATAACTAGATGGCGCCACAACAGGTTTGTAAAAATTTTGGAATTTTGATTATTCAATAATAGATCCAATTTCTCTTTAAATCTCTTTAAAGTATGAGAAATAATAGTTTAAAATGAAAAATGACAAATTTAGATTTAAATTTCTTAACATTATAATTAATGTACGATATTAAAATTTTTAATTGAGATTATTAAATTATAATTACAAGTATATTTATAAAACAAAAAATGAGAAAGACAAAAAATGTAGCGCGTTCGGGTATCGAACTCGGGGCCGCGGATCAGCAAGCAAATGTCGTAACAACTGAGCTACGCCCAACCAGATCTTTTTGTTACAGAGTAAGTATTTATGTTGTGTACTAATATTAGATCCCCGGGTTTCTCAAGAACTGAGGAGCGTTGTATAAAATCCGTTGAACCTGAGACTAAGGGGTCTCTACTCTACAAAATATATATACCCATTAACCGCTGGTGATGCGTTGACGCAACAGTCAAAATAAATGCGTATAAAAAATTACCTATCAAATGAATTTTATATTAATAGTATTTTTTAAGTAGGGAATATTATGGTTAATAATTCAGTCGAAAAAATATTTCTTTCAACATTTGTTTTTATTTAATAACAAGTTCGAAAATTAAAGTATTTTTTAAGGAAAACATTCGCGTTGTCGTTTTGGCAGAAGAAATATTGTTAGACAAACGTAAGCTTTAGAGTAAATCTATTTTTAGACAAGGTCGAAGTACATCAGAACATTCAACGATTCAGTTGCTTTTGTTTTAGTGGGGGAAGAAGAGAAAATATGTGTTGCGTTTGCGCATCATCAGCGGGAAAGGGGTAGTTCCATTATTCACTCGTGTCATTTGACTCTGTGGAATTTTGTCTTATTCTGTGCTCATAGAAATGCTTACAACTAGATATTTTACGCAAGAGGAAGGTTTTCAAAGAATATTTAATAAAGATCCATATAATGATGACGGGATCGACTCTGATATTATCGTTATTTAATCAGAAATAACAGAAATTATTGATGAAGAAGAAGGAAATGATAATATATCAAAAAACGATAATGATATTTTATCAAACGATACTGCTGGCGAAATTGAAGTGCGCGTAAAAAAGAAGAGGTTTGTCTCCTCTAAAATGTAGTACAAGTCATATCTACCCTATATATATATAATCCTAATGAAACGAATTTATGAAACGGAAGTATGAAACGTAAGTATGAATCGACTGATTAAACAACTGATTATGTTTCACGGCGATTTCTCCTAAAATATGGAATACTTTGCGATGAAATTAACACCAAAAATCAATATTGATCCGCAGATTTCAAAACTGGTATTAGAATTTTTAAATTCGAATTAGTTTTCGAAATATTAATTTTTCCCTAATTTTATATACATTTTTCTAATGATGGAAACTCAAATTTTAATCAAACAGATATATATATATATATATATATTATTTCAGAAAAGGTTGACATGGTAACCCGGCTATTGTTGTTTATTTGATAATAAATGTTTATTTACTTTTATTTCTTTTTACAAATTATATAAATTATTTTGTTCTATGATTATTAATTATTTTTTTATATTTCCTTTAGAAAATAATAGAAAATAATTAAGAAATACAGTACTACTTAGTTATTCCGTCGACCAATTTCGCCGAATTATATAAATCGCCAAAACACTCGCCGAATTATACAAATTGACATAATTTTTATTTTAAATAACGAAATAACAAATAAATTAGTATAACATTAATAAATATACGAATAAAACGTCGAAATAAAAATCACTTGACGATGTAAACATGTGTAACTTGCTTAAAGTCAAGTGAATGTGACATTTACGATCAACCATTATTGGCACTTAATCTTATAGTTTGGCGATAGATTTTTGGTCGTCGCGATATCTAAGGAATAGCCAAAATGCATTTGTAACTGGAATTTGAAAACGAGGTTTTCGAAAAATTTTCGTAAAAAAATAAAAATCACGCCAAACCTGCGGTGCGTATCTGGCAAAATATTACCACTCGAAAAAAAATGATAACTGGCGAGTTGAAAAAAAGATATTGGCGAGATTTGCATCCTGCTAGCGTAACAGTACCTAGAATTCTTTGCGACCATGGCAACCTTTATGTAGTTTTATTCGAAAAAAAAAATTTGATTTTTTAATCAAAATGGAAAACTTACGGTCCCATGTTGGCACGTTTTTTTCTGACGGCAATGTCATATACGGAACGGGCACATAACTGGCGCCAAAGTACCGTTATTTTGCTTGATATGGTAAGCCGGATGTTGCTGTTTATGCTGTTTATGCGTTCCCCAAATTGGCGTCGTTAAAAAATCACGCCAATATGGGACGTATATGACATCTTTGCCAAACTTTCATATGAACGGCGAAGGGATCAGACCGTAATTGTTTATGGCAGTTGATGACTTGAACTATTATAATATAGATGAAATGATGGCGATAGAATAATATTTGACGCCTTATTACATGTGCCTGGCTAACATTAATGTACCAAAATGGCACCTAGAGTATAAAAAGTGAAGTGGTCCGCCTGGAACTGTTGATGATAGTCACATGACTTAGGCTATTGTTATAGAGATTGTTTTAAAATAACGGGAGAGAAAGACTCTTATACTTAATTTATTTTATTTTAGCTTCTTTTCAAATGTTTAACTGATCCTCTTTAATCAAAAACGAAAACAACCATTGGATGTCTTAACAGCAACTGATTCGCCCTTAAATTTCTGCAATCAAAGGGAATTGAATGGAAACCCGTTTACAGGGAGATCTGCACAGCTTTTTTCAATATAATTCAATCTTCTCTAATATTTTTAAAACCCATCAGGTTAGCGTGTTTTTAGATTCTGCGGTGTCTGAACGGGGGTTGGCGAGCGTAGCTTGCAGGGGGCAGAGCCCCCTAGTATATATATAAAAAATGAAGACTTGAAGTGCATAAAGATGAAAAAATTGAATATGACTCAGTCAAAAAATGAAAAATGAATAAAACCTTGACAAATGCGGGATAACATAAAGATTATGTTCGAAAATAAAAACTCATTTATATTTCAGACGTGACGTTGCATTGCACCTTTTGCAAACACCCTTTGAATGTAAAGAGTTAGCCATAAACAAATCAGCCACAAAAAGGCATAGTAAGTTCTCCCTGCAAAAAGCATTACAGACAGATAGCAGACATTTAACCCTTTCCGGAGCAAAGCAATTCAATTTCTAAAATGTTGAAATGAAATGAATGAATGCCACCGGAAACTACGAACAATTATATAATAAATGAAAATTACTTTACCAAAATTCTCGTGCCATTGTGGCATTTGAGAAATAAAATTAATTGGTTTCAAAAACATACTACCGCCCCTGAAAGGGTTAATCGTCAAGTCCGATGAAAGCAGAAGACTGCATTATAAACAATGCCATAGTGAGAATGTTTATTGCTGCAGTAAATTTGTGATAGTGTGCGTTTGTGACATCATAAGTGTCGCGAATATTTTGATACTTGAAACTGTTTTCTGGACATGATGTGTAATTTAGAAAGGAAAAATAAATTAAATTTTAATTATAAATTAATTACCTTTAAAGTGATTTCTTGCTGTCTAAATTGTAACAAACGAAAATAAAACTTTCAGTGCCCAAATATGCAAGAAAACTCTGCTGCTGCTAAGTTGAACACAGTAAACATCAGTATTCTTATTCCGCTGACGTTGCAACAACGCAACACTCGGTTTTTCGTAAGTGAACACAAATTTTGTCATTTCCACTATAAATTAACGTTATGTATGTACAAATGAATAACCTATATCATTTGCATAAACAAATTTTAACCCTTTATAGTTTTGGCGGTTAATGGGTTAAAATAATCAAAATCTGTGATTACCAAGGTTGGCCCTCTCCTTGTTAGTTTCATATAAAATTAATACATTTCATTTGTAAATGAAAACATTTATATTGAAACTTCCTTGCAATAGCATTTGCTAATAAATTAACACTACAAACTCGATAAACAAATGTCTTTTATTAACATTTAAACACAATAAACCAATTGTTAATACTAAAGAAACGAGAAACAGTTTTCGTCATGTTATTCTCAGTAACTGGAACAAAAACAATTAATGTAACATTTTGCTATAGTAATATTTGAAAAACAATGTTACTTAAAACATGTTTTAT
The DNA here is from genome assembly GCA_963932465.1 of Maratus speciosus. Taxonomy (NCBI): domain Eukaryota; kingdom Metazoa; phylum Arthropoda; class Arachnida; order Araneae; family Salticidae; genus Maratus; species Maratus speciosus. The sequence continues at coordinate 492,891,985 of OZ010797.1, read as the reverse complement.
GAGATTTGGTTCTATAAAAGGCATTTCTAAGTAACTGGGGTTATTTTCGGACCAAAAAAGCCCTGGCACAAAGTAGCCCCGAAATACTAGTTTTCATGTTAGCTTTATGAAAATCTAAACAATTCCTGTCAAAATAAAAAGTTAAAGGAAATACTATGATCACACATGTGTTACAGGTTTCTAAAGGCAATATTTTGACACTTACCTTATTTGTATCTCTTATCCAGATTGTTTCACTATAGAAAATTTGGAGAGTTAAAATTTACACACGAAAACTTTTGTTTACAAACACATCCAGTGTTGCCACTAAAAAAATTTAATTACCCCCAAATTATTGAAATACCATATAGTAGGGTATAAAATATTTTTCAAGGGCAAAAACTCCAAATTATCTTGTATTATTTGTTCAATACAAATAAAGAAAACTTTTTTTATGGGATGGACCAAAGTAACCCCCGCAAGGACCAAAGTATTCTAATGGTATTTGTATGCACGGCAAAGTATTGATAGTAATGAAAAACTTTGCTATCAGCATTTAATTTCTTTCTACTTAGAATCGACAAAAAAATAGGAAGTTGCACAAAATACATCAAATTTGGTATTTTCTTTTAACACGAGACAATCGCATGTGAAAGCGCAATAAAATAAAATATTAAAATGTCATTTCAAGTCATTTTTTCTTACATTGTTCATCGCTGACCGCGTGATTTTGAACAAAAACAAATAAATAATGCCGATTCTGTAACATCCTCCCACCTTTTTACCACCTTGTATAATCGGAACTAATTCTAAACGTAGAGAAATTGTCAAAGTCACTTGTTATAAAATCAGTCTTTCAGGAATTTTCAGTAGCCTTCCAACTCTGCTGTGCCTAGGAGATTCCTTGTTCGAGGATACATCCAAAATTGTAGCTTTGTTAAGTATTTTCACTGGATTGCGGGAAATCCTAGGTTTTAGTCAGTAGACGAAGCTACCTCTAATGGATATATTCTTTGTAAAGGTCGTAAAAGCTCTTGTTGTGATGTTTGACTCAATTTTCCTCAAGTATAATGGACCCGACATGTCTACACCCGTGATCTGAAACACGTTAGCGTCCTTTATTCTATTTTCTGAAACTATTTTCTGAAGCTTTCTTACTCGAAAGCGTAGAAGAACATCTGGAATGAGCTCTATCAAGTTGGGCCTACATTGTAGGCATTGATTCAGAGGTGGTGAATCTCTAATCTTGCTGTCGCATCAAATACAGGATGAATCGAAGCTGCAGTACTACTATATTTTATGATTGGATGATGCGGCAAGCAATTGTCATAAGATTTCGTTTCGCAACATGGAACTTCCTCTATAATTCCTTCGTTTATCCAATCATTAAAAACATTCTCGTATTGTTGAAACATGTTCTTGGCGATTAAGTTGGAGGTGGCTCCTTCCAAACGTTTAATCGCCAAATTAAAGTTATTTGGCAGCATTGTTGTGTCGTCAGCCCAAGGAAAGCAAATCTCATACCGCTTTTCATCGTTTACCTTTACTGTTTCTAAGAAATGTTCCTTAGTTTGGCGATCTATCTCCTCTCTTGACTTCTTCTCTATGGATCTGTAATCCCGATTAAGTCAAGTCTCCATAATTTTGAGATATCCGCTTCTTTTACGAACACTGATGTTACTGTCATCGCCAAGTTTTCGGATGAACATGGATTTTCACATGGTACTTTTCCCATTAATGTCCATCCAAGATATGTTTCCATGGCGATTAAGCCAGAAGACAATATTTTTCTTTGACTAGTTAACATTTTCCCCAAAACATCAGCTCCAATTAAAACTTCTAGGGTACCAAAACATTGACTCACATCGCTTATCATGATGCCACTATTCTTTAATTCTTGTAAGCATGGCCCCTGTGTAACAGGTTGAATATCTCCGCATGTGCTAACTTGATCTCGTACTTCGAAATTTCACTTGAATTCTTCGTTCAAATCTCTAACTCTTATTTTGTAACATTTGTGTTGGCAATCTTGAGTGGTAATGCCGCCAAACAGAGAATGTATTATCTTTTCTTGCCGAATAGGCATGTAATTAATTTCTTCCGCCACACCTTTTAATATATACGATTTCTGTGATGCTGAATCTAACAATAAACGAACAACCCTTTGTTTACTTTCAGAAACTAGCTTCACCTTCAAGGTCTGCAAGAACACCTTGGCGCTTTTTTTACTAATATTTGTCATATTCACTTCATCTCTTTTAGACTTCTACTCAGCTCCCTCTCGAATATCTTTACCGGATGACTTACGTTGTTCGCACCGTAATGGCACATAACCCTTATTACAAATAATGCATTTCACCATCGGTCGGCATCGTTTAGCGGTATGTTCTGGTACTAAATATACGAAACAGCTTCTCTTCTCTTTGGTGATTTTTTGTATTTCCGCCAAGTTTTATTTTCTCGCAGAAAAGCATTACGAACTTGCATATCTTCCTGGCACAAAATGTAGGCTCCCTTTTTTCTCTGTTACGGAGGATGTAGTCAACAGACCTGCCGCTGTCGAAGTCTTATTGGTTTTATGTTCAAAATTAATGGGATTCTTTTTTGCGACAATTATCTTCACCTTTAGCTAATCCAAAGCCAGCTACGGCGAGTGACACTCTTTCTTCACCTTCTACTTCATCTCGCAAAAACTGCATCAGACTATTTAATATGTTCTTCGCCTCAGTTTTCTCAGTTCGTGCGATTCCACGCTTTTAGAAATTCTGCTGGTAAACAGGGTTCAACTAGTGCATATAAGATTGATGCGTATTTGTCAGTTGTGACACCTAATGTATCTAAGGCTCGTAAATATAATTCCAATTTATCATATAACTATGTCAACGAGAATTTTCCCTTCGTTTGTACTGATATTATCAATTTGAGTTTTTCTATCACTTAGACGTCTACCAATATATCCTCTCTACTAAAACGGGGTTTTAAACTCTGAATTACTTTGGCGTAATTAGTTCCACTTGGCGGAAAACACTCTACCACTTCTCTTACACGTGAGCCGGCAGTTGTCGCTTGCACGAGATACTGAAAATTTTCTCCTGATGCTATTTCTGTATTTTCATCAATTTGTCTAAATTGACAACAAAACGGTAACCTGTCTATTATTTCACCGCCAAACTTTCTCAACTCGAACTTGGGTAGCATAAGCATTCTTCTCATTGCATAACTATCGATAACTTGATTAAGAGCTTCACCTTGGCTGTTTGCTGACGACTGAAGTTTCGCCAATTCTAACTCGTGCGCCAATTTTATCTTTTCGCCTTCAATCTTTGCTTTTAATTCCATATTCAATGCTTCAGCTTTTTCCTTTGCTTGTATTTCTAATTTTTCTTTTTCTATATTCAATTTTTCCTTTTGCTTTCTTTCTGAAACGGCATTTTCTTAAACGCTCTGTACAAATTCAGGATCATCTTTATATGCCTTACAATTCAAAATTAGATCTTTAAGTGCCACAATTGTAGCCGTTGGTGCTACTTTTTCACCTAATTGCTCGGCTAAGAAGATCAAATCTTCCTTTTTAAAACCTTTAACTAAATTAAGCATCATGGGAAATCTTTATTTTTTTAAATTCTTATTAACACTTTAAAACTACATATTATAGATAACCTTACTTAAACTCGGTCCTGTCGCGGACGCCACTAATGTAACAAATCCTCTAAACGTACTACGAAAGCAGATTTATGTATACTTTAAATTCTATGAATAAAAGTCTTTTACTAAACTTTAAATCTTGAGAGTAAGTAAAACTCACATTAGCGCATTTGTGCTCGCATAGCTGTAATATCTATTACACAACACCTACTTTGAGATAACCACAAACAGTTAGAAATAATGCCTAATGAAAAACTTTGCTACGGCATGTATTTTCTTTCTACCTGGAATCGACAAAAAAATAGGAAGTTGCCACAAAATACATCAAAACTTGTTTTTTTTTTCTTTTAACACGAGACATTCGAATGTGAACGCGCAATAAAACAAAATATTAAAATGTCATTTCAAGTCATTTTTAACTGACTTCAAAAAAAAGGAGGAGGTTATAAATTCGACGCGTACGTATGTTTGTTTTTTTTTTAGCCTCCGGTACGGTATGCTATTTCTTTCTCCCAGCATATTTTATGTCCAAAAAATAACGTTACCTTACAGAAGTTAGCCGTAACACAAAGCATTACGATTAAATATTCTTTAGCAATTTTTTTTAATTTCTAAGCATCGCACATTTTCAATTTTTATACCGTCGTATTGGAAAGAAAAAATTCTTTTAAATGCATTTTGTTTCAAAACTGTATCTCCATTTATTTTTGAAATATTAATTTTTTTGTAGTTTTTGGAGCCATTTGCTTAATATTGGCAACGGAAGTACTCCATTTCTGTAGAAAGTAAAGTAAAAATAGTCTTAAAATAGTAATTATATATTTTTATTGCCATTTTCTCATAACAACCGAAAGAAAATGTAATTGAAATACGGGCTATTTTGAAAAAAATATAAACGAATGATTTCTGTTAAAACAATGGAGCTATTATATACTATATTTAATTGTAAGTATCTATGAATCATTAGATAACCCTTTTTTTTTCGATTTTCTTGAATGACGGAATCTTTTTGCTGCATTTGTGCATTATTTCGCGATAGTGATGTGCTATGCATGCTTTACTGTAGTTGTTTAAGAGTAGATCGTAAATGTGTAATTCTTAAGCGGATGCGAATGACGTCATTTTACATAAAATAAAACGTGTGCTTTATCTTAAAATTGAAATATGTTTCCTACTGCAGTAGAGTCCCGCTTAACCGAGTTATTTTCTTCTGATGGACTGGTGGCTTCTATTATTATGAAACAGCCATTATAAATGAAGTGTTAGGTGAAGATGAAAGGGCAGCCTGAAAGTGCAGGATCTGTAAAAAAAAATTATGGCCATTTTTTTCCCCGCATTCTGACCAGAAAATCAGAGTTCTAACTTTTTACGGCTGCTCTTTCATCTTCACTTAACACTTCACTTATAATGGCTGTTTCATAATAATAGAAGCCATCAGTCCATCAGAAGAAAATGAAGTAATGGAAATGCCGGGGGCGACACTAAATTCTGAAAAAAGCAGAATTCCCGTTCTCTAGTTATTTATTTTTTATTTTTATGTATGTTCACCGATTGCTCCGGAACTTTTTGTCCGATTTATGTGATTTTTGTTTTAATTCAAAGAGGATACTCTCGAATTGGTACCACTTCCGTTTCATCGAAATTGATTGAGTAGTTTTTTATTAATTTAACAAAAACCAATAAAATGAAGGATTTCTCGCAAATTATCTTTCATTGTTGTAACCGGTTTCTCAGTCATAATCATAAAACTATGTATTCATATACGTTAGCGCCAAGTTGTCGCCAAACTTTTCGCCATTTGGTGAATATCGCCAAATTTGGCGATCAAAATAAGTCGCCATAAATGAAGCCAATTTGGCTGTAACTGACTAATTTGGCGATATTCCCTTTCAAATTCAGTAATGGATCTTCTCCAATCTGTTTCTTCGTATTGTCGAATCGGCAATCATATTTACAATTCTCAATTGCCAATCACGTTCAAAATAGTTATTTAATGTATTAATTAAATATATAACATTATTTAAAATGCTAAATAATACAGAAGCAAACTAAATTAATACAAAACAATAATTTAGTATACAGTAGTTTAGTTTAATTAAACACATAACATCAGACTGGCGGCACATAATATATATATATATATAAATACAGGGTGATTCATAAAAGATGGGCAGAACTTTAAGGGGTTATAGTACACTTAAAGACAAATAATATTAAATAGGAGACTAAGGGTCCCAGACGTATTCCCAAGGAGATAGGGGGCATTAAAGTTTAGGGTCCGAAATTTCAAATGATTATAAAACATGGAAAAATTGGTCGATTCGTTTGCGGTTTTTGCAAAAAATTTTCTTTATGCCAGTATTTTCTTGAAATAAAATTTTAAAGTTCAATTTCAAAAAATGCCGATAGGGGGCGCTTTAGACTTTGGAGTAACAAACAACTATTTGTTAACGTTATTTTTTGTATTTCTTTAAATGATTTCGAAAGCTTAGACTTAAACTTAAATTTTGATCTAAAAATCTGAGTCCTAACGAGTAGTTAAGTAGCATAAACTGAAATTTGAAATTTGAAACCCTTCTCCCCCCAGAACAAAAATCAGTTATTCCCGATCTTTGTGTCGTAGATTAGGCTCTAACTACTGCCGCGTTTTGCTAAAATTATTCTTTATGTCAGTATTTTCTTGAAAATAAATTTTAAAGAAAATTTTCAAAAAATTCCGATAGAGGGCGCTTTAGACTTTGGAGTAACGAACAACTATTTTATACCGTTATTTTTTGTGTCTCATTAAATGCTTCCTAAAGCTTAGACTTAAACTTAAATTTTCAGCTCAAAATCTGAATCGCTGAGCGTGGTTCAGTAGCGAGGGGAGGGGGTTCAAATTTCAACTTCTGAACATAGTTCAGTTTGCACTACTTAACCATGCCCAACGATTCTGTGCTGTGATACGAGGCAAAAATACAACTTTCGTCAAGGACTGCATAGTCGGAATTCACTCATAAAGGCACTGGCATAGTTGGAAACGTCGCTCATGCAAACGTTAAAGCTCCATTCCTGACGCTAGTCACCGGATGAAGAAGGAAACAGAAAGTATGCAAATGTCAAATGGGGAAGAAGAAGAACACGTATGCAAAATTTCGACACGATTCAAGCATAAAAACCACTGAACGGTGAGTCAAGTGTAAGTCGCTGTAGTAATGAATCGGAAGATGGTGCCCTTCACGAATAAGGAAAAGGCTGAGATGCATTTAATTTACGGAGCGGCAGATGGAAATGGTGCAGAGGCACAACGAATGTACGGAGAGCGATTTCCCAACAGGCGGTTGCCTAACCGCAAAACTTTCGAGCGCTTGCACAGACAGTTGTGTGAGACGGGATCATTTCTCGCTTCCCGGTCGAATGCAGGTCGTGCAAAATAGGACGAATCAGTAGTTGTTGCAGAAGCCATTCTGGATGTAGTAGCGGCGCAGCCAAGTACAAGTACACGAACAGTGGCTAGGCAGGTGGATACCTCACAGTCCATGACTTGGAGGGTACTGAAGGATGAACATTTGCTCCCGTTTCATGTGCAACGGGTCCAGAAACTGTCTCCAGGGGATTATCCAAATCGTATTGAATTCGCCCGCTAGTTTCTGCAGCAGAACGCGCTAAATCCACATTTTGGACGAACTGTGCTTTTCACCGATGAATGTACCTTCACACGTGAAGGTACATTTAACACACACAATGCACATGTATGGGCGGATGTCAATCCACATGCTCATCAGAGACGCTTTTCCATCAATGTTCGGGCAGGAATCCTCGGAGACCACCTAATCGGACCGTACCTTCTTCCTGAACGCCTCAACGGTAAAACATACCTCACATTTCTGCAACATGTGCTGCCAAACCTGTTAAACGTTGTTCCTCCACGCATCCGGCGGGTCATGTGGTTCCAGCACGATGGAGCGCCAGACCATTACGTACGAGACGTCCGCAACTATCTGGACATCACATTTCCGAACAGATGGTTTGGTCGAGGTGGTCCTGTTGCTTGGCCTGCTCGCTCGCCAGATCTTTCACCCTCTATTTCTTTTTTTGGGGACGATTGAAGGCTCTTATGTATGAGACACCCATTGAATCCCCCGAGGAACTGGTCGCCAGACTTTCCGCCGCTGTAGGGGAAGTGCTTGAAAAGCCTGATGTTTTCGCGAATGTTCGCCGTTCCATTCTTCGCCGTTGTTCTGCGTGCATAACCTCTGGTGGTCACAATTTTGAACATTTATTGTAATTACATGTTAATAAATATGCTTTGGTAACATAATCCTAATTTGTGTCTTTTTACCTCGTATCACAGCACACAATGTGTGGACATGGTAAACTGAACTGTGCTCAGGAGTAGAAATTTCAAACCCCTCTCCCCAGAAACTTAACCACGTCTAACGATTCAGATTTTGGGCTGAAAATTTAAGTCTAAGCTTTAGAAAGCATTTAATGAGACACAAAAAATAACGGTATAAAATAGTTGTTCGTTACTCCAAAGTCTAAAGCGCCCTCTATCGGAATTTTTTGAAAATTTTCTTTAAAATTTATTTTCAAGAAAATACTGACATAAAGAATAATTTTAGCAAAACGCGGCAGTAGTTAGAGCCTAATCTACGACACAAAGATCGGGAATAACTGATTTTTGTTCTGGGGGGAGAAGGGTTTCAAATTTCAAATTTCAGTTTACGCTACTTAACTACTCGTTAGGACTCAGATTTTTAGATCAAAATTTAAGTTTAAGTCTAAGCTTTCGAAATCATTTAAAGAAATACAAAAAATAACGTTAAAAAATAGTTGTTTGTTACTCCAAAGTCTAAAGCGCCCCCTATCGGCATTTTTTGAAATTGAACTTTAAAATTTTATTTCAAGAAAATACTGGCATAAAGAAAATTTTTTGCAAAAACCGCAAACGAATCGACCAATTTTTCCATGTTTTATAATCATTTGAAATTTCGGACCCTAAACTTTAATGCCCCCTATCTCCTTGGGAATACGTCTGGGACCCTTAGTCTCCTATTTAATATTATTTGTCTTTAAGTGTACTATAACCCCTTAAAGTTCTGCCCATCTTTTATGAATCACCCTGTATATACATATCTATGTTATACTTTATTTTTTAGTATGCAGACCAATGACACGTTAACCAAGACTATTAAATGAGCATGAAGATGAATTTCTAATCTTCCGTAATTGAGCCCACAGTTAAGGCTAGCGTGAAACAAAAAAGATATCAGCAACAATGTGATGTAATGTAAATGCGGGTATTATAAAATGCTTATTTCACAAAAACGCTTCATTGCCTCAAATAATATAAAACAAAAACCGAATTTGAAGAACAAATTAAAAAAACAAAATTTATTTCCTACATTGTTTACGCCCGAGAAATGACAGATATTAAGATATTTCATTTAATTCGTTCTACATTTAATGTTAAATTTTTGTAACAAATAAGTGAAACCAATTGAACACTAAAAAATAAAAATAAATTCATACAATATGATAATTTAAACACCCTAAAAACTTAGATTCCGTTCAAATGAAATCGAAATAAATCTTAGGCTTTTCCATTTTTGAATTGCAAATATTTGTATTGCAGATTTTGTAATATGTTTATGACGATTGTACATAAAATGATAAGATACATAAAAAATACAAAACTTTAAAAAAGTCTAATATTTATTTCAATTTCATTTGAACGGAATCTAAGTTTTTAGGTGTTTAAAGTATCATGTTGTATAAATATTATTTTTATTTTTTAGTGTTCAATTGTTTTAAATTATTTGTTACAAAAATTTAACATTAAATGTAGAACGAATTGAATGAAATATCTTAATATCTGTACCTTCTCGGGTTTAAATAATGTAAGAAATAAATTTTGTTTTTAACCATTCGGAAAAACAGTTATTGTCCTCGTCAGGGTAGGAAATCAAAAGCATATCTGAAGGTTTTTATTTGTTGAAACATCATTTTATTCGTTTTCTGATTGGTCTATACAGTAATCTGTATTTCCCTTTACTTTCAACAGAGATGGACAACAGAGTGTTGCCACTATGACAAAAAAGTAATAAAAACTACAAAAAAAAAATCACTCAGAAACAAATTGAGATACAGCTTTCAAACAAATTGTATTTAAAAGTACATTTTTTTCTCTATACGACGATATAAAATGTGTGGGATGTTTAGAAGTTTAAGAAATAAATTTCATTTAAAATTGGCCGTCAGATTTCTTGGAAAACTGACGGGCAATATTTTCAAATTCAAGGAGGACCTGTTGGCCAAAGCCAAAATTATGCACAACAAATTTGGTTCAAATGTATGCATAATTTTATACACTTTTCGATGGTACAATATACAAAATGGCGAAAAAATCGCTATTACAACGCCCCCTACCGGCGATATTTTTCCAAATTAAGGAAGGACCTGCTTGCCATAGCCAATAACATAAAATAAGAATTTGGCTCAATTCTATGCATAACTTCATACACTTTACGATGGTACAATTTTCAAAATCGCACAAAAATCGCTATTACAGCGCCCCCTTCCGGCCGATTTTTTCCATATTAAGGAAGGACCTGCTAGCGATAGCCAAAAACTTAAAATAAAAATTTGGTTCAATTCTATGCATAACTTCATACACTTTTCGATGGTACAATTTTCAAAATCACATAAAAATCGCTACTACAGCACTCCTACCGGCGAATTTTTTCCAAATTCAGGGAGGACCTGCTTGCCATAGCCAAAAACTTGAAATTAAAATTTCGTATAATTCTATGCATAAGTTCATACACTTTTGGATGGTACAATGGCGTCAGACAGACGGACAGACAGACATTTTCTATAAACATCTTTTTGGGATCTCTCACCGCTAAAACGTGTAAATCCGTTGAAAACCGGAAGTAGAAAAAAATTTCGATTACAATACTTTCTTCTATTGAAGATAGAAGAAAGTAAAAATGTCAATTTAATTTCCATTTAAAATTTTGCTATTTGCTACAGTAACAGAAAGAATTGAAATGCAATGTCTTACCTACTGTTCGCAATTTCTAATTTCTAGTTGTAAAGGAGCCAGTAAGAAGTGTTCAAATTTTTTATTTAATGTTTAAAACTATATTCTTGTTATCTAAATGCATTCATTTCAACCACATACACCCAATTATCCACTAACCAATCAAAATAGCCAATTTTCAGCAGATATTATCGCTCAACTAATCAAAGTAGAGTAAAAATGGAAAACCGATGGGCAAAGAAAATTCCCCTCAGGTTCTCAAATTCGTTGCTAGTGTTTGACGTCATGAAGAAAAAATTTCAAAGACAGTCGAACATCAACTCAAAGAAGGAGGTGCTTTCTGGATTCTTTTCTTTAATTATTTTGATGAATATTTACAGATGCATGGTTCTATACATATATACAATAAAAGATTATCAAACACTTGATGTGGTTCTTCGAAATAAGGGAGGCTTAGCCTCATCAACAACTGTAAAAAATTACAGCGATCATGCTTTTTAAATCACAACATTGCTTCGTTTCGTTCCAGCCACACCAAAACAAAGTCGCATTCTAAGCTAGGATGCGCGCGCATCGCGCGACCTTCGTTACTATGGGAGCAGAGAAAAAGTTTCTCTTCACACTCCCCACCTGAACTCTTAAAGAGTTCACAAATCAGAATTCTATCATAAAATCATAAAAATTCAATTTTTCGTATCAGTGGTTCAGTAATCTAATACAATTTTTAAAATTTGAATACAAATACTAAATATAAGAATTCAAACAATATCTAATTAATCACTTAATTAGTCAAATTCAAAATATCAATAAATTCTAAATAAAACACTTTAAATTCAAACAAAGTGAAAATAATGACAGTTAAATAACACACACAATTTTTTTTTTCAGTTAAATCATATACTTACTTATACTACCAAAATTCAAAGATTCTATATATAAATAAGACTAAAAATCAAAAAAGAGAAAAAAAAAATATTTAGAGTCCTAAATGCAGAAAAAACAAACTAAATAAATGTCTATAAAAGTTTATGAATGTCTATAAGAGTTTATGAATGTTTATAAAAAGTCTGCAAAAAGTCATTTTGTCAGTCATTTTGTATTTCAAAGGGATACAAATGCTGGATGGATCTTTTTAAGGTTCCATTCGCTGTTTTTATTTCGTATGAACGAATATTGCCGTCTCTTCCAGGAATGGCAGTCTGAATCTTACCAAGTTTCCAAAGAAACTTATTTTTTGCGTCATCTTGAATTAAAACAATATCGCCCACTTTCAGTGGCGTATGGGCATTAGGATTTTTCAATGAATGGGCTGTTTTTAAATCCATCAAATATTGTTTTTTCCATTTGGTCCACAATTGTTTCAATAGTAAAGATTGATATTCTTTTCTTTTCAGGAGTGTTGATCTCTTCGAACAATCTTCAATTATTTCAAAAAAATTGATAGGAAATGAAAGTTCTTTTCCAAAATTTAAAAAGTGCATTGGAGTAAGAGGTTCTGGTTCATTGCTGTCGCTATATACATACGTCAATGGTCCCGTATTCAAAACTGCTTCCACTTCTGTCAACAGAGTCGCTAATTCATCATAACTTAAGAGTGCTCTACCAATTACTTTTCTCAAACAGTCTTTGACTGACTTTACTAGTCGCTCATAGAAACCTCCCCACCATGCAGCTCTTTCTATAATATTCTTCCATACAATTCTCTCTTTTGTAATAAAATTTAAAAATACTTTGTCTGTCAGTATGTTGTATAAATTTTCGAGTTCACTTTTGGCCTTTTTGAAGGTTTTTGCGTTGTCAGAATAAATAATTTTGGGATTTCCTCGTCTAGCTGTGAATCTTCTGAATGCCATCAAAAAGGAATTTGTTGTCATATCAGACGCGAGTTCCAGGTGAATGGCTCTAGTCACACCGCAAGTAAACAGGACAATGTAAGATTTTTGCGTTTCTTTAAAATTTCTGATATAGATCGGACCGGCGAAGTCTAAACCGCAGATTGCGAATGGCGGTGCTTCACTAGCTCTTTCTTTTGGTAAGGGTGCGGTGATTTGGTCTGCTGGTTTAGAGAAATATTTTTTACATATTATACAATTCTTGATAACACTCTTGACCAACTGACGACCTTTAGGTATCCAAAAACGAGATCTAATTTTTGCCAAAGTACTGGCTGTCCCTCCATGCATAATTTTCTCGTGCTCTTGACGAACTATTAGAGTAGTTAACCAAGAATATTTGGGGAGAACTATTGGGTTTTTCTCTTCTGCGGACAGGTTAGAAAATTCGAGCCTTCCGCCCAACCTCATCAACCCGTTTTTGTCAATAAAGGGCATGAAATTTGATAAGGATGACGTCTTATCCACTGATTTACTATTTTTTAGAGATTCTATTTCTTCCTTATAAAATTGTTTTTGTTCAGATTGTATCAAAAAATTTTCAGCTTCGAGTAATTCTTCGGTTATTACTACGTCTTGCACTTCAGTTGATTTTTTTAGCTTCATAATGAATTTCTTTACCCAAACGGTAATTCTCAAAAGTTTCTCTAAATTACTATATTTTGAAATGTTTATGGGATTTTCGAGTTTTTTGAGTAAGCACTCGCTCTGAAAAACATCGTTAGGATTTTTTTTGTATTCTAATTCATCTGAGTAAGCGATTTCTTTGTTTTCTGATATTGGCCAACACTCAGGAGGTAAACTTAGCCATTCTGGTCCCTGTAACCAAGTTGTATCATTGATTATCCTACAGATTTTTGATCCTCGAGAAACTATATCAGCTGGATTGGCAGTGCCAGGACAATGATACCAGTTATCAGGTGAGGTCAATTTATGGATCTCTTCAATTCTGTTTCTGACAAAGGGTTTAAACTTTTTAGGGGATCCTTTTATCCAAAAATAGGATATTTTGGAATCCGTCCAGTAATAAGTCGGTACATTCAATTTTAGAGCTTTCAAAATGTTACTACTTAGCTTGGCCGACAACAATGCGGCCATCAATTCAAGCCTTGGCAAGGTAAGCGCTTTCTGTGGAGCAACCCTGTTTTTCGAAGCAACAAAAACTGTTCGAACATTTTCGGTGTTTGTTGCTACACGTAAATAAGCAACCGTACCATAAGCCTTCATGCTCGAATCGGCAAAAATATGTAATTGTAGGTCATAATCATGCCAATTGGTGATGTCAGAAAAATAGTATCTGGGTACTGAAAAGTTTTTCAAATGAGGGAGTTCGTTACACCAGCTACTCCAAACTATACGTAAATCTTCGGGTAAGGTGTCATCCCAATCTAGACCCAAATTCCAAATTTGTTGAATTATACATTTTAGTCTTAATGTAAATGGTCCTAGGAATCCAAGTGGATCAAAAATCCTACCTAAAACTTGTAGAATAAATCGTTTGGTGTCTATTCTTCTTGAAACGAAATCAACTAAAACTCGAACATCAAAATAAAGTAAATCTTTGGAATTATTCCAAGCGATTCCTAAAACTTTATAAGGGAGATTTTGTTCTCCAAAAGCTTCAGAATTGACTTTTGAAGTCATGCCATTTTCTTTCCATAGTTCACTAAGGGGTAAAGTGTTCGTATGCCATTTGTGTAAATGCATACTTGCATTTTCAAATATATCAATACATTGTAAACTAGTGGATAGGGCTTGATCAATATTTTCATGCCTTCCTATAACGTCATCGACATATATATTTTCATTTAAAAATTTTATTGTGTCTGGATATTTTTCGGTGTATTTTTTCAAGTGGTGTTTAATTGTTGCAGCCAATAAAAAGGGACTGCTACTAATTCCAAA